>CM018695.1:39530693-40015552 GCA_009363875.1 Mikania micrantha
CTTTACTCACGGCTGGCAATGCAGTGTATTGAATCGTATCCTTTGAATCATACGATTCCTTGCATTTTCCCTGAGGTGGGTACGCAAGGTTTCTTTCCTCAGATCTATAGGCTCACGATTTGATGTTGGAGTTGTATGAATGCCCTCTCACCTTCCAGTTGTCACTACTTCCAAGGTTTAGTTCTGTAATTTGCTTTGGTAAAGGAAATTATGGATTGTTCCCTGATAGGTTTGGGGATTCCTACACCTTGAGTTCGCCTTTTCTCGTCTTCTTCCCGGCGATCACGTGCAGCTAGGTCAGTTGTGGCATTGCACAATCTGGGAGCATATTCTCTTCTCTCGGATCTGTCCTGAATTGTTTCTCTTCCAATCCCATCGAATTCGTCGGGAAAGTTCTCTTTGATTTGATCACAACGTTTCCTGTGGGTTGTTGAGTTGGATGCAACATGTAGAGGATGATTTCTCGTGCTTTCTAATGTTGAGTTGTTAAGATCAACACTCATTTGGGAGGTGTGGAATATCATTTCTTGACATCCTTATTTGTCCTTTCGCCATGTGCGATCTTAATTTACTGAATTGAGACGATCAACAGTCGTCTCTTCACATTCATCCTTAGGATCGACTCCTCATAATCTCCTGCAGTTATTGGTACTACGTACATTGAATGTATTCTCTTCGTAATACGGCGTTTCCGGAGATGTTTAGTAGGCGAGGGTTTTGCCTTCTTTTGCTTGAGGAATGTTTTGAGTTGTCTTCACAACATGTAAGCCCTCCCTGTTGGGTTTCAGCTCTTTTTGTGGCTCGTGGTCTTCCCAATGATGGTCGTGGGTTCCCCCTCTCGCTCCGATTCAATTGTAGTCGTGCTGGTCTGGGAAATTTAAGCAGACTTAACTTCACTGCCATTCTTTGAGTGATGGCTTATATGAAAATCTTAAGGGACGTCTTGTTTTCAATCTACTGGTGGTGCTTAGTATTGCCCCAACAGGGTTTTGCCACACAGGCATGTAGATGTCTACCCATTTCCTTGATGCGCTGGGAAATTAGCACCACCTCCTCCAAAGGACGAAGGTAGGGTGTTTTGGAGAGAGATAATTACTCACTCTTCTCACTAGTGTTAAGACCGCTTAGAGTTAGTTTCTCTCCACCTTCTTCGATCTATGACTAATCGGTAGATCATAGAGTATTATGGTAGAGAAATGGTCACGGTTGTATGGAGTTGATGTCCTGTTAAGCTTTCAAATCCAAAGGTTGAGGGTAAGGTCTCATGTTGTGAGAAGGTGTTCAGGTATCCAACGATCTTTGGGGTTGTAGGAAATGACTATTCAATATTAGACTGAAGTGGTTAAAAGTCTCTCATTTAACCAGTTTGACAGTCCTAATATTGAACGTTACTCTTGTCATTTCCTCTTTCGATGTTGTCCTGGTTGGTATTCATCTAACTAGACTCCGACGTCCCACTTGAATAGGACTTGTAACTTTCAGGGTTAGGAAACTCAATTGAAGGGATATCGGGCTCACTTGAGTTCTCTTGATTCGTTGAATAACTCCTGCTCTTTTAGGAGTATTGATCCCTTGTATTTGTTAGGTGGTCAGGGTCGGGTTTTGGAGTCGCATTGGTTCGACATTATTCTAGATGCCCTGGGAAAACTTCTACGGACTCTTTGCTCTTTGTGACATCCTATTGCTTTCTCTCTCCTTGTGTCACTCATTACCTAGCGTTGACTGAGGTTGTCCTCGTACTTTTTTGTCTAGTCCTAATCAAAACTCTAAGATGTGTTCATCTCATTTGTCTCTTAGTGTTTCGTGCTATTGAGAGACTAGGAATGGGCGAACATATTGTAATGCATACATTTGAATTATACACACTACGTCTACGGAGGATGTAGGAGAATGTACCTGTGTTTGCGCCTCGTTGACAGCGTTTTGAGTGTTGAGCCGTTGTAGTCCGGCAGTTCTGGCTTTCATGGCCCATCATCCCGCATTTTGTGCAATGTTTACATGGTTTGCTTGCGACATGATGGTGCTTGCAGCTGGCACACATAGGAGATGTGCCAGCGTATCTCTTACGGGGTGGGCCCACTGATGAGTTGCAATGCTGGGCCCAATGATCCTGCTTCCCACATTTGGAACGCAACTTGCACCTCGTGACGTTAGGGTGGTGACGCTGATATTTGGTGCAAAAGGGAAATGCTCCAGCGTATGATCTGAGTTTCACCTTGGTGGCTGGGACCCGCTAGGTCAGTGTAGTCGGTTCTTCGTCTCTTGGATAGAGGGTAGCTAGATTCGTCCATCGATTCTCTTTGTCTTGCTCCGTCTTCGGTCTTTAGCACCATGATTGGCATTCTCTAGTTGGCGTGCGACGTGGTTTATTTGAATCAAGATATCAAGAATGGCATCGATGAGTTTTTCTGCGATGAGGTGATCTCTGAGTTGGTGCGTGACTGTTCCTTTGGAGGCATTCTGGTTACCCCCAAAGTGGTAACGATTAGTACTTGTGATCAGATACAAGTAAACATATGCAATTATTCCTATCCTAATTTCTCTACATGAGGTCCCTAGGTTATAGTCTAGGCCAAACCATGGCTATGATACCAATCTGTCGCATCTCGGGCCGGATTGAAGACCAGTCGGGCGGAATAGTCCTGAGGGGTGATTGTAATCGGAGTGACCAGATTGTTACATTACACATGATAATATGAGAAATACTAAAACACACTAAATGAATACAATTAAATTACAAGTGTTTTATAATTTAATTCTATTACAACTTGACTTGGACATCTGGAATGTGGACCAGATGTCCCACAAGGATTTGCTTGCGCAAGTGCAAGTCTTGAATCTTGTAGCCGATGTGGCCTGGGAAATTCCATGCAGGAGTTGTAGGTTTCTCTAGGGGATGCTGTCTTTCTCTCTCTAAAAGTCATAATGCTTTCACCTGTTCTTCACCTTAGAACATGTAAGATATGTCAACACTAGGTTGGTGAGTTCATGTTTTTTTTTATAATATTAGGTTTTGAAAAAGGTTTAATGAAAATCTTTCCATTCACAACGGTTTTGAAATGAGTGTGTGAATAGTGTTGAAAAGATGAATGAATTACATAAGTGCATTTGCCTGAACATCATTACTGACATCATCCCAAATCATCAAAGGTAGTTTATGTATAGGGCATACGTAAAGCCAAGGCTCGGCCGCCAGCCCACCACCCCTTCGGTGATCCACGAGGATGTCCTAAATGGAAATCAGACCTCGTCACTTCTGATATAGGAGACACCTTTTGTTTATTTGAAAATCACACCATTTACACTCCTTTCTTGTAGAATAACATTGTTTGTTGTGTACTCGTTTGAAAATTGTTCAAGACCAGGTCTTGAACATTTGTTTGGTTTGAAAACTCATTGTATTGTTTGTGTGGTCTGTCCGTAATATCACCCATGTGATCATTTACCAAACCGAACTGATATGCCCTAGTTGATTAGTTCACCTAGAAGTAATTCAAGTTGTTGTTTCACGTTGTATGCGTGTAACGCACCAGCCTCGGCGCTGGAGGTTGATTAGACCTATGGTACCATCTACGTTACCGTCGGTTGATCCGCGTCAACGAATGGTAAATGACTCTAAAGGGATTTACTTGAGAATTCCTCAATGAATTATTGATGTGTGTTGTGTGGCATATGCTCATGTGAATTACCCTAGACAGATACCATGAAAATATGTTGTTTGTTTGATGGAGGGTTCCCATGAAAATGATAGTTTTCGATTGTGCACTACACAATTCCCCGTATTGTGTCTGTTCACCTCTTGGTTGGGCACAAAGCCTCGAACTGTTGTGATCAACGGACATTTCGTCGATGATTTGTGTTTGAACCCTCGAAACTCGTTTGTTGTTGTTGAGTTGGAAAAGTTTCATGCAGCGATGAACGGCTAGTAAAATAATTGAACATGAACTTATTCGTATAACATTCGAATAAGATGTTGAGAGTTGATCATTTTATTGAAAATTATTTGAAAATAACTCTTATTCGTTGATCACTCAAATAAGAGGGTTCATGTTCTCAGCCCCAAATGATTTGGAAGGCATAAAATTGAAAACTAGGGGTCTGCGAACTCACCTAGGGTTATGGGTCGTCAATGCACTCACTCGGTAATGTTCAGTTCTATCAATACGAATGATGTATGATAGGACGTTCAACACTGAGCCATTTTTTGGTTGTTCTTGGTGCGTATGGCCTGTTCGTATGGTTATCCCGTACGAATGGATCCATGTCATTCGTGTGATTCCTCATTCGTCTAGTATCCTGTACGAATGGATCCATGGCCTTAATTCCTCATTCGTGCAAATGTGCTCTCATTCGTATGGTTGTTTTTGGTGTTTTTACGGTCGAAATTGATGGTAAAACGTTTTGGACTGTTTTGATGCAAAGGATTGGTGCCAATACTTACTATGGAGCTCGTATTTGACCGAAATGGGATGAAAAGGGTTGGAATCTTGAAATGGAGGTGTTGGGTGAAAAATGGTTGAAAAATGAAGTGGCCGAGAGTGGGTTTCGGTTGAGAGAGTTGTGTGAAAAATGGGTTTGAAAAACGGGTTTGAAAAACGGAAGTGTTGCTTTTATAGCTGTGCTATCGCACGAATGAGGCATTCGTGCGAATGGCTCCCATTCGGCCGAATGACTAAGTGGCCAAAAAGCTTCACCGAATTAACCTATTCGCTCGAATGAGGGTTCATTCGTACGAATGGTAGTTTGTGTTAAAATTTTGATTGTTTATGAAATTGTGTTCGTGAAATTTTTATTAAAATTGTGATTATTTTATATCAGTGTTGAAAGACTCACGTTGACACTTGTATGAATCGTCACCCATACAAAGTCACGTTGTATTTAACAACTGGCATTGTTTTGTATTGTAAAGACATCATTTAGTGTTTCAAATCTAACAACATATCCACATAGATCGTCACCCATGCCGACATCTTGTTGGATCGATACTCCAAATGTCATCCATTCAGATTTTGTTCATTGTTTTCTCTCACAAGGTATTTTTCTTTTCTTCTGATTCATGTTTGTGTAATTCAATGGATATTCCTAACTATTTTAGGAATAATCCGTGCATTTTGATTGTTGTTTATTATCGTTATGGTCACTCTCTGGTATCACAATCTCTTACTCTGTGGTTGCGCGTACATCCTTGGATTTCAGACTCATGGTAGCTCGGGTACTGGTTGTCACAATAAATAAATAAAATAAATAAAAAAATAACATAAAATAAAATAAACTCAAGAACTTTAGTCGATTTTAAGGTTGAGTCTGGTCAATTTTGTGGGATCAAATTTGTATCAGAAATTTGACCACCTTAAAATAATTTATTACAGAAACCCAACCTTAAAAATAATTATACCCCACCAATGATTTCCACTTGTTTATCCATAATTTAAAAATAAGGCTTATGATCAAAAATTTTCTAACGGTTTTTCTAAAAATCCTTTTGGGAAGTTTATGGGCAATTAGAGAGTTAAACCAGATTTACATGCAGCCTATCCATTTTGCGAAATCTTTTGTTTCAAAACTTGATTGTGTTTCAATGAACTTAAAACGTTTTGACAGAGTTTTAGGTGAGAAAAGAAAGAACAGATCTATCATATTTTTAGTCAAGAACAAGAAAGGGTTCTATCATCTTTGTGCACATTGGCATCTTTTATTTTACTGATCTGCAGACACATTGGCCTTAACGTCACACATTCAGGTCTTTGCTTACGCAAAACAGAGAATGCTTCGGTAAGTATTTTCCGCTCTTTGTTTCCACAATACATAGAAAATACCCGAGTTTTCTCAAAGTAACATCATCACTATCTGACTCATCTGTTATTTTCTTTTGAGTGTATCCTTTTCCTTACTTACATAATTTCCCTTTTTAGTATTTGAAGGACCAGGTGGGGAAATAATTAACCCAAATTCTTGAGTTTCAGTTTCTTTAGACTTTTGTTCAATCTCTTCACTCATGAGAACACTCACACCAGGAGGAACTTTTGTGAACTTATAAGGATCAATCTTAATTCTTGAATTGTTTCTAGTACTTTCATCAATAGCCATTGCTTCAATATGAGCTGTTAATTCATCAACCTTCATAGTTCTGATATTTTTTGTATTTTTGAGCACAAATCACATTGTTTTTCCATTCTTTAGGGAGAGTATGCAATAATTTCTTGTTCAGATTATGATTATAATATTTTATTTCATTTAATTTAAGTTCATTCGCCAATTGAACAAAACGATGTAATTGTTGTTTAACAATTTCTCTAGACATATGACAGAATGTTTCAAATTGATAATTATCTTGTCTTTTCTCATCTCTTTAAGTTCTATACTTTCTTCAAACATTTGTGAGGCCCTGATCTTGGGTACCTCACAGAAGTTGGTTTTAGTCATTACACATAGCTCTTAAACCAAAAACTTTCATAAATATGCAGTGGAATTTAAAACATTGTCAAATACAAAATATACTGAAATAGGTTGTATCAAAACATTTATGATTGCCAACACCAACGGATTATCTATCTTGATGCCAGAGCTCCATGCTTCCTTTTACCTTAGCTTTAACCTGACATACATGCTAAAATGTCAGCTTACACGAGTGAGTTCTAGTTTTCATAATCATCATAAACGTTTTGGTAAGTTAAAACATACTTAACATAAAACATCAGTACGTTAACATAAACCATAACACATAAACATCGTAATCATCATCATCGTAATCACCTACATTATCAGTCTTGCGACTCAAAACATCTGCCACCACATTGGCCTTTCCCGGGTGATATAAAATATCACAATCATTATCCTTTAATAGCTCGAGCCATTGTCTCCGCCTCAAGTTGAAATCCTTTTGCTCGATGAAGTGCTTCAAGTTCTTATGGTCGGTATAGATGGTACTCTTTACTCCATACAGATAGTGCCTCCATTTTTTCAATGCAAACACCACTGCAGCGAGTTCGAGATCGTGGGTCGGGTAGTTAGCTTCATGAATCTTTAGCTGGCGTGAAGAATAAGCTATCACCCTTCCCCTTTGCATCAGCACAATCCCAACCCTTGTCGTGATGCATCAGCATACACAACAAAAATCATCATTTCCATCCAGCAATGCTAACACAAGAGCTTGGGTAAGTTTTTCCTTTAGCATTGAAAACGCCTGTTCTTGGTTTGGACCCCATTCGTACTTTACATCTTTCTTTGTGAGCTTTGTTAGTGGCGTCGCTATCTTGGAGAAGTCTTGAATAAATCTTTAATAGTAGCCCGCCAAACCAAGAAAACTGTGTACTTCCGTCGGTGACTTCGAAGGGCTCCATTTCATAACCGTTTCAACTTTAGCAGGATCTACCATAATGTCTTATGGGTTCACCACGTGGCCCAGAAACTGTACTTCCCGTAACCAGAAGGCTAATTTGGAGAACTTAGCATAAAGTTTCTCTTTCCTCAGGATCTCCAATACCTCACGTACGTGGCAAGCATGGTTTCCCTCGTTGTTTGAATAAATGAAAATATCATCAATAAACACTATCACCAAGCGGTCCAACATCGGTCGACATACTCTGTTCATTAAATCCATAAATGCTACAGGAGCATTCGTCGATCCAAACGGCATAACGAGAAACTCGTATTGTCCATAACGTGTACGGAAAACAGTCTTTGGAATATCCTGCTCTCGAACTTTCAACTGATGGTAACCGGATCGGAGATCTATCTTAGAGAACCAGCTTGCACCTTGCAATTGATCGAACAAGTCATCAATTCTAGGCAGAGGATACCTGTTCTTTACGGTCAACTTATTCAGTTCCCTGTAGTCGATGCACATTCGCATGCTACCATCTTTTTCTTAACAAACAGCACCGGTGCTCCCCACGGAGAGACACTCGGTCGTATAAAACCTTTATCAAGGAGTTCTTGTAGCTGGACCATCATCTCTTTCATCTCGGTAGGAGCCAAACGATAAGGTCTTTTCGCAACAGGTTGTGCCCCTGGCACTAAGTTGACTTGGAACTCAATTTCTCGTTCCGACGGTAATCCAAGCAATTCCTCAGGGAATACATCGGGGAAGTTACACACCACGGGTACATCATCAATCGTCCTCATATCCATACGTTCCTCAGTCGCATAGGCCAAGTAGGCTACACACCCTCGCCTCATCATAACATCAGCTTTGATCATCGAAATGATATTTCGGCGCATACATCACTTTATTACCATAGATCGTTACAGGACTCCCATCCAATGCTCGTAAACATATTATCTTGCATCGACATACAATGTAAGCCTCATATTTGGCTAACCAATCCATACCCAAGACTACATCAAACCCTCCCAAGGTTATAAGAAACACTTGTACTAGGAACTTATGACCTTCTATCTCAATATGACAATCATCTATAGCCTCAGTCACCCTGGTCATCTTACCGATAGCCATCTCTACGTCAAATACCCGATCTATCTTCTTAACAATTCCCAGATAACCTATCACAAAAAGTAGAAGATACAAAACTCATACTGGCACCAGAATCAAACAATACAGAAGCAGGAATATTGTTGACATAATAGGTACCTGTGACCACATCCAGGTCCTCAATAGCATCAGCCTTGGTCATAGTGAAGGCTTGGGCTTTAGGCTTCTACTTGTGATTCTTCCTTTCGTCTTTCTGCCCCTAAGTTTCTGCCTTGTTCCTCTGACAGTCCTTGGACACATGTCCATATCTCTTGTAGTTAAAGCATTGGGTGGCATTTGGGCAGCTAGCAGAGAAATGCCAAGTCTTCCCACATCAGAAACAAAAATTGGTGCCCACCAGACACTGTCCCGTGTGGCTTCTCCCACACTTGTTGCATCGATTTGTCTCCTCACGCATCACCTTCTTGCTTGAAAATTTTCGTTGGTCTGTTCGACCCCTCTTAGTTCCGAAGGAGTCTTTCATCTTTGCTTCTTCTTTGACTGCTACAGCAGACATAACATCATCCCAAACTATCCCACTAAGTTCAACAATGGAGTCAAAGGTCTTGGGAGCATTTTCTTTTACATGAATCCGCACCTTTGGAGGCAAACCCTCCATATACAGTTTCACCTTGCGTTCCTCCGAACCAATCAAGTGAGGAACTAGTCTTGCCATTTCGTTGAATTTGGATGTATATTGTCGATGATTCATACTCCCAGCTTTCGAAACCAGAAACTCTCGTTCCACTTTATGCAGCTTGTTTTTGGGACATAAGTTTTTGGTGACCAGCTCCTTCAGATCTTCCCAAGTCATATTCTCCATATCAGTTGCAGACTTAGACTGCTTGATGGTGTTCCACCAGTGAAGTGCCTCCTCGACAAAGGAGTGAGTTGCAAACTTGACAGCTTGATTAATTCGACACTCACTGATGGAGATAATAGCCTCCATCGCAGATATCCAGTGGTAGGTAGCCACAACATCTTTCTTACCGTAAAAGGATGGTGGATTGCATCCTTTGAAGGCCTTGTAGTCACAGCCTTTCATCATACTTTAGCCAGAGTCACCACTCTTTGTCTCGAGGATCACAATGTCCTCGTCATCTTTGGTGCTTTCTTCTGTTCCTTCCGACTTTTCCTTTAGCGCATCCTTTAATGCCTTAGCAATCATTGCCGGAATTTTCTCACCCATGATTCTGCAGATTTCATCAGACATAGCCTTTACCACAATAGGCTCCAGTGTGAACTCATCTTCATTTTCCGGTTGCTCGTGGTGCTTGATTTCTTCTTCATTGACCGGTTTCTCGGTCTCGACATGTGGCTCCTCAGGATTTTGTACTGGCTTCCTTGGCCTGCCCTTCTGTCCGGCCATCTTAAGCTTCTACATAATGCAACAATAGATGAGTTAGTACAGGAATCAGTTTAGCACGAAATAAGCTTTGTAAATCGTTAATGACGTTGATCAGGTGCTATTAACCATTTACCCAAATAATAGGCTCTAAACATTTCCCATCCCATCTCCTCAATGCGCATGACATCTAACTACCTTTCTAACCTTACATCTACTTCTTAACTCATAATAACATTCAGCTCGTGGCATCCGTTCATTCGAGGTTGGCAATCTGCATCACTTAATCCCGTTCTCAGTTTAAGTCTTGGCATTTAGGATGCCATGATCTCTCAAACTATGGCTCTTATACCAACTTGTGAGGCCCGATCTTGGGTACCTCACAGAGGTTGGTTTTCATCATAACACATAGCTCTTAAACCAAAAACTTTCATAAATATGCAGCGGAATTTAAAACATTGTCAAATATAAAATATACTGAAATAGATTGTATCAAAATATTTATGATTGCCAACACCAACAGATTCTCTATCTGGATACCCGAGCTCTATGCTTCCTCTTACCTTAGCTTTAACCTAACATACATACTAAAATTTCAGCTTACGCTGGTCAGTTCTAGTTTTCATAATCATGGTAAACGTTTTGGAAAGTTAATACACACTTAACATAAAACATCATTAAGTTCACATAAACCATAACACATAAACATCGTAATCATCATCATCATACAACCACTGCTACTGAGCGTAACAGTGAGCTTATGTCGGCACAAGGCTACATAACCTTTGACCTGACTCGCCGAAGCGTTATGCAGATCCATACTTACCTAGTAACACGTACTAGAGCAACATCCTACTTACCCCATAGCAAGTATGGGAGTAACATCATACTTACCCCATAACAAATACGGGAGCAACCATACTTACCCAATAACGGGTATGAGAGCAACATCATACTTACCCCATAGCGAGTATGGGAGCAACATCATACTTACGCCACGGAGTGTGGGAGCAACATCCATTCATCATAACTTACTTACCCCATAATGATATGGGAGCAACATTCATCTATTCATCATGATATGATATACTAGCATCATAATAACATTCATCATAGATACTTACCACACACAAGGGTGGGAGCAACACTCAGACATCATGACGTCGTATCCTTATCCTAGTAACATAGGATTTCTCATAACAGGTTATGCTAGTATCATTTTATCATATCATCGTAACATCCTAGCATCATATACATGTCATATAGGCATCGTATCATTGTGTCATAACATCATGTATTCACACACCAGGCATGCTAGTATCAACTAATTATATCATACATCGTAGACTCATACATATATCATACTAGCATTCACCATCTCATGCATTATGGCCTCATAAACATGTCATGCTAGCATTCATCATATCTTACATCATACTTCCATCCTAGAAGCCTAGGATATCTTCATAGCATGACATTTATCACTATCATCATAGCATGTTATCATACAGTCCATAGTCATACCTCCCTATTGTGCATTCATCATACATAGTTCTCCCCCCCCCCTTATGAATCCAAGTTCTCGAAACATGGTTAGTATTCGAAACACTTGTAGTTCACGAAGTACTCTTGTACATGAAATCCTGGAGTTCATGAATTACTTGAGTACTTCGAAATCCATGGACTACTCGAACCTCTGAGTACACGAAATCTATGTCCTCAAAAGATGGTACACCAAATTCATGTTCTCAAAATAACATACTCAAAATTACATACTCGAAGTTACATACTTGAAAGAAATTCGGGTACTCATCTCGTGTACATCTTCGTGTACTCATGTGATCATCATAAAGCATCTCAGAAATCTCTCTAAGGCTTTGGGGAGATAGTCCTAAGTTCCTTACATCGTTACCAACACACTGGAACCGCAAAGTCTCGAACTTTATGCATAAAGGTACGAGCTTTTTGCATGAGTTCACTTTTGTGTAAAAATCCTAACTTTTACTCATAAATCACTTACTTGTTGTTAGATGATCCCACTGGGTAGCTTCTCTTGTGTTCCTTCTTCTCCTTGAGCGATTTACAACCGATTCTTGAGGCTCTCGAACTCAAATTCGAGTACTTGAGAGAAACTGTGTTTCCAGCCAAAGGTGTGCACGATTCCCAAGGCACTCATATATATAGGCAAGGTTCCCGAACTGGGTACTCGAATTTGGGTAAATTTTGAGTACCAATTTTTGAGCACTAGGGTACTCGAAATCCATTTCAAGTACAAAAATTCGCGAATTTTACTTAGTTTATTTTTCCGTTTATTTTCCGACAAGTTAATTATCCGTTACCAATTCTTAAGTTCATACAACTTGTATTAGAAAATTTGGGATGTTAACAACATTAAACTAACAACATCCCGGAGAGATTTAGCAGTTTCAAACTCTTGAACACACATTAGAATTTCAATAGGAAGACCCATTGTATGAGAACTGTAATCTTTAATGTCTAATCTGATTTTTCTTCAGTCCTCTTCATTAGTTACAGAATTTAAATCAACAGGTCTGCTATGATAATCATCAACTGATAAGTTAACAGGTACAAATGGACCTTTAACTATTGAATTCCATAGCTCTAGTTCACTATAACATAAGAAGTTTTTGAATCTTAGCTTCCAGTGTTTGTAACATGCAGCATTCTTAAGAACATGAGGTTTTATTCCATAACGAATTTCTTGATTACTAGCATGAGCATTTGAATGCATGAGCAAAAACAGGGTTTTCAAAACAAAAGAGATGAGTATCTTGAATTTATCAAAATCACTAAGAAAACTATAGTCGATCAATCGTAATGATGATCTAAGCTGAAGTTCTTTTGGGATTTTCAATAATTTCAAAGATCTGATAAAACACACACAAATACCAAGAACACACAACAAATGATTTGATTCAGAAATTTGTATCAATCGTGTAAAAACACCATAATGATCACTTCTAATGATCAATAGCACATGGCTCTGACACCAATTGTCAGGATCGAATAAGTTTAGGACAATAACACTTGAATGTTTTCTGAATAGTGAGTGGCGGAAACAAACAGAGCATCACTAAGTTTAGGACAATAACACTTGAATGCAGGTATTAATTGAACAGTAAAACAACAATCAAATTCATTCTTCATTGAATATAAATCAATTTAAACAAGAGCTTGGATCAGGAAACGTGATTTCGATCACAGAGCATCACTAGGTTATCGATTCATCTCTCTAAAACTTTCCCTCTCTAAAACTGTGTTGCTGATAGCAGTGTATCTGTGTGTTTTTCCGGTCTACCCTAATTCTATTACATCACTTTCTATTTATAGACAATTGGGGCCCATGAAAACATCATAATCAGGGCCTAGAATACAATGTAATAAACAAAAGGGCTATGCTGTCAAAATAATCTTGTCAGCATCTTATGTGTAATTCCTTGTCAGCATTAGTAGCACCCTTGTCAGCGTCAGCAACATCCTTGTCAGCATCAGCAAATATAATATAGAAATATTCCAAGTCTTGAAAGCACTGTTACCATTTGCTAATAACAATTTACTTATTCGCAAAGTTCAGAGGTCCAGATAGTCATGGATTCATTCGCAACAACATCATCTTCAGAGAACATCTTCAATTTTAGAAGGCGTCATGTTCATCATAGAGGTTTTCTACATCTCTGCAAGCTAAACAATTTAGAGTAAGAAAGTTTACAAATGATCTGAGTGTGCATAAGTTAAACATTCGTAAATGTTCTAACTGTGCAACACTTATTCATTTACAAATGATCCAAGTGTGCGCAAGTTGAACATTCGTAAATGTTCTAACCGTGCACCACTTATTCATTCGTAAATGATCTGAGTGTGCACAAGTTGAACATTAATAAAGGTTCTAACTATGAAACACTTATTCATTCGCAAATGATCTGAGTGTGTACAAGTTAAACATTTGTATATGTTCTAACTGTGCGACACTTATTCATTCGCAAATGATCTGAGTGTGTACAAGTTGAACATTCGTAAATGTTCTAACTGTGCAACACTTATTCATTCGCAAATGATTTGAATGTGCACAAGTTCAACATTTCTATATGTTCTAACTTTGCAACACTTATTCATTCGCAAATGATCTGAATGTGCAGAAGTTGAACATTCGTAAATGTTCTAACTGTGTAACATTTATTCATTTGAAACTGATCGGAGTGGGCACAAGTTGAACATTCGTAAATGTTCTAACTGTGCACCAGTTATATATTCGAAAATGATCTGAGTGTCCAGAAGTTGAACATTCGTAAATGTTCTAACTGTACAACACTTATTCATTCACAAATGATCTGAGTGTGCACAAGTTGAACATTCGTAAATGTTCTAACTGCCCGACCCTTTTTCATTCGCAAATGATTTGAGTGTGCACAAGTTGAAGATTTGTAAATGTTCTAACTGTACAACAGTTATTCATTCGCAAATGATCTGAGTGTGCACAAGTTAAAGATTCGTAAATGTTCTAACTGTGCGACACTTATCCATTCGCAAATGATTTGAGTGTGCACAAGTTGAACATTTGTAAATTTTCTAACTGTGCAACACTTATTCATTCGCAAATGATCTGAGTGTGCACAAGTTGAACATTCGTAAATGTTCTAACTGTGCAACACTTATTCATTCGCAAATGATCTAAGTGTGCACAAGTTGAACATTCGTAAATGCTCTAACTGTGCAACAGTTATTCATTAGCAAATGATCTGAGTGTGCACAAGTTGAACATTCGTAAATGTTCTAACTGTGCAGAACTTATTTATTTGCAAATGATCTGAGTGTGCACAAGTTGAACATTTAGAAATGTTCTAACTGTGCAACACTTATTCATTCGCAAATGATCTTAGTATGCACAAGCTGAACATTCGTAAATGTTCTAACTGTGCAACACTTATTCATTCGCAAATGAACTTAGTATGCACAAGTTGAACATTCTTATTTGTTCTAACTGTGCAACACTTATTCATTCGCAAATGATCTTAGTGTGCACAAGTTGAACATTCGTAAACGTTCTAACTGTGCAACAATTATTCATTAGCAAATGATCTGAGTGTGCATAGGTTGAACATTCGTAAATGTTCTAACTGTGCAGAACTTATTTATTTGCAAATGATCTGAGTGTGCACAAGTTGAACATTTCAAAATGTTCTAACTGTGCAACACTTATTCATTCGTAAATGATCTTAGTGTGCACAAGCTGAACATTCGTAAATGTTCTAACTGTGCAACATTTATTCAATTACTAATGTTGAATTATACAAAATATTACCTCTGAGCAATAACATCATTTGTAGACACTGTTAAATGAGTTTATAATATAATATGTCCATTTGTTCTATCTTAGGAATATAAATATGTCAGAATCTTATAATGAACAAGTTGAAAAGCATCAAATTGTCTGTGCTATAATATAAACTAATTTGGACATAGCATCTATCCTTTTAAATACCCAACAGTTGAGATTCTTCAAGTTGACATGACCCAGTCGGTGATGCAATAATAAACAGTTAGTCTCAGATGCCATAGAAAACAAGTTGGTGTTTTCTGTGTATGAATCTGAATTCATGTTAATGATGTACGCATCGTTGATTCGTGGAGTCCTCATCAACATCCATTTCTCCGGAATGACAAATATGGGCTTCAAGATTAGACACTCTTTGTTGGTGAAGCGTGCTGGAAAAACTCTTGTCACAAATATGAGAAACATTTAGCAAGCTGTGGTTAAGTTCTTCCACATAGTACACGCCTTCAAAACTCAGAGTTCCATTTGTAACAGTTCCCTTCATGCTAATATTCCCAACTTTGTTTCTAGCAAATAAGACATAACCCCCATTGAACGGTGTGACTTCGTGTAACTGAGAAAAATCCCCAGTCATATGCCGAGAACAAGCACTATCCACGTACCAAACATTCATCAGCTTATTTGGTCGTCTTTGCATGGTACACACACATTTAAGTACATTTGGAACTTTGGGGCTTTGCTTGTTCTTGCCCTTGGGCTTGTCTGACTTGGCCCAGACATTTACGGGGCTTGATTCCACTGCCATGATCAGGGGGAAGATTGCTAACCTTTCAGGCTGGGTTTGAATGCCGGTCTTTGGCTAGAGATGCGCGATTCTGCCACTCATTTTTCTTTTAAAGAAGGTTTCACCAGTGGCTTATTATTCCACTGTGGTTTAATTTTAGATTTGGAAACCTCTGATTATTGTTTACGAAAACCAGATTGACTTTGTGGTGTTGATTTGGCCCTTTTGGCAATGGGATGATTCTAAGTCATCTTCTGAGGTTTCACCCTAGGCTTGGAGGATGCGTCAGTCCTCATTGGTTTACTTGCAGGTTTAGCCTTGGGTGTGACCTTCTGATTCTTCCCATAGAAGAATTCAGTAGGCCGGTGCAGGCAGTGTCTTGCAATGTGGCCTGGTCTCCCACATGCATAGCAGCATACCTTTTCATGAAACTCCTGTGGCGCCTCGACTCCCGAAGCCACCACTCAACAGATAATCAAAGCATACAAATGATTTAATATAATTTCGTTGCTTATGTTGATAACACACTAAATCATTCATATGCTTTGATTATCTGATGAGTGGTGGCTTTGGGAGTCGAGGCGCCACAAGTTGGTATCAGAGCCCTTGTTTTAAGAGAAGTAAGATACGAAAATATACTTAAACTTAAACCAGGAATCTCTGGGAATAACAGATTCACAACTTCAGATTGAAAAGAGATAATTTAATACAACAAATTTCCTACACTTTAGCTTGATAAAAGATTTAATTATGGAAAGGAAATTTTAAAAAGACTTGAATATTTATAAAGGAGTGAAGAGTTGCAATTAGCTACTGTAAAACTACATAACTTTGTAAGTATCAAGAATTTCAAAATTTTCTATACTTAAGAGGCTTCTACAATTAAGATAAATAAGTGTCTGTAGATTACAGTAGTGTAAAATTGGTGAAATATTAATTTGAATAGTAAATAAGTACAATGGGCTCTATAATTATTTATTAGGCACTTTAATATATACTCCGATATTAACACATAGGTGAAAATTTTAGGCATCAAACATATTACCCATGGCCGGACCTGGTAGAGGGCGTGGAAGAACAAAGACAGAGGATAAAACTTCTAACAAAAACAAGCCAATTGGAAAAATGATAGCTACTGATCTGGAGAAAATGATCTCATCTCAGTTTAATGCTTCATTCAAGATTGCCATGTCAAAGATTCTAAATACTACTACTACGCACGTGAAAAAGCAATTAAGAAAAGATTATGATCCCAAGAATAGTGGAGAAAGGTAGTAGCAAGAAAGGCAAGGATAAGGTGGTTGTAGTGGAAGACGAGAACAAGGATGAAGAAAATGAGGATGACATTCAAGGAAACCAGAAGAACAAGGATAAAGGAGAAGGAACTCACGACAAGAATTCCCATGAAAAAGGTAGAAACAAGAATGATAAGTGTCACAACCCAACCAGGGGCTTGACTAACGATTAATTCAAAACACAAAGTAGCGGTAGACAAAATAAATAGTTTACAATTCAACCAAAGGTTTAGTCTAAATATCTAATTTGTTTACAACAAATCTACAGACATGATTTAACTAGTGGGAGACTTTCTAGAGTTATTAGGTCCTTCCAGGCATCAGCACACTTTACAAATCTTTAAGCCAAGTTCTTCAGTTTTACATCCAGTATTCTTGTTCAAGCAACCAAGTATTCGGGCCATACCTGTTTCTAATTACCTGAAAGACATGCTAAAATATGTCAACTATAAAGTTGGTGAGCTCACGAGTTTTAGTATAGACACACAATAATAAATGGCATGTGATAATTCAAAACCAATGCAACCAACCCTGTGCCATGCTCAGGCGTCTGCCTCTTATAATATTAGCCCGTAACATGGTCATTCTAATCTACTTCCCATTCCGAGACCCGTTCCTGCCCTCGGTGTAAATGTGTCATGATGAATATATGCCACAACGGTTGACATTAACCTCAGTGGGGTTTCAACCCTATTTTTATAGGGCCACCCTTTCGGGCCACTGTGTGTGGGGGATTCCCCAAGTAGTACTACTATAGGATCAGATGTTCTCAATTGATAAATCAGTAGAGTATAGCAGCGGAATTCAACACAGAATTAGCATAAATAAAGTAAGAACAATTTCAATCAAACAGTAACGCAAGTTTGTTATAGAGAGAAAGTTTTCTGTAAAAGGAATATTTCATTCAATTCATTAACTTCATTTTTATTACAAACATGTCAACTGCCTATATATATAGAACAGTGACGTCTGATGATGTCACATGATGTTGACACCTAACAGACAAAACAAAACAACTGAAATAAACTAAACTACTGAGAATGTCTTCAACATCTGAAGACAAACTCTACAAGTACTGAAGAACAAAACTACTGAAGACAAAATTACTAAAACATCTGATGAGTAAACTACTCATCAGACTTTTACAAATAATAAGGAAACTACTGAAGACTAACTACACACTACAACTCCTGATGACTTACACATCAGCTGTTGTATATATCTTCAGATCTTGTAACTTCTTCACATCAGCTTTTGTGTTCTTCTTCAGTTGTTGTAATGCTGTGAGACTTAGAGATTTTTCTGATCTGGCTTATTGGTTCTTTTAGTCCAACAAACTCCCCCTGAACCAATGCAGCCAAAAACCTCTAACTTATTTAAGGTCTCACTTATTTATTCCCAGGCAGAAAGATATGTCTTTTTCTTTTGAGATCAGTGTCAAAATGACCAATTAAAGCATAAGCCTGATAACCAACAGCCTCCAAAAATTCTAACTATCAAAAGATGAGAGGGAACTCCATTGGGGAAATGGACTATGAGCATTAACCCCTCTCATTGAAGCTATTGATTGTATACTAACCTGAAAGACTCCCTTACATATGCTTCAAGTAGTAGCATCTTCTCTTGTGGAGTTAGTCTTTCAGGTTCTCCTTCGAAGAAGGACTCAGGTCCATAAAATTCTGATAAGTATTTGGCTGTAGTCCCATCCTTCAGTTCAACTCTTGTAATCTCCCTGTACACAAACTCATCAGGGTGTTTACCCTCTAAAAACAAGTAAAGTTCTTCTTGTAGAACATGTTCAAGTTTCCTATAGACAAGTCCCTTTTTGATCATTTTGTTCTCTAAGAAGTTTGGAGCTTTGGCACCAGAGTTGTAGACACTTTTGAAGTCCTTTATTATTTCCCAAGGATCAAGCACTGACCCAAGCATGATTTCAGCACCTAACACTCTTTTGATTCTACTGGCATAGGCTGCTGGGGGATCTCTCTTGTGAATCCTATGAAGGAACCTTGGGTCAGGCCACATCCTGATCAGTTCTTTTGTATATTTAAAGGTCCATTTCAGAGCATGCAGCCTTTGAGCTTCCTTTTTCATTGCAGTGATAGTTGAAGTCTGAGGATAATCTTTGTCCACCAACTTAAGGAATTGCTCATCATGTTTTCTTTGGATCTCTTCTTCTTCCAATTTTACTTTGACTGCTAACATCCTAGCCTCTGGAGTAATTGTTGGTGATTGACCAAAAACTAATGGCTTTTCAGGAATGTAATTAGCAGGACGGGTAACTGTCTTCTTTTGAATTGTCTGAGCTGCCTCAGTTGTTGAAAGTGCAGGCTTTTGAGCTTTTGGCTTTATGACTGTAGAGATAGGCAACCTGTCTTCTTCATCAGAACTCTCTTCTTCTTGAATCCTGAGATGCCTTCTCTTCTTAGGAGGAGCCCTGACCTCAAGAACTTGAGTCTCAGCCTGAACCTGAACTACTAGATTTTGTACTTGAACTTGAACTTCAGAAGTTGTAGCTTGAACTTGAGCTTCAGAAGTTGTAGCTTGAACTTGAACTTCAGAGGTTGTATCACATTTATGTACATCAGTAGTTGTCACTTCCATGGGTTCAGCACTTGTTTCAATTTCCTTGTCAACTATCTCCTGCTCACCTTCTACATCAGTTCTGTTGATAGTCTCAACAGTTTTATTCTTCCTTTGTCTCTTATAAGTAACTTGAATAACATGAGCAGGAGACCTTTCAGATTCAACCTCCTCAGACCTTGGTCTTTTGGAAGCTGAAGCTGTGACTGATTCAGTTCCTAACTCCCCCTTTTTGGCTGCAGGGGAAGAAGGAGTATGTATAGTGGCAAGTCTGGCAGTCACAGCCTCATCAACCATCTGCTGAGTATGGGATTTGGAAGGTAATCTCTCATCAAGGGCTTGAATAATAATTGTTTTTAGGACTGGAGTGATGAGAGGGAGGATTTGTAGGAAGGCAGCAGCTAATGCCTCTGGGGGGCCAGAACCCAAAGTATTAGTGCCAAAAGCAGTGGCTGGTGGTGTTGTGAATGGAATATTAGTAGTTGAAGTGTGTGGGTGACCTTCAAAATAAGAAGGTGCCATCTTTGGGGTAAGTGGGTGAGATGGACTTTTGCCCTTGGACATGTTGGTGAGTAGCTCATTGAGTCTACATACCTCAGCCTCAAGGAGTTGGTTTTGCTTAATAAGCTCAGCAACTGATCTGTGGTCATCAGTAGTTTTAGCTACATCATCTGACCTCCTGAGAATCTCAGGATCTACCTGAGTTGAGTGTGGCTCAACAGTTTCAGGTGCCCCTTTGTCTTGGTACTGGGGACTTCCAACCTCAGGGGTAACCCCTTCATCAGTTGTTGCCTCTGACAAGGTCTTAGCAATGGTACCACTAGCAATCACTCCAAATGATGGAGGTGATGAAGTAGCAGCCTTGTCAGATATCAGAATCTCTCTTTCCACACTAGGAGATCTGATGTTGTAGTCATGATCCTGTGGGTTATCAGAGACACTTTGGTCCTCCCCCTCAATGTTGGAGCTTATCCCAGTAGTGATAGGTGTCTGGGAGGGGATAGGAGTGTTCAGCTGATTCAGGATTTGATCAATAACAAATGTTGGGCTATTGGTGGTGGTTTCTATAGAAAGTGGGTTTGAAGGAGAATGCACCCGGGGAGATTGGTGCTTTTCAATAGAAACCATTTCAACTGAAATAGGTTCTAGAGATGTGGTGTCCCCTAAAAAGGTTGCACCAGGTTCCTGTTGAGAGGAAACCTGGGCGGTTTGAGCCGGTGGAGTCTGTTGAACCACTGGTTGACTACTACCAGTGGTCAGTTCATGCCTTGGTGAGGCATGGGCAGACTCAGGGGACTCATTTCCCTGAGCAGCCTTTTTGGGCTTAGTGGACTTTGGTTTAGTGGGGACTTTGGATTTTGATTTTGAGGATGAGGCTGTGGGTTCCCGTTGCTTGGGTTTGAGCTTCCGGGCAGCCTCTTTTAAAGTGAGGTTGGAGTTGTGTCGGGAATATACTTCCAGCAAGACAGCTGGAGCAGGGATTCCCTGACCAACAAGGCCTGTTTGTGGCAGCTGTTTCTCTATGATGGCCATAATAAAACGAGGATAAAGCAACCATCTAGATGAAACAGGCTTACCAGCATGTTCAGTTAATTCCGAAAAGAGTATTTGAGAAAAGTTTAGCTTTTGAGATTCGAGTATAGAATACAATACCTGTTGCCATCTAGATGACATTTGATCCCATGAAGAGGACTTCGGAGCCAGGCAAATGTTGATCATGTGGAAAATCAGCCGCTCTGGATCATTAAAGTGCTTCTTGAACAGTGTGGAGTCACTCAAGTCTCCCTGGTATTCATGACTTGTAAAACAGAGGTCAGTGGCGCTTTTAGGGAACTGAGTGACTAGGTTGGCATCATCCAGTTGAAGAACATCCCTTAGCTCAGCAGGACTGAGATGTATGTTGTGACCATTGACTTTTGAGCGAAGAGATATGACTCCTGTGCCAACATTGATGAGTTCAACATTCATCCAAAACTGATGAATGGATTCGACAAACAAAGTTGGATTGATAAGAAACGCAATTTTGAATTGAGATGAGGTCATCAAATCAACAGCATCATCAAACTTAGACCAGAATGACGATTTGGTCAGATAGGCAACAGAATTATGACGAGGTTTCAAGGTTATGGCAGCCATGGATGCAGAGAGAAAAGAGGGAAAATAGGTTTGAAAAGGATGAAAAGTTCTGAGAAAGCGATAATGAAACAACTGAGAAGGATTGAGTTAAGTAGAGAAAACAGCTGAGGTTACAACAACTGAAGAGTAAAATTACTCATCAGGTGTTGTCGACAATATGGTCATCAGGTGTTGTGATCAGTTGTTCATCAGACTTTTTGAATGATTTGTTCATCAGAACTTGTGAACTATGTGTTCATCAGACTTTGTAAACCATATTTGACCTTCAGTACTTAGGACATCAATACTCATCAGTACTTTGTAACTTAGAGTATTATACAAGGTCATAATTGTTCTTGACTCAGTACTTTTGATATGTATCAGTATGCACTGAAAATATCAAAATGTGACAAGATAAACTAAAAGTTATTTGTAAAAGAGAAAAGTAAAAATATTTTTGTAGTTTTGAGAAGATATTTAACATGTTATTAATGAAACCACTAACCTATTCAAGTTGCAACATACCAAGCCTTAGAAGTAAATTTTGAAAAGTTGATGTATCTAAAGGCTTAGTAAAAATGTCAGCAAGCTCATCAGCACTAGGAACAAATTTGGGATCAATCAGACCTTTTTCAAAACAATCTCTTATAAAGTGATGTCTGATTTCAATGTGTTTAGTCCTAGAGTGCTGAACTGGATTCTTGACAATGCAAAGAGCTGAAGCACTATCCATTAACAATGGTGTCTTCAGTTCTTGGATGCCATAGTCCAGGAGTTGAGACTGAAGCCAGAGAATTTGGGAAGTGCAACTTGCAGCAGCAATGTACTCAGCTTCAGCAGTGGAGGTGGCAACAGAAGTTTGTTTCTTACTCTGCCAGGAAACCAGGCAATTTCCTAAGAACTGACACCCACCTGAAGTAGATTTTCTTGAAAGTTTGCATCCTGCATAGTCACTATCTGAAAAAGCAACCAGCTTGCAGGATTGGCCAGTGGAGTACCATATTCCTAGAGATTGAGTACCTTGCAAGTATCTGAAAATTCTTTTCATAGCAATCAAATGAGACTCTTTGGGTGTAGCCTGAAATCTAGCACAAACACATGTGGCAAACATAATGTCTGGCCTGGATGCAGTTAGATACATTAAAGATCCAATCATACATCTATACAGAGTTTCATCAACTGAAGGGCCTTTCAGATCTGCATCAAGTTGTGTGGTGCTGCTCATGGGATTGGAACATGGTTTACAGTTTTGCAAATCAAATTTCTTTAAAAGCTCTTTTGTGTATTTTGATTGGTGAATAAAAATTCCATCAGATTTTTGTTTGATTTGAAGACCCAAGAAAAACTGTAATTCCCCCATAGCACTCATTTCAAAAGTTTTGGTCATAAGTGCAGTGAAATCATCACACAACTTTGGATCAGATGAAGCAAAGATAATGTCATCAACATAAATCTGGACAAGTAGCTTATGCTGGCCTACATTCTGTATGAATAAAGTTTTATCAATGGAGCCTCTAGTGAAATTATTTCTAAGTAGAAAAGTGGATAATGTGTCATACCAGGCTCTAGGTGCTTGTTTCAGACCATAAAGAGCTTTATCAAGCTTGTACACCCAGTCAGGATGTTTATTGTCCTCAAAGCCTGGAGGTTGACAAACATACACTTCCTCTTTTATTTTACCATATAAAAAGGCACTTTTGACATCCATTTGAAAAACTTTGAGTTTATGTAAGGCAGCATATGCTAAGAACAACCTAATTGCTTCTAATCTGGCTACAGGGGCAAAAGTTTCATCATAGTCAATGCCTTCTTCCTGACAAAACCCCTGTACAACCAGTCTAGCTTTGTTTTTAATGATTTGACCTTTTTCATCAGTTTTGTTCCTAAACACCCATTTTGTACCTATTGCACACTTACCTGGAGGTAGAGAAACTAGCTCCCATACCTGTTGCTTTTTGAATTGCATCAATTCCAACTGCATTGCCTCCACCCAGCCAATGTCTCTAAGTGCTATGTGGTAGTTCTTTGGCTCTTGTTGACTGACAAAGAGAGCATAGAGACAAAAGTTAGATAATTGGCTTCTGGTTGAAACACCTGCTGAAATATCACCAAGAACTTGAGATAATGGATGATCCTTCAGTTCTTGATATGGAATAAGATCAGTGCAAGTGTTTGCTGGAAGAACTGATGCAGCAGTGGAAGAGGATTCAGGAAATACAGCAGCAGGAATTTCAAAAGATTGAGAAGATGCCAGAATTTCATCAGCATTTGTAGTAAGTGGAGTTGCTGAAGCAGAAGGAGCATCAGATTTGGTAGATGTGGACACATTGTCACTTAATCTGAACAAATGAGTACTTGCATCTTCATCATCTGAAATATCTGGTGATGCTTTTGTAGAAGCTGGTGATGGAGCAGTTGGAAGAACTTCATCTTCTACACCACTATTCTCAACATCATGTTGCAAGATATTCAGATCAAACATCTCAGCAGGATTCTGAGGAATGGAATCTTTAGGACATTCATTGAATTTGACATGAAGAGTTTCTTCTACAGACTTTGTTCTACAATTGAACACTCTATATGCCTTGCATGTTGAAGAATATCCAACAAAGTATCCTGCATCAACTTTGGAATCAAACTTGGTAAGTTGATCTTTGGTGTTGAGAATGTAACAAGGACATCCAAAAGCCCTGAAGAAGGAAATCAAAGGAGTTAAAGAATGAAGGATTTCATATGGAGTCTTCAACCATCTTTGATTCACTAAAACTCTGTTTTGCACATAGCAAGCTGTGTTAACAGCTTCTGCCCAGAATGTGAGAGGTAAACCAGAATCAGCAAGCATTGTTCTTGCAGCTTCAATCAGGGTCCTATTCTTCCTTTCTACAACTCCATTCTGTTCAGGAGTTCTGGGAATGCTATACTGTCTCTGAATTCCCTTTGACTGATAAAATTCATCAAGAAGATGATTTCTGAATTCAGTGCCATTATCACTCCTAACACACTTGATAGAAAGAGAATACTGCTTTTCAGCATACAACACAAAATTGATAATAGCCTTGGCAACCTCACCTTTTGAGTGTAAGAAGAAGGTCCAGACAAACTTTGAATAGTCATCAACAATAACTAGACAATACTTCTTCTTTGCCATAGACATTATCTGCACTGGACCAAACAAATCCATGTGCAACAGTTGTAAGCAACCAGTAGATTTGGAATCCCCAATTGAAGGAAAAGATGCTTTGTGTTGTTTTCCTTTCAAGCATGCAGAACAGTTTTCATCACAGCTAAAGTCCTTTAAAGGAAGACCTCTAACCAGACCATGTTTCACCAATTGATTCATGTTCTTGATGTTTACATGACCTAATCTTCTATGCCACAAATTAGATTCCTTGAAAGAGGCCTTAGAAAATAAACAAGGATGACCTTTGACAGAGATTTTCTTAGAAAGATCAAAGGCATAGACCTTTCCCACTCTGTTAGCCTTAAGAAGTGTGAACTCATCTAACACTTTGCCAATCAAAGGCATCACATCAGAAGAGAGAATCCTACAATCTTGCTTAGTGAAGAGAGACACATGGCCCTTATCACACATTTGACTAACACTCAGCAGATTGTACTTAAGATTCTCAACATGATTAACATCATCAAACCTAATCTCACCATTAGTAACTACACCTTTACCTATGATATACCCCTTAGCATCATTACCAAAGGACACAAATCCTCTCCTTCCAGTGAAATAGTTATGAAGAAGAGATCTGCTCCCAGTCATATGCATGGATCCTCCACTATCAACATACCAGATGCTACTTTGGTATGCTGAAGGACCCTGCATACAACAACCCACTCAGTTAGACTTTTGGACCCAAACCATTTTGGTTTTGGGTCTGTTAACACTTGAAGAAACAGAACTAGCATTATCAGGTGAAGCAACACTTGAAACATTCTTATCAGAAATTTTTGATTTGACTTTTGACTTTGATTTCTTTTTATGAAATGAATCAACAGATGCCTCTGCCAGATTGACTTTTCCTATCAGTTGTTGCATCATTAGCATCAGTTGATTATGATTTTGAGTTAAAATTTTGATTTCATCAGACACATCAGAACTTGATTTTTTATTTTTGTGTTTGATCATTTTAGTGTCTTTAATCAAATGAGATGCTGTCAAGTGTTGTTTCCCTGAATCTGGAACAATCCCTTTTCCTTTCTTGGATATACCGGAGGTATTTCCTTGTAAGGATTTTCCAGATTTTGAAACAACTGATGATTCAGGTACAAATTTTGAACTAAATTCATTTTTCATTTTGAGTATATTCTTGTTTTTATTCTTGATTTTGTTGAATTTAGAACCTTTTCTGTACCAGCATTCATCAGTTGAATGATTAAACAACTTACAAATATCACAAGGCACCCTCTTCTTCCTTTCCTTGTGATTGTCTACAAGTACTGATGACTTAGAAACAAATTGTTTGTTCATCAGAACATCTGAGGCATCAGTATTTGTAGTCAAATTGACAACAGCTGATGTTTTGACAACATCTGAAGAGTTATTCGTCAGCACTTGTGTCTCAACACATTTACCAACATCAGTTGTTGCATTATCAGCTTTTTCAACAACTGCTGAAGAATAACTTTGACTTATCAAAGTTCTTGCATCATTTTCACCAACACCATCCCCATCTGACTCAATTAGGTGTAGGTTTAAGGCATTTGAAACATGTTCATCAGGATTAATCTCCACTAGGACATTATCCTGACAAGTGTCATCCTCAATGACATTTGTACACCCAATTGAATAAGAATAGGTTTCAATCTCAACCTTTTCAGCAGCAGCTTTGCAAACATTTGAGTCTTCTTCAGATATGTCTGCAGAATCAGACATTTCTGAAGAGTTGGTAGATTGGTACACACTTTCCCCATCAGATTCACAGTTAAGACTTTTTGGTTTATAATCAGCAGGGGGGCCAGTGTGATTGTAACCAATCCCAAACTTAATATTTGAAGCTGACTGTTTGCACAACAACATTTCAAACCCTTTACAGGACTCAACCCATTTTTCACAATTAACTTGGGTTGCTGCAAGTGTTTGTTTCAGATCATTATGCTTGACCAGCATGACTTCCACTCTAGCTTTTTCATCAGACAACAAGCATTTAAGTTTATAAATTTCAGATTCTTTCTCATTTAAGGCTTTTTCAAACTCAGTTTTGTGTTTAGCCACAACCTTTTCCAATTCAAATTTCTCCTTAATCAGTTCCACATTGATTTCCCTAATGGAAGCAAATGCTGAAACGCATGACTCTGAACATAATTTAGCTTTTGATTCAGAAGATACCTGAGATGTTGAAGAAGATTGACAGGTATTTTCAGTTGAATCAATAGCCATTAGTGCCAGATTTCCAAAAGGATTGTCTCCACCATGTGGACCAGTTTCAGAAAAAGGCTGCATGTTGAAGTCTGATAAGTCATCAGGCAAGCTACTCCAATCAACAACTCCAGGAGTGAAGAAACTCTGATGCTGTTGTTGTTGAGACTGTTGAGTTGATTGAGGTTTGCTGGGTTCAGGAAGAGCAGGGGATTGAGGTGGGATTAATGCTGGATTGTGAGGAGGTTGAGGCATGTAAAAGCAAGGATATGGATAGGGCATTGGATTTTGTGGAACAAAGTGAGCTGGATAGAATTGCTGTTGACTAGTACCAGAAGATTGTGGTCCTTTGCCTGAGGAATTGTTGCTTGGAAAGGTCACAAAAGGTGCAGCAGGATTAGAACCAGATGTTTTGCACTCCCTAGCAAAGTGACCAAGCCTATGACACTTATGGCACCTCAATTTCCCTTTGTCAAATCCAACCTTAGTCTTGCCAGATAATCCAGGGAACTTCCTTCCTGTTCTTTTATAAAACTTTTGTGATCTGATGTTGATCAATGCCATTTGACTCAAAATGTCCATCTCCTCTAGATCATCATCCGGGATACCTTTCAGATCATCCATCACAAAACACAAGTTGTCACTATAACCTGCATTACCCTCAACTCCCACAAAAGCATGATCAGAATTGTTAGTAGAAAAGTCAATATGTTCATCATAAGAACATTCAGACCCATTAAACTCTGACTCCTGACCAAGTAAAGCAGTATTACCAGGAACAAAATCATCAGCAAGTTTTCCAGATGAAGACAGTTTTCTCTTTTGTTCTACCTCTCTCTCAAAAGTTAAGAGTTTCCCATGTAATTGGGTGAGAGATAGACTTTCTAGATTAGCATTAGAGCGTAGGACAATTGTATAAGTGTCCCATCTCTCAGGCAATGATCTGAGAAATCTGTTGTTCATCTGACTGTTAGTGTATTCTTGCTTAACCATTTTTAACTCAGAAATTAAACATGAGAATCTCTCAAATTGTTGAGTCAAGGATTCACCCTTTCGATGAGAAAATGTCTCATACTGCTGAGCCAGAATTTCTCTAGTATTTGCTAAAACCTCATCGGTTCCACCAAATTGTTCTTTCAGTGCAACCCAGAGATCATGAGCAGTATCATGATGCATCAAGCCAGAATAGATCTCATTAGGCAGAGCCATGGCCAGAATACCATGAGCTTTAGCATCAATTTCAAACAATTTAATGTCCTCATCCGAATACATATCAGCAGGTTTCGGAATCATGATCTTAGTTTCAGGATCAGTGATCATGGGTTTATATGGTCCATGCACAACAGATTTCCAACATCCTGCACTGTTAATCGACAGGTGATGTAGCATTCTACGTTGCCATATGTTGTACTCACTCCGCACAAGCATCGGAGGCTTGGTTGCGGAGCCTGTATTGTGCGGATCATTGTTCGGAGTTGACATGATCACAGATTCAATCAATCTAACACAAACTAATTCAAATCTCAATCAATTGATGCAAAACAGATTGATATTGAAATGCAAATCAACAGAAGTTAACAGAAAAACGTCGATCTATAACAAATTCTTACTTAATCAGCTAATTCACTCAATTTGAGAACAAATTTGAGCAGTTTCAGAGATCAATTGTGAAATCGATCAATGATTAACCAGCTCTGATACCAATTGTAGGATCAGATGTTCTCAATTGATAAATCAGTAGAGTATAGCAGCGGAATTCAACACAGAATTAGCATAAATAAAGTAAGAACAATTTCAATCAAACAGTAACGCAAGTTTGTTATAGAGAGAAAGTTAATTATAGGATCAGATGTTCTCAATTGATAAATCAGTAGAGTATAGCAGCGGAATTCAACACAGAATTAGCATAAGTAAAGTAAGAACAATTTCAATCAAACATTAACGCAAGTTTGTTATAGAGAGAGAAGTTTTCTGTAAAAGGAATATTTCATTCAATTCATTAACTTCATTTTTATTACAAACATGTCAACTGCCTATATATATAGAACAGTGACGTCTGATGATGTCACATGATGTTGACACCTAACAGACAAAACAAAACAACTGAAATAAACTAAACTACTGAGAATGTCTTCAACATCTGAAGACAAACTCTACAAGTACTGAAGAACAAAACTACTGAAGACAAAATTACTAAAACATCTGATGAGTAAACTACTCATCAGACTTTTACAAATAATAAGGAAACTACTGAAGACTAACTACACACTACAACTCCTGATGACTTACACATCAGCTGTTGTATATATCTTCAGATCTTGTAACTTCTTCACATCAGCTTTTGTGTTCTTCTTCAGTTGTTGTAATGCTGTGAGACTTAGAGATTTTTTCTGATCTGGCTTATTGGTTCTTTTAGTCCAACAACTACCCATATACCCACCGGCTCTCCTCCGGAGTTAATGGCTGTAAATTATGTTTCATGTCTGGGGGAAGCAATTATATTTGAAATGGACATTCATTATCACATAAATACAAATTTTATAAACAGTTTTTGGAGCATGCCTTCAGTATCTCAAAACAGTAAAAAGAAAAGGGATCACATGAACTCACCTGGTTGCTTTAATGGCTTCAGTTTGTTCCTGTACAATTATGTCATTGTGCCACTATGTATGCTATGCTATGTTCCCAGAGTTATCATCAATGCAAGTTCCTATTTGTAATCATCTATATATGTATAAGTTGTAGATATCATACATTATGGTTGTTGATTGTGGTTGTTTACTGTGGTTGAGCTCTTTGGGTTAATGTGTTTAGAGTTTACTAGTTTAAAGTTTCTTTATATTACCATACCTAACGAAGTCTTACCTTATATTTGTACGTATAAATGTATGTGCAATTGTTGGTATTATTTGGTGTTCAGTATAGCTACTTATGTGACTAGTATGTTTATGGTCTTTTAAGATAATTGAATTTTATTGTGACTAATGGTCTTATATTTTAAAGTTAGTTCACCTTGTTTGTGAGTTTGAGAGACAATCAATATAAAAATAGTTTAAGTATATTACTAGTCATGGTGTCTTACTAATAATATAAATTAATGTAATGCATAAGGTATTACAAAACAATAAGATAATTATTATAATGTATTCACCTAACTTATTTGTATTATAGATAATTAATAGGTATTTCATACATCACAAAATAGTTGCAACTAACACTAGTATCTAAGATATTTTACATGTTGTAGTCATTGTATATACTAACTATTGTAATTATTATAAATATTGAATAAGAAAGTGTTTAAAGTATTCATAATTTATTTTCTATGTTTAAATGTAAGTAAACATTCTTAGATGAATCAATTATCGAGGATGATAATAATAATCTTAATAATAATAATACTAATTTCACTAATGATATTAATATCGTTTTTATTGTTAAATTTTAATTATGAGTAAAACTATAGGAATGGTATCATATATTATATGTTAATTTAATCATCATGTTTTTTAACGAGTTCATATACTTATAAACAATAAATTGAAAATCACGAACACTTTATTTAGCAATATGCTTAAAGTGTTGACTAAAATGTAGGAAGTTACTAAGTATTCTTATCAATATTAAATCAACACTTTCGTTAAGTTTTTATTTGTTTAACACTAGCTTATTAAATATTATATAACTATGCACATTCTTATTATTAAATCCACCCTAATTTACATTTTCTTTACCTACATGTGTATAGAATCAATTGTTAACATGTTGGATTTAAATACTTTTATAAACACATAATTATGCATACATAATTATTAACTAATTATGACGAATCATATTTTATCTAGTTAACCCAAATGCTCAACCACTTTAATTTATTTGTTTAAACATATAAACCGCATATTAAAAGTTAATGGTACGCGATTTTACCTTCTCACTCGTTCAATTCACGTATCCAAAACCGATTAAATTATTCGTACGTTTGTTTCATAATTCAAACATGTTTCTAAACTCGTTTTTACGTAACGAATACAACCAATCGCTCGGTTTTTGCTGTTGACCGCGGCTGACTGGGTTTGACTGCTCCAAACTCGCGTTGACTTTCGTTGACCAGGCTAAAACCATCTCTAAAACCCTAATCTCGGTCATCTCTATCTCCGAGCACCACTGTTGACATGGTGGCTGCTTCACCGTCACCAGCAACCTCTTTGGGACACAATCACAGCCACGAGTAGCAACCCACTAACACGTATTAGAACAAAACTTTTAAATAAACAACATGCATGTATAAATCGGATCTTGTAGTGTCGATACCTACCCGATTCATGTTGTAACTCGTACTCCTAAACCTAGTAGCTGCTCCCATTGTTGCTGTAGACCTGCCAATGGGTTGAGACCGCCACCATTGTGCTCAAAGAAGGCTCTGGCCACCATGAACCATCGTCCATCCGTTGGTGGCCACCCTATCTCCGCATCCGACCATCACCTACACCAAGAATCGTCCAAAAACCACTTTCAGAATCAAAAATCATCATAAAATCAACATGCATGTGTAGATCGAAGCAGAGGCGGCCCGGGGGAGGGGCAAACCCGACCCCCGTCCCGGGCCCAGTTTTTTAGGGGGCACAATTTTTTTGACCTATACGTGTATACAGATATTCATTTAAACGAGAACCAACAATTTTTTTCTAGGGTTCAAAGCCCGACACCACCCAATTTTTCTTCGGTCATTTACCTCCCTCATGTTGGCCGTGGGGCCGGTCGGTGAGGGGCGCTGTCACACCCCGAGCCGGAGGGCTGGATCAACTTTCCCGTCGGGCGGAAGGTTCTCGGGGCGCGATATCGCTTGATAATCAAAATAATCAGATTGTTTGCATAGCACATGATATATAATTGAGAAATGTTAACATGACAATGATATAGAATTACAAAGTTAAATTACAAGGTTTCGTTCATAATTGAACTAAGTAAATCTATCCAAAAGAATCAATGAGTTTCTATCTTGTACCTGTACAAGATCTAGAAAAGATGATTCATTGTTTTGTCATTTCAAAAGTATGTTCAACACAAAATGTAGCTAGGTCTTCTAAAAGTCCAGTAGCTATGTTCCTGATGCTGGTGACTAAACCTGTTCGTCACCTGAGAAAACATGCATTTAAACAAAGTCAACACTAAGTTGGTGAGTTCATAAGTTTGATAATTGAAAGCATTGATTTGTTCACATACACAGTCACAATGTCATACATGATACTTGTTTATGTCTGTTTCATCTGTTCACACAATGGCCTCACTATAGTTATATTTACAAGTAGTATCTCGTCCTATTAGCTATGCTTATATATAGGGCATATGTAGGGGAACAAGCCCTAGCCAACATCCCACCACATATCTGATAGAACTTAACATCACTTGCAATACAACTATAGATACCCATTTCTATCTCACATGTTCAACCCGTTTGATATTCACCCGTCTGTTTGTGTTCATCACCCAGTGTGTAATATGTAGAATAATATGGTAAGAGGGGTTTAGTTATCAAACCGAAGTGTTGATAAACACTCGATGTATTAAGGAAGTTAGATTAATTTAATCTGATCCTTGTTATTATTCTATGACTTGTGGGGTTAACTGTTAATCACTTTTAATAATAAGAGTGTTAGTTAACCAATTGATATCTGTTCTCAACTTGAAGTGCCTAGAGCCTAAAAGGAATCCATTGCAATCCTCACATAATCAGATTACAATGCATCCAATTTACCTCTACCACTTTGTGTTTCCATAGGCCTCATCGAAACTATTTCCAGTAATGTGACATGAGAGAAAATCAATTCCTCAGTCTACTAGTCAATAGAATGGATGGATTAATTACAATTATCACTGTAGATTAATATCACCATGTGTCGCTTACCAGATCCTGACTGATGTCGCCCTGTCACCGATCATACGTTACCGGCCAAATGATAATACGATCAACATACCAGCCCTACAAGCCGGAGGTTTGTCAAACCTATGGTACCACTATGATATCGTCGGTTTAGTCACGTCAAACTAACTGGTCAGCGATTTGTGTGAGGGACTTACAATGATCAACTTGAATACGTGGCACATGATTGTCGTGATTTAATGTAGACAGTTCAATAGTAATCAATTGTTGTTGTGTTCACCAATGTTGTTTGTTCACAATGTTGTGTGTTATCGTTGTTGTTAACAAAGTTATATAAGAAGTTGTCTTAATATACAATGTTAGTTGTCGTGTGAATGATGTTGTTATCATGAAGTTACGTTATCATGATTATCATTCTTGTTGTTCCATATGGTCACCCTGTTGCCACTACAGTGTTGTAAGAGCTAGTCTTACTACACTTAGTCTCCTCAGGTGGTGGATGATACTTGTTTCGTGTTATCTTGTAGTTTGCACCGAGTTGTAAACTGAGTGTTATAAGAACTTGTCCTATTACACTTAGCTAATTCCGGTGGTAATTGATATTATGAGGATATATATTATCCTCATATCATTCTTGTTTGTTGTTGTTATTGTCAGCATGTTAACCTGTAATAATCTCATTGTTCGTTCTTGTAAGAATAATTAAGTGTTATAAGATAACACCCCTCGGTCTTGGTCATCATTCGGCCTTGTTTACTTGTTATGGATCATACTAGCACTTAACCATTTTAGGTTAAGCTTAGCATGTCTTCTTATTGCTTTTTATGTTTCACTAGACTTAACCAACTTAGATTGTGTAAGTTTGAACCCAAAGTGGTTTCTAAGTATAAAACTTAGGTTTATGTATGAAAATTTGCATGTAATTATTGTAATCACTTAAAATAACTATCATTTCTTGGACATTTTGATATAAAGGCCATAGATGTTATGTATTTGTTTAACAAGGTTTCCACCATCTTTGTAGTAATCTTGTTTGACATTCCATGCATATTATAAAACATCTAGTTGGTTCAACATATTAGTTTGTATCTTCCATCATGTGGGTCGAATGAGTTATGTGGGCCAATAGATGGTCAAGGGCCGAATAATGGTCATGGATTGAATGAAATGTGGGCCAATTGAATCACATGGGCCAAGCTAGTAGTGTGGGCCGAATCTCCTGGGCCGAGGGTACATGCTGAGACCGAATGAGATTTCCTTTGCCTTGGCCGAATGTTAAACCAGGTGGACGAATGGAGCATAGGCCGAGCGAATGGCCTTTGGCCGAATGATGTTGATGGTCGAATGGGTAGGGGCGAATGGCCCATGCCCGAACGAATAAAGCTCATACTCCGGTGGGGACCGAATGGGACTGGCTTGACAGTTGGTTGATTCGGCAGGCTCATGTGGCCCATGGCTCTTTCGCCCAGTCCCCTTCGGCCCTAGCCTTACGGCCACCTGGGTGCCTACTTCGGCCGCAGCTAGGCTTAGCCTAGAACCGTTCCCATTCAAGGTTCCATGGTGTTTTCAGAGATGGTGTATGTTAGGACTAGTTTTCGGTGGTGTATGGTTCTGGTAAGAAGGTGTTAAGACCGGTTATGCTATGGGTTCTACAAAAGGGTTGAAAACCCTAATTTTTCGTGATCTTTGCAGCCCCATCCTCGAGTTTTAGTGGGTTTTACCCCAGGTCGGTTGTACTTCCTTGTAGAGGAGATCAAGAGCTTCATTTAGGCTCAAAGATGGGATGATTTGGTTGAGAAATGACCAAGTTATGAGGGTTTGAAGTTTCAAAATCTTAGAGAGAGAGAGAGCCGGGATTTGAGTTCTAGAGAGAGAAAGAGGGTGTAATAAATGAGGTAGATGAACTCATTGAGGGTATTTATACCCCGAGTGAGTTCGGGATCGTTTCGTTTTCTTGGTTCTCGTCTTCGTTGCGTTTCAAGCACGTTACGCGTGTATTTACGTATTTTAAATAAAAAGGATTTATTTTTAATATTTAAAAGGTGGTTATTCCTAGTAAATCTTCAAAATTTTTTTTTCTTAAATTATTTCATCAAGTTCGTTTATTTTAAACGTTTCGTCAGATCGCGTCACCTTTGCGCGTATTCGTTCGAATCGTCACTAGAACGAACACGACGATGGCTTCACTTTCTGATTCTTGTTTTCTACTTTTCAGTTATCATTTTAGATCTGTAAACTCACAGATATGTTTGTGTGAATCGTCACCCATGCAAACACACTGTCAGTTCCTTATTCTGAAACGACACTGCACTTATGTTTTGAGTTGTGTTTGCTCACTGACGGTCTCAACTAAACTTCCTGTTTTCACATTGATATCCTTGAATTCACATTGTTTTCATACTGAGATATCGGCCATCTGATTCTTGTCAGCTATGGATATCAGATCGCAACTGATGTGTTCTTGTCATTTGTTCGTATATTGTTGTTTCTCTTGATTTATTGTATTAACTGTACTTAGGTTTTCACCTAAATACAAACAACTGTTGTTTATCGTGAGTTGTTGTACTTACTGTATTTAAGTCTTCACTTAAACACGTACAACTGTTACTTGTGATCTGAGTTTTGTTGTTACACACACTGTTCACACATTGTATTTACACACAGTAAATAGTGAAACTACACATACCGTACGGACTTGCCGGACGATCAGCTACTAGATGTCACAGGCGCCTAATGATGGCGTTCACCATTTATAAAGCATAGGAAGTTATTTTTATGTCATTTAAATCAGTGGTGTTTATTGATTTGATTTAACCGGTTTTCATTCTATCCGAAAACCGAACAAAAGTCGGGAAGTGGTTCGGTTCAGTTTTGGTTAATACCAAACAAACCGAATAAACTGATTAAAAACCATATTACCGGTCACAAACCGAATTTTATCTTATATAGTGTTTATAAAATAATAATTTTAAATCTGAATTAGGTTTATTCGGTTAACTGATTAAATCGAACAAACCAAATTCAAACTAAAATGGAACCGATAACCGAACCGAATACCGAAATTCAGAATTAGGATACGATTAGGAACCTAATTTGGAACTCGGATATGGTTGGAAACCGAACCAAAAACCAAATACAAAATTCGTTTTTTTAGTTACAAATACGGTTTGGGTTTCGATTTTTTTGAACACCTCTGCTTTAATATTTGTATTTGCTAGGGGCCTTTTTTTCCCTGTATGTTCCGGGCACCTCAATTCTTAGGGCCGCCCCTGGATCGAAGCTTGGGGAGTCATGTTTACCTTCGGTTTTTGGTTACAGAGGGAGGTAGTCGAACCCTAGCACCACCGCTGCCCCTAATAGTTTTCTGGGAAGTACCACCACTCAACCAATGTCGCTAAGAAACCCCTTTAGTTGCCGGCTGAAGCACGAGGACCACCGAAGCAGCCTTCATCCACCGCTGCGTCATATTTCTGGTCTAAATCCCATCATTTGACCATTGCCCACCGAACGTAACTGGTCTTGGTGCTTCTCAGCGACAGTTAGGGTAAAACTTAGTTGCTGTTAACCTTCTCGCACAGCTCTCCTCCATTTTGATTCGATATCTTAAGAAAGGGTAGAAGAGAATGTTGTAGGGCTCGAAGAGAGTAGTTCGGGGATGTGATTTCTTTGCCTCGCCGCCGCAGCTCCGCCCTTGCTCCGCCGTGCTCCGCCTCCACCTCCACCATGGAGCTTTCTCTCTCTTGTTGGTGTCATCGAGCGACTGCATACACACAAGTATGTGTGTGACGGCCAAAAATAATTAGGGGAAAGAAATGGAGTGCTCCTTTTATACATAGGTTAAATTTAGGGTTTAAAATGTCTATAACACGTATCGAACTCGTATCGGGATCGTCTTGCAATTCTGTTTAACATTTTCTAACTCGAAACTTCCAAATCATTAGTAAAATACTTAAAATATTGTTAGAACGTTTATTTTGTTCGTTATAATTAATTTGTTTAATCAATTAGGTTGAAACGCGTTAATATTGCGTTTACGACATATTTAACGGATTTAATGTTTTCACGCTCTGAATAAGATTTTAGCCTTTTTAATATTACTGTTATTCATATTTAATTATTTACAGATACTTTGCCTTGGTTCTGATCTCAGTACATTTAAACAACTAAGTACATAATCTTAACGTGTTAAACACACTTTATCGGTTTAGGCTACACAATTCATTTTAATCTCTTAGGTTAGATTTGATATTTAGATTTTTATGATTTTGCTAATATTATTTTGTTATATTCATTCATTTATAGGTAGAATTTAAGCATATTCCGGCAACGAGCGTCTGTTTAACTTAATTGGTTATCTCCACCAATTTATTAAATTAGGTTTATTAACTTTATTTGAGTTTAAAATTTAATATTTGAACTTTGTTCCAGGAAAAATCTTTAATGGGCCTAGTTGGGCCTAAGTTTCCTTATTGGGCTTTACTGGGCCTAAGTATTCAATTTATAATTATATGTTAAATTTTCGGGGATTTTTCACAGTTGTTACAATAAGGAAAATGATCATGAAGAGGAAGAAAGTGATGACGAAGAAGAAGAAACGGATTATGAAACTGAGGAAGAAGAATAAGAAGAGGAAAGGCCAAGAAATCACGGATGTAGTATGTGTGATTATAAAGCTTTTAAAGGTTTTAGCCCGCCAGTGTTCGATAGGAAGAAGGACGCAATAGGCACTTTTCAATGGGTCAATGAGATGGAAGCAGTTATCAATATCAGTGAGTGTGGAGCCAGGCAATCGGTGAAATTCGCTGCCCATTCGCTTGTATCAGAAGCCCTTTTCTGGTGGGATATTGTCAAACAAGCGATGGGAAGACGTGGGATAGATAACATGGGTGGAATGAACTCAAAAGAAGGGTATTAGAATATTTTTGTCTGCAAAGTGAGTTGGATCGAATGGAAACCACTTTTCTAAGTGTTTCAGCTGCTGGGTTGACCCATAGGGAGTACACGTCCAAATTCAATGAAATGGCCCGACTACTTCCACAGTTGGTAATCCCAGAAAGTGTATGAGTGAGGAGGTATACCAAGGGTTTACCGGCTGTAATCAGGAAGGCTTTTTTTGGCAAAAATTTCACGAACCTTCAAAGCGGCGGTTGATGCAAGCCGTATGCTGTTTATTGAGGAATATGGAGATAACGGTAGAGCACCGGGAGAGAAACGAAAGATAGCTGAGGTAGGAGATGATTCTAAAACTACCGAAGGAAATGCAAGGAAAAAGTTTAAGGGAAATTTTAAGAGCCGGTGCAAAACATGTAATAAGCTTCACAAGGGAAAATGTCGTGAGAGTAACCCAACCCCCTTAACTTGTTTCAGATGCGGAAGAACAGGTCATATTGCCCCAAACTGTACAGAGAATAAATCCGTAGGGTGTTTTAATTGTGGAGACCCAAGGCATAGAATTGTAGATTGTCCTAAACCCAGAAAGAATGATGCAAAGCAAGAGGATGGAGCTAAAGCGAGAGCATTCACCATGAAGACAGAGGAAGCTAGAAGAAATGAGGAGGTCGTAACGTGCACGTTCTTAATAAACCAAGTACCTGCTAATATATTATTTGATTATGGTGTTAGCAAAAGTTTTGTTTCTCATATATTTAGCAAAATTTTGAATAAACCAGAAATAGAATTAGCCCAACCTGTCGAAGTAGAAACTACCATAGGCAAAACTTCAAGAATAGTAAAGATAATTGAAGATTGTACGATTAATTTAGATGAACATCAATTAAAGGTCAAATTGCACCCTATGTGCTTGGGAGGATTTGACGTTGTAATAGGAATGGATTGGTTATCAGAAAACAATGCTCAAATAATTTGCAAAGAAAAGATGATACAAGTGCAAGTTCCAAGTGGACAACAAATTGTTCTTAAAGGAGAACGAGATAGAGATAGATTGAGAATAATTAATGTAATAAAGGCTCAAAAATATATGATGTCTGGATGTAGTGCTTATTTGGCATATGTGATTAATGCTGACATCAAAGAAAAAGATATAGTGATGCTCTAGTTGTGTGTCAATATCTCGAAGTGTTTCCAAAAGACCTCAAGAGATTACCCCCTGATCGGGAGGTAAAATTTAGAATAGATTTGGTACCAGGAGCACAACCAGTTGCTAAGACTCCTTATTGGTTAGCCCCTAAAGAATTAAAAGAGTTAAATGAACAATTACAAGACTTAACTGACAAAGGATTCATCCGACCTAGTATTTCACCCTAGGGAGCTCCAGTTATATTCGTAAAAAAAAGGATGGCAGTATGCGTATGTGCATCGACTATAGAGAATTAAATAAGCTGGAGAAAAAGAATTTATACCCTTAACCTAGGATTGATGATTTGTTTGACCAATTGCAAGGAGCAAGTTGGTTTTCAAAAATAGTTTTGAGATCTGGATATCATTAATTAAAGGTTAGAGAGGAGGATATTCCTAAGACTGCTTTCCGTACGAGGTACGGTCATTTTGAATTTATGGTAATGTCGTTTGGACTGACAAATTCTCCACTGCTTTTATGGAGTTGATGAACGATAATCGTGTTTATTGATGAAATATTAATTTATTCAAAGAATGAAGGGGATCAAGCCTGTCACCTAAGGGAGGTTTTAGAAACTTTGAAAAGAGAGCAATTGTATGCAAAGTTCTCTAAATATGAATTTTGGTTAAAGGAAGTGCAATTCCTGGGGCATGTAGTTAATGCGGAAGGCATTAAAGTGGATCCAGCAAAGATTGAAGCGGTAACAAATTAGAAGATTCCAAGGACACCCACAGACATAATAAGTTTCTTAGGATTAGCGGGTTATTACCGCAGATTTATCCAAGACATTTCAAAGATAGTGTCAGCACTGAAAAAATTAACAAAGAAGGAGGTGAAATTTGAATAGGGAGACGCTCAGCAAATAGCTTTTGATGAACTTAAGAAGACATTAACGGGAGCCCCAATTCTGGGATAACCAGAGGGAACAGAAGATACGGTGATTTATTCAGATACATCATATTTAGGTTTAGGATGTGTTTTAATGCAAAGAGGAAAGGTGATTGCATATGCATCACGACAATTAAAAGTCCATGAAGTCAATTACCCAACTCATGACTTGGAACTAGCAGCTGTTGTATTTGCGCTCAAGATATGGCGTCATTATCTGTATGGGTCTAAATGTGTAATTTATACGGACCACAAGAGTTTGAAGTACTTCTTTGAGCAAAAAGATTTAAATATGAGGAAAAGACAATGGTTGGAACTTATAAAAGATTATGATTGTGAAACACGATACCATCCTGATAAGGCTACCGTAGTTGTGGATGCGTTAAGCAGAAAGGAAGGAAGTGAAGCTATACATGTAAAATCGTATGCAATAACGATAACTTCATCATTTTGGATCATATAAGAGAGATACAACGGGAAGCATTGAAAGATGAAAATATTAAGGAGGAACGAATGTTTGGATTAAATGATAAGTTATCTGAAAATGAATTGGGAATCAAAACACGTTTTGGTAGGATCTGGATTCCCATATTTGATGATGTAAGGAAAAAGATTATGGAAGAAGCTCACAAGACCAGATATTCAATTCACCCAGGAGCTACAAAGATGTACCAAGATTTGAAGAAAGATTATTGGTGGCCACGAATGAAGTTTAATGTTATGCACTATGTGAATAAATGCTCCACATGTGCTTTAGTGAAAGCTGAACACCAGCGGTCATATGGATACATGCAGCCATTTCCTATACCTGAATGGAAATAGGAACAGATAACCATCGATTTCATCACAAAACTACCAAAGATCGTTCAAGGATTCGATACAATATGGGTAGTGGTAGATAGGTTAACAAAAAGAACTCATTTCTTACCTATTAAGGAATCCTATAACTCGAAAAGATTATCTGAAATATTTGTTAAAGAGGTGGTTGCTAGACATGGAGTACCAATATCAATAGTGTCAAATAGAGATTCCAGATTCACTTCACGATTTTGGAAGAAATTTCATGAACAGATGGGAACCAAACTCCTTTTGAGCACTGCTTATCATCCTCAAACCGATGGCCAAAGCGAAAGAACAATACAGACTGTGGAAGATATGCTAAGGGCTTGTGCTGTAGATTTTGGTGGGAGTTGGGATAAACATTTGCCACTGGTAGAACTCTCCTATAATAATAGTTATCACTCAACTATAGGCATGCCCCCTTATGAAATGTTATATGGTCGTAAATGTAGAACTCTGGTTTGCTGGGGGGAATGTGGATCAAAGGGAACTAGGGGATTTAAATGTGGTGAATTTTACAAATCAAAAGCTGGAGCAAATTAAATCAAGAATGAAGGCAGCCCAGGACATACAAAAAGCTTATTTTGACAAGAGAAGAATACATATTGAATTTCAAGTGGATGATAGAATATTATTGAAAGTGTCACCTTGGAAGGGTCTCATTAGATTCAGAAAGAGAGGCAAGTTGAGTCCCAGATACATTGGACCTTTCATTATAACCGCAAAGGTAGGGAAAATGGCGTATCGACTTGAACTACCACAAGAAATGAAGGGAATACATACAACGTTTCACGTGTCTCGCCTGAGAAAGTCCTTATGGGATGAGGAATTACGTGTACCTTTACAAGATATAGAGGTAGATAATAATTTGAATTATGTTGAACAACCAACGCAAATAATTGATCCACAAGAAAAGGAATTAAGGAACAAAAGTCATGGGAAAAGATCAGAAACTACTTGGGAGACTGAAGATGAGATGCGAGCACAATACCCACACTTATTCGGTACGTAACTAGTTTCTAGGACGAAACTCTATTTTAGGGGGGTGGAATTGTAACATCCATAAATATGATAAAAACAATAAAGAAATAGTAGAGATTAATATTAAAATGATTATTTTAATATATGTGATAGTGTATTTTGTCATACGCGGTACGGGGGTAAAGCAAGGGGTAAATGCCAAAATGAAAAGTTAAATTCAAGGTGATGGGATTTATCACTATGGTCGTACTTCTAGATACAGAAAAGATTCCAAGACATGTGAATTGATGTAAAAGGGAATGGGCACAATATGGGTCGATAGTACACAAACCATTAAAAACCAAATCAAACTAAACAGTAAAAGGATAAGATTTTGTGGCAAAAGAGTAAATAAATAATAGGCTATTTCAGGCAATAAAGGAAATCACGCGGATCCTTAGTTGATCCGGATGATTTCGAAAATTAGTATAAAAGGGGAGCCACCACACTTCTCCTTCATTCACAACCAACCGAAAAAACATAGTTCAATAACACCCTTTCCGGTAGATTAGAGAACAGAGAAAACCTGTTTTCTCTAAGAACAGAAGCTGCGACGGAGCTCCCGGCGCCTCCGATCAAGAAGAATTCTTATCGCATGTCAAAGTCTCTGCTTGAACTCCCAAGATTCAACTTATGGGCAGGTAGAGGCCTAAACTGGAACCCGCACAGGGGCAGAATTTCTGTCCATGGCGACGGGGATGGGGAATTGTTATTGCATGTCAAGAACTCTGGCACTCTAGCAACTATGACACCTCAGGAAACTACGGGGTCATTCCTTAACCTTATGTTTGCATCCATCCCTTGCAATTAAGGTTGAGGAATTCTTATTGCATGTCACATCTCCTTTCAAGTTCCGGTTCTCTCAATAGGAGAAGATAACGGCTATTTAGGGAACTTGAAGTTTAAGGGAAGAACTCTTAATCTAGAGAGGAGATAGTGGCAGGGGTCGGAAAGAAATGATACCAATATACCGTTTTAAGGTTTGCCTAAATTGGACCAAAGAATTCGGTACTTAATTAGTGAACTGAACCAGTAAACCGGTGTACTGTAATTAGGAAAGAAAATTTTCAGAAGAGAAAGCCAGAAAGGTTATTTTATAAAATTGGGGGAAATTGTAACAAATATTAATTATGCGAGAAAAATGTATAAATTTTAGGAAATGTATAAGTTCTTTAATGTATATGAAATTTCTGTAAAAAGTGTAAATTCTGGAAATGTATAAATATATTGTAACAGGAGATTTGGAAATTTTATCAAGAAATTTGGGAAGTTTATAAGAGGGGAAAAACTTAATAATAAAATTAATCTATAGAGAAAGGATAATAAAACTAAATAATAAATTATTAAATGTATTATGAAAATAAGACAAGTATAGTAAGCGTTAGGGACAATTACGAACAGGAACGGTATGCTTGGTATCATCACAAAAACATTCGCAAAAGAGATTCATGATAGAATGCATAGGTTATACTTAGAACAATTACGAATGAGTAATCTGAAGTATTCGCGAACAAGTACTTAGTACTGAGTGCAATTACGGATGAATAATTCTGAACAATTGCGAACAAGTAAATCAATATACTTAGAAGATTTGCGAATGATCATGAACCTTTGTGAATGAGTAAAACTGTACTTGGAAGAATTGCGAATAAGTAATCTTAAGCAATTGCGAACAAGTATATGATACTCATAATGTTTGTGTATGAGTAATTTGGTAAATGTGAACATTTGCGAACTATTGTATATCATACTTAGTATGATTACGAATGAGTAGTTACTAATGTTTACACACAAGCATAGTTTTGCGGATGAACCACTCTATGAATGAACAAAACATTCGTAAACCTCTATAAAACATTAAATAGTACTGTGAATGATATTATAGGTCCTTGATACTTGGTTGGCAGATTAAAGAAGGTTAAATTAAGAGAACAACTAGGTGAGTTCTATGATGCTCCATTTCACTAATATTTTGAGCTGACACATAATTAAATACGATATTATAATTATGTAAACTCTGTATTGGAATTGTGTATTATAGTTTATGCATCTAACTTATTAAGTCGAACGATGTCGGTCTCATAGTGTTGAGATTTAATCTATTCGCTCGGGGAAGAATAGCCCTGAAAATGGTGAAATTTATATGGGGGTTAGTTGATCAATTGACTGAAAGTGGCTGGTGATGACTGGCCTGGCAGAGAGTGAACGTGACCCTAAAACAGTGGCTTATTTGAAATGTTGCTTAGGACTCACCAGTTTATACTGAACTATTTTGGTTATGTGTCAGGTGGACCTTCTGGAAAGGGAAATAAGGGAAAAAGCAAAGATGTAGGGTAATGGTGAAGGTGGGCGAGACACCTCGTCAGAAAACCATGTTGATGAATAATCTCCACTATTATTGCCTTTGAATGACTACATTTTGTTGTACAAGAATTAACTCTTGGAATTGTAAATTTTAGTTGTGACCTTTCTGTTAAAAGTCTTGACTGAACTGTATTTTCTGTTAGAATGAATGATTAATATAATTCCGCTGCTTATGTTGATCACACATTAATTCATTCATATGTTTTGATTATCTGATGAGTGGTGACTTTGGTAGTCGAGGCGCCACACTCCTTTGGGTCAAATGGCTTTACATCACAATCACTCTGACCAGAGGAAGAACCTGTGGAGGCTTGTTCCAGTGACCCAGTTGGAACATAAGGTTCACAGTTAGGATTTAACTTTGAACCCGCCTCTTCAGTGATTGTGGAATAAGCCTGATTTACCTACTCTGTCAAAGAAGAAGAATATGATTCTAAGACACATTTATATTTAACATCATCACTAGTTTTAACAAACTTTGTCTTAAAATTCTTAAACATTTCATTTGGTTTAATTTTGATTGTTTCAAATTTTCCAACAAAGTCAACTTTTGTAACAAAATGTGATTTGCTAGATGAAGTTGAACATTCTGTGCTCCTGCCAGCACTTCTTTCTTCCTCCTTCTCCCTTCAACCACTTAAACTTTCTGCACAACCCTCAGGATTATTATAACTATGTAAATCAGTCAAAACAGGATCTGTTGTAAGGGGAACTGGTTTGCTAGAACCAGTGGTGAACTTAAACCTTCGGCTTGACTTCAACAGCAAATCATCAACAGGCTTGTTGATTTTGGGCATGATGGAATAATTATGGTTAAAAGGAGGTTTCACCTCACTATAACCAAGCCCTATTGGTTCCCTTGCCCTTACCTCAACATCAATCATCTTAGCCACCACAGTACCCGAGTAGTCATATTTATCAACTCTAATTTTTATTTTGGACAACTTGGTTTTAACCTGATCTAACTATGAGGTAATCTCCACTATTCGATGCTTCGCGTCTTGATAGTTAGATTCCTTGTCACTCAAAAGCTCTTTTAGTTTTGAAATGTCACGACTTTCAGCATCAAGTTTCTTTTTGAAAATTTCGTCATTTTTTAGAAACTCAAAGTTAAAATAATTTAGTTTGATGAATTCCTTGATTAGGGCCTCATTGTCAGATCGATATTTAAAGACTTTTTCTATGCAAGAAGTAGAGCAGAGCTTTTCTGTTACCTCATTGCTTTTGTCATCAACCTCAGCCATGATAGCATGGCTTAATATCACTTCCACCTCCCACAACTGGTCACTCCAGTCATAAGAATCAGTCTCTTGTTTAACCAATGCCTTTCATGTGCCAACTCCTGCTCCAGCCTTCTCTTCTGGTTCTTTTCTGCCTCTTTCACAGTCTTGGGCAGATTGCATCCACGAGCAAAATGACCCGGTTGGTCATAGTTGTAACATCTGAGCTTGGACTTGTCAAACCCAAGCTTTCTTCCTCGGTTATTCCCAAAGCTATTCCTTCCATACTTTTTAAGAAACTTCTTGGCTCGGAAGACTGCCATCGCCATCTGCCATGCGATGTCCATCTCCTTAACATCAGCAGGATTATTCTACTCTAGATTATCCTGAGTAAGATTGGCCGGTGCCAATTCTCCTGCAATACAATCATTATAACTATTCATGAACCCCTTGAACATCAGCATGCTTTCTTCACTTTCAGGGCTGATCTTGGGCACTGAGTGAGCTTGCCCAGAGGAGAGAAATGCAGTCTCATAGGATACTGACTGAGATGTTGAAGCCTGGTATGCCTGAGAACCAGAGGCTTGGTAGTTAATTGTAGATATAAGTGCAGCATTCTCAGTGACTGGGGTGATGCCCATAGAGCTGGTATGATTGAGTGCCCTCTACTTATCGTCCAAGTCATACGAGTTGATGATGGATATCAACTCACTAAGGGTAGTGTTGTACATATCCTTAGTCCTCTTGATTGTCATACAGTTTGAGTTCCAGTTGTACGGTAAGGAGTTCAAGAGCTTCTTGTTGACTTCCCCTTTACTCATCTCTATCCTGGCACAAGTAAGTTCAGTCTTGAGGTGAGTGAAACTGTTTAGCTAGGCTTCCAAAGATTACCCTTTTATATGATTGAACATGTTGAATCGATGTCTCAACATGTCCTTTCGACTATCGCTCATGTCTTCATTCCCCTCAAAGCTGTTTGGCAGTGTTGTGCTCTTTAAACCCGTGAGCAACTTCAGTAGACAATGCCATAATAATTGAGGCATAAGCCTTGTCATCCTTTTCTTTTAGCAGGATGTCGTTTTCAGTAAACAACTCTGGGTCCTTGGGGATCAACCCGTTCAATTCGCTCTCGTACATGGGCACGTAAGGCCCTTCCTTGATCGACCTCCATAGCTTGGGATCCGTGTACTTGATGAATGATTGGAATCTGAACTTCCAGTCCTGTAAGTTATCACCTGAAACAAGCCTCGGTGGCTTGGTACTCGTTCCTATCTCGCTGTCTAGGTTCAGCAAATTGGACAAGTTGGTCAAATTCTTAGAAACCAAGATCTGAAAAATTTCTTAAGTGTTAGCTCACGAATTCCAGAGGTTCACTGATGTACTCGAAGTTTTCAAGTACCTGAATACCAAAGAGTATACGAAATCCAAGCAGTACTCGAAAATCATGTACCCGAAGTGTTGTATTTGAACACGAGTACACGAAGCAGAGTTCACGAAAGCCAAGTACCCGAAGACTAGTACTTGAAACACTGTACCCGAAATCAATTCCCGAAATCAGTTCTCGAAGTCAAGTACTCGATAACCAAAAACTTGAAACTCAGTTTGGCTAAGGATGAAAACTTGAAATGCAGTACTCGATGAGAAGTTCAAGAACATATGTACTCGAAGCAGTGTACTAAAAATCAAGAACTCGAAAAATACTTGAAAAATTCCAGAGAAAAATTCTTCAAGATTCAGAGCTCCAAATTTATACAGCAGCAAGATGTCATGAAGATGAACAGGAAAGTAGCGAACTTGCATGAAAAATCCAGTACCTTTGTGTAGGAAAGAGCCTCCAGGCTCTGATACCACTTGTAGGTCCAGATCTAGATGAAGACTCGAGCTTTATCATTCCAATCGACACCAAATGCCTCTAACGAGTGCGGAATCCAAGTTAGAAGCAACAGAAGAAGTAGAAAAATGATTTCTTTAATTAAAATCGTGAACTTTACAAGAACAAAGACTCAATACGTCTAGAGAACTTTGCCTCGGGAATCCAACCCTAGTGCAGTACAAAATACGTCTATTTATACTACAACTAGGAGTACTCGAACCTATCTATATTAAATGGCTGAGTACTCGAAAATCTAAAGTACACGAAATATACAAAATTGGGTCTTCTCTGATCACAGATTGATTTTGTCAGTCTTCGTCATCGGATTGGGCTACACAAATATTTAATAATGTTATCATTGATTTTTTTGAATTTGTATCCTCACAACATCTGTGTTTCATAATATTGGTTATTTTGAATTACATGATTTATGAATTATGTTGTTAGACATTGGATTCATTGCTAATAACAGAATCTGTGACAACTAGTACCTGACCATCCGGCTACCGTACGGTATGTGTACTTTCATAACTACTGGGTGTAATTACTTAAGTTTAGTTGTAATCGTCTGTGAGAATGTCAAATACAAAACAATAATTCGATATCGTTTTCGAATGTTAAACTTATAGTGTGTTTGTGTGGGTGACGATTCGAACAAATATACATGTGGGTTTAACGTTCTAAATGATATCTGAAAAGTAGAAAACTAAATCAGAAAGTAAAGCCATCGTCGTCTTCGCTCGGGTGACGTATCATACGAATACGCGCGAAGGTGATACGATCTGACGAAATTGTGAAAATAAGCGTTTTCGAAATCACAAAAATAATAAAAATGAATTTAAAATGTTATTAGGAATTACCATGTAAAAAGAATTAAAATGAGACTACTTTATTTAAAAATTAGTATCTTACGTTACGTTTCGTAAACGCGAAACCGAAGAACCCGAACGTACCCGAAATGAACCCAGGTATAAAAAACCATAATTCCACCATCTTCCTCATTAATTCCACCATCTTCCTCACTAACTCCTCCAACCACGGTTTTAGGGTTTTTGATGGAACCGGAAGTTCTGGAGTGGATGACGTTAGTATCAACATAAGAATGTCTAGTATCGACGGATGAACACAACAAGAATTGCATCGATGAAGAATATAAGTTGCAGCTAACTTTCCCATCGATATTGATAGGAACAACCTTCGATATTGGTAGTGTCGAAAGGACGAAGTATAAGTTGGTGGGTGAGCATTGATACGAAGTGTCGGGGGACTGGTGGCTGTCGATGCTAACCAATGTCAATACTGGTAGTGTCGATAGAGGAACCCAGTGAGTTTTCTAAGTGTTTCATCGAACTTAGGGCATCGATACAAGCCTACCTTCATTGATACTATAACTGCAGCCTTATCCAATTACATTAAACTCAAATTCAAGAAATATGGATCAAGTTTGAACTTATAGGATCAGTTTGGGAACAAGGTAATATCGATAAGACTTCATTAGGGTTTTCTAGATGTTAACCTTATGATGGGGCAATCAATACTATCCATAACCTTCTTTAAACACATGAAGCTTATAAATTATATGTTTTACTAACATGGTTGTAATAAAACGTTTCTCCAAATAAACTAAAACATAAGGATAAAGGGTATTAACATAGTTAAACATACTTAGTTAGTTTAACAAAGCTTTTGGGAAACAAATACATATTATTAGGATTACAAAGGTGTAACTTATAAATCTAATTGGTTTTATAATATACTTTGAGGGTAAGAGCTAAGATCAAGTTCACAACGTATAATCAAGGGATATCATAACATACTAAACTTAACCAAAATGGTTAAGTGTTAGTATAATTCATTATCGATTATGGCTAAGAGTGATCACAATAACAAAGTAAACTCTAAGGAATTTCAACATGTTAAACCAACTTTAGGGTTATACATAACATAAAGATCTATACTTACAAATGTGAACATCAAATAACTAAACCACAAGTTTTGAATACAACACACATCACAACAACGAGCGCGTGCATTTCTTGATTAACAGTCAACCAATTCAACAATAAGGTGAGTTCATTTGCCCCTTTTCTAATCTTTTAATTTCAAATGCAGGGCTAAGAAACATGCCAAAATCTTTTCTTAAAGGTTTTAATACAGTGTTTCGTTAATTACAATTATGAGATAACAAGGGTTTTACCTTTGCTATCATATCTATCATATATAACATATGGGATTATTCAAGTGTTGATAACACCACCTAAGACATCAAAGATGATATCATGATATTATAACTTCATGATATCATGAAACATTTTGCGAAAACATTGTGTGAGAAAACAAGTACTTATAACATTGTGATGATAACATTGAGTTGAGATAACAATGAGACAATAACAATGAGATGATAACATTACAATTGATTACTAGTAAGACTGCTTGTATTATATCACTGTATTCATGTGTCCATTATAAATTTCATTTAGTTAAGTCCTTTCTATATCGTTTACCATTAAGTAGTAGAGCCTAAGCCGACGGTAATGTAGTGGTACCATAGATTTGACAAACCTCCGGCGAATGAGGTCGGTACGTTATGTGTATTGAGAATGACAATTGGCCGGTATCGTATGAACGGTAACCGTGTGGTACTGTCAGATTTGGTAAACGGCCACATGGGCGATATTAATCAACAGAAACTGTTAGTAATTGTAACACCTTGATTCTGTAGACTGGAAGACTGAGCGATTGACCTCACTCATGTCAAAAGCTGGTGATAGATGGTTGTAAAGAAAAGTGATTTAACATGAATAGGGATAAATTGAATACATTGTGGTTTGACTTGGTGTTGACCACAATGTGGTCCCATTTATGCTCTATTCATCAATCTGGTGAATACATAAAATGGGATGACTATCACTTCTAATTGGAAGTGAACAACAGTAAACTTTACATATGAGAATCTAGTTAGGGTTAAGATTTATTAAAATCTATATCTTTAAAACGTTAAGGGTTTAACATTACTTATGTTACGGTAATACAATACCTAAAAAATATTATTTCTATATATATTCAATTGTGGAATGAGAACATGTGGCAATATCAATTGAGAATAAAAAATGTGAGAATGAAATAGGTATCTTTAGTTGCATTACAGGTGGTGTTGAATTCAGTTAAGTGTGTGGTGGGCTGGCGGCTTCACTCGTGATACGTATGCCCTATATATAAGAATGCTTGACTGAGTGAAATCCTATCTATATTTGGAACTAAGGAGAGAACATTGATGGGGACAACACATGAGGATTACAATAAGACTTGTGTATAACAATAAGACTTGAGAATTACATTTTTCAAAAGTTTCTAAAACATTAAACTGATGAACTCACCAACCTAGTGTTGACTGTTTTAATTGCATATTTTCTCATGTGACGAACCGATTTAGTCACCAGGATTCAGGACTTAAGCTAGTGGGCCTTGGTAGTGGACCTAGCTTCTTTTGGTTGTGCATATTTTTATGACATTTATGTGAATCTCTTTTGTACATCTTGTGCAGATACAAGATAGCAACTTTATGATTCTTTTTGGGTAGATTTACATTGTTAAATTATGAACATGACTTATGTAGTTTAAGGTTGTAATTCTATATCAATGTCAACTTAGCTTTCTCATTATATATCATGTGCCATGCAAACAATTTGATCATTTCGATTATCACACTATATCACGCCCCCGGACCTTTCCGCCCAACGTGAAAGTCGATCTAGCCCGCAGGCTCGGGGTGAGAGAGAATCCCATGTCTTAATTGTTATGGGTGTGGTAATTGTGTACATGTTCACATTGAATATTCAAAATGTTATTGACAAACGAACTTATCATTACAAATATGTATTTACAAATCTCGTCCATACATACGACTACTGTATATATGTTACAGTCTACCCTAGTTAAGGGAATTTCGTCCTGAAATTAACTAGCCGAATGTACTGTAAAGTGATGAGGGTTAACTTCATCTAGTCTTCACGTTCCCAGGTGAACTCTGCACCACGTTTGCCTTCCGATCGCACTTTCATGATCGGAATCCAGCTACTGTTAAGTTTCTTGACTCCATGATCCATGATTTTGACTAGAAGTTCCACAAATTGCATGTTGTTTTGAATCTGGATATCCTCTAATAGAATTTGAATATCTTGATCAGCTAAGCACTTTTTAAGATTTCACACGTGAAAAGTATCATGAACGTTGCTTAGCCCGACTGGAAGTTTAAGTTTGTACACTACGCGACCAATACTTTCTAGGGTCTCAAAAGGTCCAACGTACCTAGGACCAAGTTTCCATTTCTCCACGAATCGGACAACGCCTTTCCAGGGAGAAACCTTAATTAACACTAGGTTCTTGACTTGAAATTCAAGTGGTTTCCGACGTTGATCAACATAACTCTTTTGCAGATCCCTAGTGGCCTTAAGCCTTCATTAAATGATTGAAATCTTATCAGTAGTTTCCTGAATGAGTTCACATCCTACAACCTGCAAGTCATCAACCTTGGTCCAGCAGACCGGTGATCGACACTTTCTAACCATACAGAGCTTCAAATGGTGCACACTGAATGCTCGTATGATAGCTATTATTGCACAAAAACTCGATGAGTGGAAGAAGAGTGTCCCAACTTCCTACAAAATCGATCACAAAAGAACGAAGTATGTCCTCAAGTGTCTAGATAGTCGTTTTTCTTTGAGCATCGGTTTGGGGATGATGCGCCGTGCTAAGATTGACAGGTGTTCCCAAAGCCGTTTGAAATGATTGCTAAAAGCAAGAAGTGAAACGGCTATCACGATCAGATATGTGTGATGTTGGTGTACCATGACGCCCAATAATCTCATTGATGTACAACGTGGACAACTTCTCCATCTTATAATCCTCTTAGATCGGGAGAAAATGAGCAGATCTGGTAAGTCGGTCGACTATTACCCAAATCGAATCATAACCTCGCGGTTTTCTCGGTAACTTGGTTATAAAATCCATGGAAGTTCGTACCCATTTCCATTGAGGAATTTCAGGTTGCTGCATAAGTCCCGAGGGTTTCTGATGTTCGACCTAGACTTTGGAGCACGTTAGACGTTTCCCTACATATAGGGCTATGTTCTTCATCCCAGGCCACTAGTAGGATGTTCTCAAATGTTGATACATCTTATTGGCTCCCGAATGAACCGAATACCCCAAGCCGGCGGGCTGGATCGAATGTCCCGTTGGGCAAATTCTTGGGGCGCGATATCATGAGATAATCGAAAGGATCAGATTGTATACATAGCATCAACATTTGAGAATAACTAAAGAACAATACTAATAAACTATGATTACAAAGTTAAATTACAATTGTCAATGTTTGATAATTTAGCTAGGTAAACCTAACAAAAGAATCATAAGTTTACTATCTTGCATCTGTACAAGATATCAAAAATGATTCATAAGAAAGAATCAAAATATGTTCTTCCAAAAGATACTAGGTCATCTATCTGGGCATCCTAGTATGCATCCGGAACCCTTAACTTAACCATGTACGTCAAATGAGAAAACATGTAAGAAAACAAAGTCAACACATGGTTGGTGAGTTCATCAAGTTTAGTAGTTGAAAATGAATTTGACGAACCTGACCGAATGACAACCTTAACCTCATCAACAACCACCTATCCTATCTAGTTAAGTATGCTTATATATAGGGCATAAGTAGGGTCAAGCTTACCGCCAGCCCAGCAGCCAGCCCACCACATACCGAACTACACAGTATATTGTTCCTGATGATAATTAAGCATTTCATTCCATACACTAAAATCACGACCTTGGACAATATGAAAATAGACTACCTTTGAACAATCCGAAAGTGACAACCTTAACCTCACTAACAACCACCTATGCTATCTAGCCAGGTATGCTTATATATAGTGCATATGTAGGGTCAAGTTACGGCCAGCCCAGCCGCTAGCACACCACATACCGAACCACATAATCATATTGTTGTTAATGATAATTAAGCATTTCACCAGCTTTTAAATTCACCAGACAACCTACCAGAGCATCAACCCTAATCTCACTAATGACACCTATCCTATCCGGCCAGATATGCTTATGTATAGGGCATACGTAGGGTCGAGCCTACAACCAGCCCAGCCGCCAGCCCACCACATATCGGACCACATATGATATTGTTATTAGCGATGATAAAGCATTTCACTCCCTCCCAACACCAGAATTGTTAGAGTTCGAAAACAGTTTTGAGTTCATTTATGAGGACAACTGAATGCTTTCGCATTCAGTATCAATCCATAGAAGCAACTTGGGTGTAAGGGTTTGCATTGGTGTGTCGTTAGAGGATATTCATTAGTAGAGACAAGTCTGCTAATAATATCATAATCATCCTACTCACCGTTACAAAACACGGATGGACAACGAGGAACAATGAAAGGTAAGTACGAGAGGGCCAATCAGTATGTCCTACAAAGTCCGAAAAACGAAGAACGCTGAAGGCAAGTATGAGAGGGCTAATTAGTCTGTCTTACGAAGTCCTTATGCTTATTGTTTAGTATTAAGATCTTCCGATACCATGTGCACATGTACCTGTTTACCCACCAACATTCTCTTGGAAACATGTTTAAGTTTTAGAGCTTATTGAGTACTGAGCATGAGTATTGACTATGAACATTGACCACAGGCATTGAGTACTGAGTAAAAGTATTGAGCATTTGAATAAAAGAATTGAGCTTAAAGTATTCGCACATAAAGTAACTGGGCTTAAAGTATTTGAACATAGAGTATTTGAGTATAAAATAATTGTGCATCAAGCAATTGAGTATTGAATATTGATTTCAAAGCATCGAGTATAAGTTTGGAGTAACAGTCTTGAGTATAATAAAGTATACGTTTAAGAAAGTATTGATGCGAGCGGTCAGTATATTAAAAACAAGACTAAATTTAATCTATTTAACCTAAGCTAAAGACACCAAATCTAATCCTAGACCAATACTTAACCTAAACACCTAGTAATAATCAGAAATCCTAAACTAGACCGCTCCTAAGGCAAGTGTACCTGTCGGTGGCAGAATAGCTGATGGAAGTCCGGATATCGAACCAATGGACACTAGTATAACAAACTAAACCTAGACTGTGAACTAACTAAGGTAAAAGAGGGGGGTTTGGTGCAAACTGATAACCTAATCAGACTGATCTGACTGAAACACTAAACTAACAACTATACTAAAACAGCAAACTAAAACTGATAATGAAACTAGAATCTAACTGCAGTGAGGAAAACTGGTATATCTAGGCTGGGAATCAAAAGTATGACAGATGCTGATCTGGACTGACTTATGAAGGATGGAGACTAGGATCTTAAGGAACAGATTAAGGAATACCTAATGGGACCCAGATCAGATACCAGGCAACTCCAATGGGAATCCTAAAGCTGTAATGTATGCACTAGTCTATCGGGTCACCTTCCGGATTTCCCAATATGCAATTGCACTCTAACGGGTGAATCACCTCCCGGATTTCTCCACCCGTTTGTATCCTAAGACACTAGAGAGCTATAAAGTTTACAACTTTGACATGGATTGACACTAACACTAAGTAGATCTAAGACAACGCCCTCCCAGGTTGTTTAACTCAAATATCCCAAGTGTAAGAGACCAACCATCTAACCTATCAACTCCCGGATTTCTAGGTTAGGTCACACATGCAAATAACAATACTTAATGAAGTCTAATCCTATGGAATGTGATCAACAACCCATAACCTAACCTAAAACACAAAGTAGTAGGCCTAACATGCATCTATGTGTGGAAAGACCTTCCTAAACACATGTGGATCAAACTTTCACCAAATATAATCATTCAACATATGTAAAAACCATCAAAGATTCAAACTTTACAGCTGATAACAATGCACATATCATCCACAAGCATAAATCATGTCCAAAATCATCAAAGATCAAAACTTTATCATCCCAAACCTAGATACAACCATAGATCTAGCCAACAATCATCTCAACAGTAACAAAACAGGTCTGAAATATGTCTAAATACATGAAAGATTACTGCTTTAAACTAAGAACATGTAAAGATAAAGAAAATACTGAAAAGCAAGGTCCTTCTTCACTTCAACAAGCCCTAATCAAGCCAAATACTCCATGGTTAAGCTCCAGCAGCTCCTAGGCTCGATTAGGGTTCCAAAGACGCAAACGAAGACCCCTAAAACGGCTGGAATGTGATCCATTTATAGACAGCTTGAAATTAGGGTTTTTAGCCTAAAAATCCATCTGGGGCGCATAGCCTAGCGGGGTATGCACGAGGCTGGGCTATGCGCGTGGAAAAAGGGAAACTGGCGGCTGATGATGCCAGGCGCAATGCCTAGGGCCAAGGAGCCACGCTAGGCGTACCGCCTAGGGTGTTTTTTTCTTCGTTTTCTTCGCTTTTATCAACCGCACTCGATTCCGATGCCCGCTTGCCCTCATTTCCGCTCCTTCGGGACACATTCCTGCACAAAACACTAAAATGTAAAAAGGAACTAGAATTGACTCGAAATATTTACAAAACTAACGAAAACAGACTCGAATATGTACAAAAACGGATGTGTTAAACTAACACATCAAAAATACCCACACTTGAACCTTTTTCGTCCTCGAAAAAGCTAGCAAAATGGAATCATAGACTAGGGACTTGGTTTTTATTTGCTAAAGATTTAACAATCTAAGATCCTTGTGTATTAACTGCGATTGTTGGTATAATTGTCCAATTTAAACCCAAACACCAATTTCAAATTCCCTAATCATGATTTATTTATGTTCAAATTTAATCATTTATCTTATGGATCCCATCCCTTGGTCAAAACGAGTTATCTTAATCCTAAACAACAGCTTTCAAGGAACAGGATTAAATCAAAAGACTTAAACCCACCTCTGTATGCAAACTACCTAGACAAATTTAAAATTTCAACCTAATGATGGAGATGGATGAAGGTGTGAGCATTTTGCCTTTTTATTCTCTCATTTTTCTTTTTCTTTTACCTCACTTGAGCGTATTACAACACTGTTTCACTCGGTTATGAGCTGGGGTATGACAACTGCTTTTCAGCTCTTATTCTCTCTTTCTTTATTTGCACAGGCTCAGCTCACTTAGTGAATTGTGGAATTTCTTTTATTTAGCAGTCGCCATAAGTCTCGGATTTATTTTCATAAAAAGAGAACATATGTGCCAAGTTTAAATTTTAAAAATTCTATATTGTTAGTTTACAGAGGTTCCTTTATTCACTATTACTCAGTTTCAGATTTCCCGAATTTTCCAAGTCTTAAACCCACAAGAATCCTGAATTTAAGTTTATTCTATCAAATCCTAAGGAACTTTCTATCGGCTGGGCCTACCAACAAATCCCAAATCAATACACAAGTTAGCCTCTAAAAACCTAAGCCCTAATCATATTCCGATCATCTTCCATTTATAAAATGCAAGCCAGAACAAGGACATTTTTCAAGACTCTAGCTATATACATCCTAAAACTCTAGACTCAATCAGAAAATGCAAAATAAATAAATAAACAAATATTTACAGAAAGATAAAACTAAGGTAAAAAGTGGAAAAGACTTAGCTTATCAAGCAACATCAGCACGAGTGAGTCTAATCCAAAAAGAAGTCAATCAACAGCTGGCCGTTTGCAAATGAAGCAGTCTGAGTAGCCGCCACCCGAATGTAATTGAGTACGAGTGGTTAAAACCAGACTGCTGTGACAATCCGACTTTTCGAATTAACCTCGTTAACTGAAAATAACGGAATCACAAACCCAATGAGGGCAAGATAGGCCCAATAAGGCCAAGGAAGGCCCAATAAGGACAAAGAAGGCCCAATGAGGCCAAGGTAGGCCCAATGAGACCAAGGTAGGCCCAATGAGGCCAAGGTAGGCCCAATGAGGCCCAAGGTAGGCCTAATGGTATTTATGAGGCCCAATTGGGTTAACCTAGCCCAATACCGTTCCAATTGGCTAAACTAGTGACAATTCGGGATTTTGGTTCAACTTTGTTAACCAAAATGTGATGTTATTGTGCAAAAGCAAATTATAAGGGTTTGAATTAAGCAGAATATGCCTAAAACAATTAAGTTATAGGGTTTTATCTTGTAAATGGCTAGAATGATCAATTTTGACTTTTTAAAGTCAAAATTCGGCCAAAAAATATCGATTAAATTCAAAGTTCACATGTAACCGTTAGAATCAATCCAATTGAATGTTCCAATTATGTATACTAATGATCCTTAACAGCAATCATGCGTTATAGGACCCAACAACTTCGAATTAAACATGATTAGTAGCCTAAAAGTCGTAACCGTAACCCTTCATGATTAAATTGGTAAAATTCGATTAAGACACTCACAATTGCACATCCCTAAACACTAGTCGGCTCCTTTAGAGAGTATTACACCCAGCAATTTGATTTCAAGAAGCTTGAACAGAAGATTTTAATCGGGGAGTGGCCGAACATCAACCTATTGATCGAACTTCATCAATTCGACATCGAATCAAGTAAGTTTTCACTTCTAAACAACCTAAAGTAGCCGCATAAGGTTAAACACATGTAAATTTTGATCCTTAACATCGAATTATATGCGCACGAATTCTAGGGTTCTTGAAAAAAACGATTTGGGGGTTTCAATCGAAATGGATGTTAATATGAAATTAAACACCACCATTAGGTTCAGACACCTCCGATCAAACTAGAGCATATTCAAATTTCAGTTAGCATATGCGAAGTTATTGATTTTAATTCTAGGGTTTTTAGAACAAGACGGTTTTGGGGGTTTTTGATCAAACGAGTTCAAGAATCAAATTGATTATTATGGTTAGTTTCAGAGTGTTCCGATTTAGGGTAAGCATATGATAATTTTATCAAACTATAACGAATTGATGGGTTTTGAATTCTAGGGCTTGTAAGATAGAACAAATTAGGGGTTTCGGATTAACTGATGTTGATAATCAAATTAGATTGCATAGGTAGTGTCGGTTTGATGCAGAGAAGGAAAGCCCTCTAAATTTGTGTCTTGAAAGGTTCGAATTCGGGTTGATTAGGTTGAGATTTGAATTGTTTGGGAACGGGACACATTTAGGATCAATTAGAAGCAAAGGATTGATGGATGATCGAATTAGAACCATCTGTGGGTGCGCCTAAGTATATGAAATCATAGCCCCATAGTGTTGATATTGATTGGATTCGAATTATGGATCAATTATAACCAAGAATGGTTCGGTTAATGTTAAACAAAGGGGATCCGATCTGTTGAGGCTTAAAACAATTAATCCGAGAAGTTTATCGCGAAACCCTAGCGGGCGAGACTGGTAGTGTGCGTGCGTGTTGAGTGGGGGGTCGCGTGTTCGAGCCATGCTTGGACCGGTTTTGTGAAAAATACCATTTTTTGGTATTTTTGCAATAACTCTCGCGTACGAACTCCGTTTTAACTCGTTCGAATTTCATTGGAACCAGAATTTCATTCCGAACATGATGGAATAATAAAATTTATATTTTAACCCGAAAACGAAATCGCGTATAACTACGCTTGTTTAAATAAAATCATTAACGATGATATGATTTTATTGAACGATTTCAAAGGCACGCGTACATACGTATGCACATTCTTAACACTTTAACATACGTGTGTTGACACGTATGTGATTTCAGGCACAAAACGACTATCCGAATAACACTAGGTTATTGTTAAAACACAGGTTCTTCGTAGGAGGATTTTCTACACTAGTTAAGTGTGTTTGCTCATTCTGCAACAATCAAAGGTGCGTACACAGCCCCTTTCTTATTTTAAACTGTTTTGGGGGAGAAAACATGTGCAACAAAAATTTTAGATACATATCACTTGCATGAGTTAGTTGTTTACATTATGTGACAACATAGCATTTAAAAGTCCTTACACTTCGAACCGTTTAGTTTGCCGTAGCGCAAAGCGTGGTAGTTGGAAATAGATCTATTAGGTTTGACAAACCTCACTTGGTAGATGGGATCTACGCAGGTGTTTGACTGACCAAACAATCATTTACTATTGTTTGTGCTAGACAATAGTGGCAAGGCAAAACATGCGATAGCATGCACTAGTTAGCTTCGGTGTCGACCACTTATGTAAATAGTATATATGACTAGCTATCATGACTATGCAATGTGTGATTATGTTATCTGCAAACTTGATATTCAAACTGTTGTTTTAAACATTGTGAATGCTTAAACCTGTGTTATGCACCAACCTTTGTGTTGACTTGATTTACATGTTTTCTCAGGACGCTAAGTTGCACAAGAAAGCAAGCATGGACTAGGAGATTGAGTCGCATGCATGTCTTTACATTATAGTTATTTGAATTTGAACATTTGAAAACTTTGCATTGTAATTTACATTTTACAACTGTTATTGTTTTAAAACGCTTCCGCAAACTTTGAAAGCTTTGATGTTACAGTTTTAGACCAAAGTATGTTTTGAAATTCATATAGAGGTCTTCGTTATGTCTAATGATCTGAGATCCTGGTTTGTCACGTTCCCAAATGGTATGATTCCGTTAGTTGGAAATTGGGGGTGTGACAGATTGGTATCAGAGCCATTGGTTATAGCGAACTAGGTTTGCATTTTAGACTTAGACTATAACTGTTAGACATTAGACACGTATGCCTACACATATTACTTAGGAATTACATATGACATTATGTAATAGACTTGCTTACACATTCCATGGCACTGCACTTACATATGGTATTATGTAACAGGCATGGCATCTTCATCATCAGCACCATACATCTACATTGATGATTCTGAGGATGAGGAGCCGATAGTTCCAGCACCACCATCATCACCAGCCCCACCTATTCCATATCCTCCACCATCTGAGAGAGATGATTCAGACCCGGAGGAGGATCCGGAGGAGGATCCAGATGAGGACCCGGATGAGGATCCGGAGGAGGAGCCAGCGGAGGCTACTCAGGAGATTCCTGCTGAGGGACCTTCTACTCATCCACCACCTGTATTGGATGTCCCTGAGCCTAAGAGGCAAAGGAATGATGCTGAGGAGATTTCCAAACTGCGTGAGGACTTGTACTGGGCAAACGACAGGATTGAGTATAATGTTCGGGAACTATGGGATGCAAATGAAAGACAAGATAACCTTGCCCATCTGGTTAATGACATGCGAGATGAGATCATCCATTTGATTGGTCGTCTTGAAGCTTCTGAGAACCGAGCTGAGATTTTGGAAGGCAGACTTGAAGCCTTGGAGGATTTAGTGGTCTCGGAGAATGAAGAGGAGAATGAAGAAGATGAAGAGGAGGAAGGGGAAGAACCAGCACCAGCTGTTGATTCTGATCCTGAATCTACTGTTGAGGATGATTGATTTTCTTTAGTTTGTTTAAACTTATTAGGGGCGGGTTGTGTCCCTACATTAGATGTTTGGAAAATTTATGTTTTGATTTCAAAAGTATTGTACTCAATCAGATTTCTATCTATTGAAAATTTCTACTTATTGCCAACAGTTGTGTTGATTTATACATTACATGTTGTGTTTGTTGTATTATTACACATGTCACACTGGATTTTGATAACACTCTAACGCTTCTTTTAACTAGGAAGATAATGGCTGAGGAGAACATTCACATGATAGTTGCTGAGCTCAATGAGTTGATTAATAACAGGGTCGCGGAGGCAATCGCGAACTATGTTCAGACTCACACTACAGGGCTACAGGGTCCGACAGGGGGACTGGTTAACCCACAGGCATGCACGTTCAAGATGTTCTTGGACTGTAAGCCACACAACTTCAAGGGATCGGAAGGAGCCATTGGACTCCTACGATGGATTGAGAAGGCCGAATCTGTGTCTGAGATGTGTAACTGTCCCGATGAGAACAAGGTAAAGTATGCTACGGGTACGTTGGAGGGTCCAGCATTGACCTGGTGGAACTCCAATGTCCAAACTTTGGGATTGGGTGAGGCCAATGCCTTAACCTGGAATGGATTCAAGACTTTAATGGAGGAGGAGTATTGTCCTCGCAGTGAGATGCAGAAATTAGAGGAGGAATACTGGCACCTCAAGATGGAGGGGTCCAACATCGAGGAGTACACGACTCGATCTCATGAACTAGCCAGACTTCTACCTCACATGGCTACTCCTGCAAGCAAGTGGATAGAGAGGTACATTGGGGGATTGGTGCCTCAGATCCAGGGATTGGTCACTTATGCAAATCCCACAACAATCCAACAAGCTGTGCGACTGGCGCACCAATTGACTGATCAGGCAGTGTTACAGGGAACTCTGCCTAAATGAACATCAGCTACTAAAGTAGGTGACCACAAGAGGAAGTGGGAAAGCAACTCCGGGAACTTCAACCAACAGCCGTTTCAGCAGAACCGGAAACAAGACTCAAACAAGTCTTATCACAACTCAAATAGTGGTCAGCAATCGTCATCATCAGGGGTTATATCGGTAAACATCCAAAGTGCAATAGGTGTGGATTTCATCATGCGGGAATCAGTGTGATAAAGTTAAGTGCCAACGGTGTGGTAAGGTTGGGCATGCAGCTAAGGATTGTCGCGGAGAGCTGCAAAACAATCACAACAATCAGAATAACAATCAGAACAACGCACAGAAGGGTTGTTTTGAGTGTGGCAAAATGGGGCACTTTAAAAATGATTGCCCACAACTCAAGAAAGGCGGGGATAATAATGGCAATGGCAATGGCACCAATAACAACAACAACAACAACAATGGTGCTAGGGGCAGGGCGTTTGTGATTGGAGGATGTCAAGCACGTGAGGATCCCAACATTGTTACGGGTACGTTCCTCTTAGATAATCACTATGCCTCTATGTTATTTGACACTGGTGCCGATCGGAGTTTTGTATCTAGTTCACTTGCTAAGTTGCTAAATGTTAGTCCCACTGCCTTAGATAGTCCATACACTGTAGAATTAGCTGATGGCAAGTTAATTGTAGTTGAACAAATCCTTAAGGGATGTATACTTGATTTGATGGGTCAGACATTGGAAATTGATCTTATGCCTATCACTTTAGGTAGTTTTGACGTGGTCATTGGCATGGACTGGTTGTCCAAACATCAGGCTGAAATAGTATGCCATGAAAAGATCGTTCGTATACCTCTTACAAATGGAGAGACATTGTATGTACAAGGTGAGAAGAGAAGTACGCCACTGCGTTTCATATCTTGTATGAAAGCACATAAATGTCTGCGTAAAGGTCATACGGCAGTTATAGCACTTATAACTGAAAAGCCGGTAGCTGAGAAGAAGGTTGAAGATATTTCAGTAGTTTGTGAATTTCCGGAGGTATTTCCAGAAGACTTACCGGGATTACCGCCTATCAGACAGGTGGAATTCCGAATCGACCTTACACCAGATGCAGCACCGATAGCCAGGGCGCCTTATCGACTTGCACCATCAGAGATGCAAGAGCTATCTACACAACTACAAGAGTTGTTGGATAAGGGTTTCATACGACCTAGTTTTTCACCGTGGGGAGCTCCAGTCTTATTTGTTAAGAAGAAGGACGGGACTTTCCGTATGTGTATCGATTACCGGGAACTTAACAAGGTTACTATCAAAAACCGGTATCCGTTACCCAGAATTGACGATCTGTTCGATCAGTTGCAAGGTTCGAGTTATTACTCGAAGATAAATCTTAGATCGGGTTATCATCAACTAAGAGTTCAAGAAGAAGATATTCCGAAGACAGCATTCAGAACGCGCTATGGCCATTATGAGTTCTTGGTCATGCCATTTGGGTTGACAAACGCTCCAGCAGTATTCATGGATCTCATGAATCGTGTTTGTAAACCTTACCTTGATAAGTTTGTCATTGTTTTCATTGATGACATCCTCATCTATTCTCAAACTGAGGAGGAACACGCTGAACATCTTCGATTGTTGTTGGAATTACTGAAACAGGAACAATTGTACGCTAAGTTCTCGAAATGTGATTTCTGGATGCGAGAAGTACAATTCTTGGGTCATATAGTCAATGAAAAGGGCATACATGTTGATCCAGCAAAGATTGAAGCGATTAAGAATTGGGAAGCACCAAAGACTCCTACTGAGGTACGACAATTCCTTGGTTTGGCGGGTTATTACCGACGATTCAATGAGGGATTCTCAAAGATCGCTCAACCACTTACAGCTCTTACGCACAAAGGAACGAAGCATAACTGGACGGATAAACAGGAAGCTGCATTTCAGTTATTGAAACAGAAACTCTGCAGTGCACCGATTCTGTCCTTACCAGAAGGGACGGAAGACTTTGTGGTGTATTGTGATGCATCTGCACAGGGTTTGGGATGTGTGTTGATGCAACGTGATAAAGTGATTGCTTATGCTTCAAGGCAACTACGACCACATGAAAAGAATTACACTACTCATGACTTGGAGTTAGGAGCAGTGGTTTTTGCTTTGAAGATTTGGAGGCATTACTTGTATGGAACTAAGTGTACCATTTACACTGATCATAAGAGTTTGCAGCATATCTTTGATCAGAAGGAGCTGAATATGAGACAACGACGATGGGTTGAGTTGTTGAACGACTACGAATGCGCGATTAAGTATCACCCGGGAAAAGCTAATGTGGTAGTTGATGCTTTAAGGAGAAAAGACACATCAACAATACGGGTTCGCGCGCTTATAATGACGATACATACTGACTTACCTGACAAGGTACGCAGTGCTCAGCTCGAGGCCTTGAAAAAGGAAAACTTGGTGCAGGAATCCTTGCGAGGAATGGAAACACAATTGGATGTCAAGTCTGATGGAATTCGTTATTTCATAGATCGACTGTGGATACCTTTGTACGGAGGTTTAAGGGAACTCGTGATGGATGAAGCACACAAGTCCAGATATTCAGTCCATCCGGGGTCAGACAAAATGTATCATGACTTGAAGGCGCTGTATTGGTGGCCTCACATGAAAGCTGATATTGCTAGATATGTTAGCAAATGTTTGACTTGTTCTAAAGTCAAAGTTGAATATCAGAAACCATCTGGTTTACTGCAACAACCAGAGATACCGATGTGGAAATGGGAACAGATTTCGATGGACTTCATTACTAAGTTACCCCGTACACCGAGTGGTTGTGATACGATATGGGTAATTGTTGATCGATTAACGAAATCAGCACATTTCTTAGCAATCAAGGAAACCGATAAGATGGAGAAACTGACTCGCATTTACATCAAGGAAGTGGTAGCACGGCATGGCGTGCCAATCTCTATCATATCAGATCGGGATGCCCGATTTACTTCCAACTTTTGGAAATCACTTCATAAGTCATTGGGAACTCGTTTGGATATGAGTACCGCATATCATCCACAGACCGACGGTCAAAGTGAACGTACGATTCAAACGCTCGAGGATATGTTACGAGCTTGTGTAATTGACTTTGGGGATAGCTGGGAAAATCACTTACCGTTAGTGAAATTCTCTTACAACAATAGTTATCATACAAGTATTCAAGCAGCACCGTTTGAAGCTTTGTATGGTCGCAAATGTCGTTCACCAGTTTGTTGGGCTGAAATTGGTGACAGTCAGATTACAGGTCCTGAACTAGTGCACGAGACGACAGAGAAGATAGTACAAATCCGGAACCGTATGGCAGCGGCCCGGGATCGACAGAAGAGTTATGCTGACAAACATCGTAAGCCGTTGGAATTTCAAGTAGGAGACCGAGTTCTTCTAAAAGTATCACCTTGGAAAGGTGTGATACGATTCGATAAGCGCGGGAAGCTTAGCCCACGTTACGTAGGACCTTTTGAGATCTTGAAAAGGATTGGTTCGGTTGCGTATCAACTACAATTACCGGAAGAACTCAGTGGATTTCATGATGTCTTTCATGTTTCAAACTTAAAGAAATGTCTTTCTGTAGGATCAGTTGTTCTCATTTGATCAATATTAGGTTATAGCAGCGGAATTCAGAGATGAATTAGCATAGAATTAGCAAGAACACTTTTAATCTAATAAAACAGTAACGAACAAGTTGTTATAGAAAGAGAATTCTGCAAAAGGAATTAAAATCATTCAATGCTCTAACTTCGCGATTAATACAATATGTCAACTGTCCTTATATAGAAATAGTGACGTCTGATGATGTCACATGATGTTGACACCTAACAGACAAAAGATAACAACTGAAATAAACAAAATTACTGAGGATGTTTACAACGACTGAAGACATCCTCTTACAAAGACTGAAGAACTAAACTACTGAAAGTAAACTACAACATCTGATGAGTAAAATACTCATCAGACTTTTACAATTACTGCAAGAAAACTACTGAAGACAAAAACAGACATCACAACATCTGAAGACTAACACTTCAGCTGTTGTGAATAACTTCAGATCTTGTAATTCTTCAAAGTGACTTTCAGCTGATGTGTTCTTCTTCAGTTGTTGTGTGTGTTGTGAGACTTAAAGGTTTTTCTGATCAGGCTCATTGGTTCTTTTAGTCCAACAAACTCCCTCTGAACCAATGCAGCCAAAACCTTTAATTATTAACTGTCTCACTTATTTTGGTTTCCCAGGCTGAAAGATCTTGTCTTTTTCTTTGAGATCAGCTTCAAAATGACCAACTAAGTACAGGCCTGGCAATCAGCAGCTTCTGAAAATCTGAATGGCAAAGGATGAGAGGGAACTCCATTGGGGAAATGGACTATGAGCATTTACCCCTCTCATTGAAGCTACTGATCATAAATGAGTCTAAAAGACTCCCTGACATATGCTTCCAACAGACTAATTTTCTCTTCAGGTGTAATCCTTTCTGGTTCTTCTTCAAAGAATGACTCAGGCCCATAATACTCAGATAAGTACCTGGCCGTTGTCCCATCATAGAGTTCCACCCTTGTGATTTCTCTGTATACAAATTCATCTGGATGCTTTCCTTCTAAGAATAGTGATAACTCATTCTGTTTCACTCCTTCCAATTTCCTGTACACTAAACCTTTCTTGATCATTTTATTCTCTAGAAACTTAGGAGCTTTCAATCCAGAGTTGTAAACACTTTTAAAATCTCCTATTATTTCCCAAGGATCAAGCACAGATCCCAACATTATATCAGCACTGATTACCTTTTTGATTCTTCTTGCATATGCAGCTGGAGCATCTCTTCTGTGAATTCTGTCTATCACCCTTGGATCAGGCCACATTCGATTTGTTCTTTTCGATATTGATAGGTAAACCTCAGAGCATACAACCTTTGTGCTTCTTTCTTCATTGCTATGATTGTTGATGTCTGAGGGTACTCTCTATCAACTAACCTTAGAATATTTTCATCATGTTTCTTCTGACTCTCTTCTTCTTCAAGCTTAATCTTTACATCTAGTCTCTGAGATTCTGGAGTTATCTTTAGTTGTTGACCAAAGACCAACCCCTTTTCTGGTACATAAGTATCTGGCAACTTGACTATCCTTTTCTGAGCCACTTGCTCTGAACCAGCTTTTGAAGACTCAGGCTTCTGGATTTTTGCTTGCAGCACAGTAGAAATTGGAAGCCTGTCTTCTTCATCAGTATCTTCTTCTTCTTGAATCCTTAAAATTCTCCTTTTCTTGGGAGGTGCATCATCAGCAATCAGTTGGGTTGATTGAGTAGAAGGTTTGACTTGTTCTTTTTGTACCTCAGTTACTTCAGGTTCTTTCTCATTTCCAACCTTCTCAACCCCAATCATATGATCTTGACCATCCTTTGCCTGATCATCCTCTGTTTCAATCTCTTGATCTTCAGATTCCATTTCAGGTTCATCTGTTGCAACCTCCTCCTCAACCTCTTTCTCAACCTCCTCCTCAACCTCTTTCTCAACATTAATAGCAACATCAATAGACTTTGTCTTCTTCTGTCTCTTATATGTGACTTGTATGACTGGAGACTTTTCAGAAGCATCTTCCTCCTCCTCATTTCTTGATCTTTTTCTCTCAGTTGCTGAATCTTTCACTAACTCCCCCTTTTTGGCTGCAGTGGAAGAAGGAGTTTGAAAGCTAGAAAGTTTTGCATCAACTACATCATCAATCATTTTCTGAAGTTGAGTGTGGGATGGAAGCCTCTCATCAAGAGCTTGGGCAATTATATTCTTTAACAAAGGAGTGATGAGAGGTAGGGCAGTGAGAAAAGCAACAACTAATGCCTCTGGGGGGCTTGAACCCAAAGGATTAGTGCCTGAAGCAGAGGCTGGAGGTTTATTTGGTTGTTGAGTTGTGGAGGAAGTGTTTTGGGGACCTTCAAGACTTGAAGGTGCCATCTGTGGGTTTGGAAGGGCAGATGGACTTTTGTCCTTGGACATCTTGGTGAGCAGCTCATTGAGTCTGCAGACCTCAGCCTCAAGAAGCATGTTCTGTTTTAGAACAGCAGATAAGGTCCTTTGGTCATCATTAGCCTTGGCTAAATCAGCTGAGCTCCTGAAAGTAGCAGGATTAACCTGAGTTGAGTGTGGCTCAACATTTTCAGGTGCCCCTTGTTCTTGGTACTGGGGACTTCCAACCTTAGGGATAAACCCTTCATCAGTTGTTGCCTCTGGCAGGGTCTTAGAAATGTTACTACTATCCATCACTCCAAATGATGGAGGTGATGAAGTAGCAGCCCTGTCATAAGTCAGAATCTCTCTGTCCACACTAGGAGATCTGATATTATAGTCAAAATCCTGTGGGTTATCAGAAACACATTGATCCTCCCCCTCAATGTTGGAGTTAATCCCAGTTGTAATAGGTGTCTGGGTAGGGATTGGAGTGTTAGGCTGATCCAGGATTTGTTCAATCACAAATGTGGGGCTTTGTTGGGTGGTTTCAGTAGTAATAGGCTGTGAAGCAGAGTGCACCCGGGGAGAATGGTGTTGTTCAATAGAAACCTTTTCAAATGAAAGAGGCTCTAGATGTGTGTCTACCCCTTCAATAGTTGCACCAAGTTCCTGTTGAGAGGAATCTTGGGCGGTGTCAGTTGGTGGAGTCTGGTGTACCACTGGCTGACTACTGCCAGTGGCCATGTCATGCCTTGGTGAAGCATGGGCAGACTCAGGGGACTCATTTCCCTGAGCAGCCTTTTTGGGCTTTTTGGTATGTGACTTGGTGGGGACTTTGGATTTGGAAGTGGAGACTGTGGGTTCCCTATGCTTGGGTTTTAGCTTTCGGGCAGCCTCTTTGAGTGTGAGATTGGTGTTGTGTCGGGAATATACCTCTAGCAGAACTGCTGGAGCAGAGATCCCCTGACCAACAAGGCCGTTTTGTTTTAATTGTGTTTCAATGATGGCCATTATAAAACGGGGGTAAAGAAGCCATCTTGAGGAAACAGGTTTAGCCGCATGTTCAGTTAATTCTGAAAATAAGATTTGTGAAAAATTAAGTTTTTGTGATTCCAGAATTGAGTAGAGTACCTGCTGCCACCTTGAGGACATCTGGTCCCATGAAGATGATTTTGGAGCTAGACAGATGTTGATCATGTGGAAAATGAGACGTTCAGGATCATTGAAGTGTTTCTTGTAAAGAGTGGAGTCACTAAAGTCACCCTGGTATTCGTGACTTGTGAAACAGAGGTCAGTGTTAGGTTCTTTGGAAATTGAGTGACCAAGTTAGCATCATCTAGTTGAAGAACGTCCCGCAGTTCGGCTGGACTGACATGCACATTGTGTCCATTTACTGTTGAGCGAAGGGAGATGACACCAGTGCCGACATTGATAAGCTCAACATTTGTCCAGAATTGATGAATGGATTCAACATGGATTGTTGGATTGATAAGAAACGCTGTTTGGAATTGGGATGCATTCATAAGATCAACGGCTTCATCAAATTTGGACCAGAAAGATGATTTGGTGAGATATGCGACTGAGTTATGACGAGGTTTAAGGTTCATTGTCGCCATGGAAGCAGAGACTTGAGAGGGAAGATAGGTTTTTGAAAAAGATTGAAAGTTCTGATGAAGTGGTAATGAAACAACTGAAGAGGGTTTGGATTAAATAGATATTGGAATTTGTGCTTCAGATGTTACAAAGAGAAAACAGCAGTGGTTGAAACATCTGAAGAGTAAGTTTACTCATCAGGTATTGTTGACATTATTTGTGCATCAGCTGTTTTCATCAGTTACTCATCAGACTTTATGAAACATTAGATTTTCTCATCAGATTTTGTGAAAAATTTGTCATCAGAACTTGTGAACAAAAGTTGTTCATCAGGCTTTGTGAAATATTTTTGACCTTCAGTACTTTGTCAACCAAAACCCATCAGTACTTTTAACTGATAATATTGGTAAAGGTCAGATGTTTCGGTTATAACCAATTATAACCAATTATATGAAATCATAGCCCCATAGTGTTGATATTGATTGGATTCGAATTATGGATCAATTATAACCAAGAATGGTTCGGTTAAAGTTAAACAAAGGGGATCCGATCTGTTGAGGCTTAAAACAATTAATCCGAGAAGTTTATCGCGAAACCCTAGCGGGCGAGACTGGTAGTGTGCGTGCGTGTTGAGTGGGGGGTCGCGTGTTCGAGCCATGCTTGGACCGGTTTTGTGAAAAATACCATTTTTTGGTATTTTTGCAATAACTCTCGCGTACGAACTCCGTTTTAACTCGTTCGAATTTCGTTGGAACCAGAATTTCATTCCGAACATGATGGAATAATAAAATTTATATTTTAACCCGAAAACGAAATCGCGTATAACTACGCTTTTTTAAATAAAATCATTAACGATGATATGATTTTATTGAACGATTTCAAAGGCACGCGTACATACGTATGCACATTCTTAACACTTTAACATACGTGTGTTGACACGTATGTGATTTCAAGCACAAAACGACTATCCGAATAACACTAGGTTATTGTTAAAACACAGGTTCTTCGTAGGAGGATTTTCTACACGAGTTAAGTGTGTTTGATCATTCTGCAACAATCAAAGGTGTGTACACAGCCCCTTTCTTATTTTAAACTGTTTTGGGGGAGAAAACATGTGCAACAAACATTTTAGATACATATCACTTGCATGAGTTAGCTGTTTACATTATGTGACAACATAGCATTTAAAAGTCCTTACACTTCGAACCGTTTAGTTTGCCGTAGCGCAAAGCGTGGTAGTTGGAAATAGATCTATTAGGTTTGACAAACCTCACTTGGTAGATGGGATCTACGCAGGTGTTTGACTGACCAAACAATCATTTACTATTGTTTGTGCTAGACAATAGTGGCAAGGCAAAACATGCGATAGCATGCACTAGTCAGCTTCGGTGTCGACCACTTATGTAAATAGTATATATGACTAGCTATCATGACTATGCAATGTGTGATTATGTTATCTGCAAACTTGATATTCAAACTGTTGTTTTAAACATTGTGAATGCTTAAACCTGTGTTATGCACCAACCTTTGTGTTGACTTGATTTACATGTTTTCTCAGGACGCTAAGGTGCACAAGAAAGCAAGCATGGACTAGGAGATTGAGTCGCATGCATGTCTTTACATTATAGTTATTTGAATTTGAACATTTGAAAACTTTGCATTGTAATTTACATTTTACAACTGTTATTGTTTTAAAACGCTTTCGCAAACTTTGAAAGCTTTGATGTTACAGTTTTAGACCAAAGTATGTTTTGAAATTCATATAGAGGTCTTCGTTATGTCTAATGATCTGAGATCCTGGTTTGTCACGTTCCCAAACGGTATGATTCCGTTAGTTGGAAATTGGGGGTGTGACAACTGCAAATTAAGATCTCAAACAAACCAACTAGATTAACTGAAAAAGAAAAAAAGACTCAAATACTGACTTGATTGATTATTTATAACTAACTCAAATATAAGAAAAATCTTTTTGCAAAGTTTTTGATTTTTTTAATTTTTTTTTTGTGTTTTTAACTTAAAATAATTACAATTTCATTATTTAATTACAAGTTCTAGATTATTTACAAAAATTTCAAAAATTTTATTCTAATTTACAAAATTTTATATACATTTGACTTGATATGTACAATGACTTGTTTTTACAAAATTTAAAAACTAAAAGGCGCCAGCCTGACATACCCACACTTAGAACAACACATTGTCCTCAATGTGGATTCAGAACTGGTGAACCCAAAATTAAAATACATGTACAAAAAGTTAGCAACGAACTCCCCGAATATATGTAGACGTGTCGTAAATGGAGTTGCGCGCCTTTCAATATACGCAACCCATACTCAAACATACAATGGTCAATACAACAACAATATAATTACAATTTACATAACAACATTAATAATACGACAAATGAATTATATAATTAAACAATTATACACAACCATCATAAATTACAAATTTTTACAATAAATTAACAACCAACAAATGATACAAATATGCACAACCATAATCACAACACAAATGTACATATAACCAGAACACACAAAGATAAGAAATGAAGGAAGCCAAAATAAAATATATACAGAAAGTATGTCTGAATACAAAGAAAAGAAAAGAAATACATCATCTAAACTAGATAAAACTAATCACTCCTCACCCTCATCCCCGCCGTCATGGGGCTCTGTGTTAGAGTCGCCCTCGGGGTCGGATGGAATGTGGGGATCTGGCATCCGAGGGGCCAACTCGATATCGAAATAAGCCGCTATGCGCCTCTGGTTGTCCTCAATCGCGTCTAACCTCTGAATATCGGAGGGTAAGACGAGGACGAACAGGAGGGCGTGGCGGGGCATCACGGGTTGGTCTCTCCCCTCGGTGCACAATGCGGTGCGTCGATGGCGGCGGGACGGCGGGGGCATGCTCTGGGGCCGGCAAGATGGGCATCCAACGAGGTGGTGCATCAAAAGTCACCATCCCAGCTGTCTGCATGTCGTATAGCTCGTATGGCGTCGTCTCCAGGCCTCTCATGACATGCTCTACAGGATATGTGAGGAATACCCGGAGAACGAGCGCCAAATGGCCTATGTATGGCCCCATATCGAGGCGCGCCGTTCGGCCTCCCCGGCGTGGCCTCGCGAATGATGTGAGAAAGATGGCTGCGAGGTTCGCCGGGTGGTGACCATGTATGTAGTAGAGGCAAAACAGGTCAAAGGTGCTCACCTTGTCCTTGCCGGAGTGGCGAGGAATCAAGGTGCTGCCAAGGATCCTATGGATATATCGAAGAAAGGGATCGTGGATCTGGAAGGCCAGCCTATGATCAGTGTTAGGCTGGGTCGAGATGGTCCCCCAAAAGGCTGATAAATCCTCATCTGCGACGAACCCGGGCATAGCTACCCGGGCAGAGCCTCTAAGAAGACTCTCAGAGTCAGGAGCCGCCACCTGCTCCTGCGAATACAGCCCGAAGGCTACCACAAACTGGGCGACACTCATGGTATGAGTCTGTCGCCCTAAAGCAAACGATACATCTCCAGGATGCGTGAGGGAGCCTGTATCATACTGAAATGTGGACAGGAACTCCACAGTCAGCTCATCATACTGCAGCCAACTGCAGCGTAGGACGGATGTCCACTGAGGGGTCATCATCGCGTCAAACTCGTCGACGCGACCTAGCTGCTGCAGTATGTCTCGGTCGTATCCTCGGTGCTGAATCGTCCCTAAGCCGAAGAGTGTCTCCATGCGTGCGTGCTCTAGGGTGCCGGGCGCGAACTGCAGAAATGTATGCTCTGCTCATCGTCGTAGGTGCGGTAGTGGTGCAGGTGTGTCCGGTGGCGGGATGACAATGGGAGCAGAGTACCAGATATCTCTCTCCCGTGGCTGCTGCTGTTGCCACCTCTGGGCCTGTGCCTCTACAACGGTCACACGGCGGGCCCTCTTGCCCCTGGTACCCGAGCTCGAAGCGTCTGCCATCTCTGGGATAGTTTACAACAAACATATGTATAATAAATTACAAACTAATTATAAACCTAATTCCTAAGTTAGTATTAAATTTATTTTAAAAATGTTTATTTATTTACAAAGTTTGTTGGTTTTGTTTTTTTATTGTACAACATTGTTTATTAAAGTATTTACTTGTGATATACATATATACAATGTGTTATTATTTGTTTTTATACAAATTTTGTTTTAGTATACCATTAATTTAATAAGTTACATAAAATTATACATACATATTATACATACATTTTTTTCAATTATTGCATACAAGTATACATTTATTATTTTTATTTATGTTGAAAGTATTATACATATATGTTATACATAATTATTATATTATTGTACATACAATATTTATTAATTTAATATAAGTAATAGTAGAAGATTACAAATTTATTTGTTAACTTACAATATGATACATACTTATAGTTTATTTATTTCTAAAAATACATAATACATTTTTATAATTAATAATACAATTGTTTTTATTAAGTTTAAGTTTATTTTTGTACAAAATTATTTATTCATAATATACAATTTTATTTTATTTATATACTTAAGGAATTTATTATTTAAAAGTACAATGTATTTTACAAATGTTTTATTGATTGTACAACATTGAAATTTTTATTTTACAAAACATTTGTTATTTATTTATTCATTTTATTAGTTACAATATACAATTCACATAATCTTAATTTATATTTATATTAATATGAAACAAACATAAGTTTACATACATACATTATCTTACATATTTTACACCTATCTTACAAAACATATACATATACAATTACATCTAAATACAAAATAATATACATTTATTGTTATTAATTATTAAACTTATACAAATTTAGTTTACAAATTTTACAAACAAACATTTTATTATTATTTTTAATATACTATATACATACATAAGTACAAGGCGAAAAATATACATACATACTATTTATGTTACAATTATACATACAAAAATTTAGTTATGTTACACAATTATTTATACATATATATATTTATGTTATATTATTTTTAGTATACAAAACATATATTTATTTTACAAGAAAATGTTATTATTGTTGTTATTTTTATTTTCTGTTTTTATTTTGTCCGAAACCCTTATTTATTTTTGTTATCTATTTATTATTATTTATTTTTTTTCTGAGATATTTTAATTTAATGCATTTTACTTAATTTTATTTATTCTTTATTTATTTGTAAACTGGAAATCAGAAGTAAAATAAAAAAAATAAAAATAAAAAGAAAAATTTTGAATAGGGGGCTTTACACCGGCGACTTTTCCGGCTAGAAATTCCGGCCAAACAACCAAACTGTTGCGGTTGATAAGCATCCCCAAATCAAATAAAATCTAACCTAAATCTAAACTAACTAATCTAATGTAATCTGAAAATCGAAAGAAAAACAAAGAAAAAGAGGAAGAATGGGGGGCTTTACCGGTTATAGGCGGCGGTGGTGTGGTTTGTCCGGAGGTGAACAGTGGTGTCAGGCTTCTGAGGTTGTAGATGATGACGGTGACGGCAGCGGCAGTGGTAGATGGATGATTTCTGATGGCGGCGCTCTACTGTGGTGGCTCCGGAGATGAACAGCGGTGGTGGTGGTAGGCGGCGGTGCTCAAAGTGGATGCACAGCAGGAACAGCGGCGGTGGATGAATATCAACCGGAACGGCGGTGATGGAAACAGTGGCGGCGGCTGAAGCGGTGGTCGACGGCTGGAGGCGGTGCTTGGCGTGGGATTAGGGTTTTGTGAGGCGTGGAAGAAGAGTGGTAGGCTTGGTGGTGAACGAGAAGAAGGAGATTGTTCCCACCCGAACAGTCACTGGATGGAGGGTGTGCATAGATTATAGGAAATTGAATGACGCCACCCAGAAGGACCACTTCCCACTTCCGTTTATCGATCAGATGCTGGAGCGTTTGTCGGGACAGCAGTTTTACTGTTTCCTTGACGGTTTCTCAGGTTATTTCCAGATCCCGATAGCACCAGAGGATCAGGAGAAAACCACCTTTACATGCCCATACGGTACTTTTGCATACCGTCGTATGCCTTTTGGGTTATGTAACGCTCCAGCCACTTTTCAGAGATGTATGGTTGCCATCTTCCAGGACATGATCGAGACTTCCATGGAGGTATTTATGGATGATTTTTCTGTGTTTGGAAGTTCTTTCGATCAGTGTTTGATTAACCTGGAGAAGATGCTTAGGAGATGTGTTGAGACGAATCTCATGCTGAACTGGGAGAAACGGAGGGGATTGTTCTTGGTCATAAGATATCCCGTGACGGCATCCAAGTTGACAAAGCTAAGATTGAGACGATCAGCAAGCTTCCTCCTCCCACAAGTGTTAAAGCTGTGCGAAGCTTTTTAGGTCATGCGGGATTCTACAGACGTTTCATGAAGGATTTTTCGAAGATCACCCGACCTATCACTCGTTTGCTTGAGAAGGATGTGGAGTTTGTGTTTGATGATGATTGTATTAGAGCCTTCGAGTATCTGAAGGAGAGACTGGTGAGCGCCCCGATTCTGATAGCCCCCGATTGGAGCCAGCCATTTGAGCTCATGTGCGATGCGAGTGATTTCGCAGTGGGGGCCGTCCTTGGGCATAGGGTGGATAAGCATTTCCACCCTATTTATTATGCGAGTAAGACCTTAGATGTCGCCCAGGAGAATTATATGACTACTGAGAAGGAGTTGTTGGCGATAGTCTACGCATTTGATAAATTTAGGTCTTATCTCGTCCTCTCCAAGACTGTTTTCTATACCGATCATGCGGCTCTGCGTTACCTTTTTGCTAAAAAGGACGCAAAGCCAAGACTGATTAGGTGGATCCTCCTTCTGTCCGAGTTTGACATCGAGATTAAGGACAAGAAGGGAGCTAAGAACGTAGCCGCCGACCATTTGTCGCGACTTGAGGATCCGGAGAGAGAGTTCATTCGCGAGGGAGCGATGAGGGATAGGTTTCCCCAGGAGACACTGATGAGTGTGGGGATAGATGAGATCTGCCGCACGGATAGGCTAGATGAGGGATTACCGTGGTTTTCAGACATTGCCAATTATTTGGCCAACGGTTTCCTTCTTAAGGGTTTGACATCCCAGCAGCGCAAGAAGTTCTTTGCTGACACGAGGCATTACATTTGGGATGCGCCTTACCTTTTCCGTGTGTGTGCTGATCAGGTTTTAAGGAGATGTGTGAGCAGAGAGGAAGGATTGGAGATCCTTAGGCACTGTCATGAGGGCCTTACTGGTGGGCATCACGGACCTTCTTCCACAGCGAAGAAGGTATTTGATTCTGGTTTTTATTGGCCCACCATTTTTAAGGATGCTCATGAGTTGATTAGGAAGTGCGATTCCTGTTAGAGGACAGAAAATATCTCATCCAGGAATGAGATGCCCCAGCACCTATTCAGGTTGTTGAGATTTTCGATGTCTGGGGCATCGATTTCATGGGACCTTTTCCTTCTTCCCGAGGGAACAGGTACATACTCGTCGCTATCGATTATGTTTCTAAGTGGGTGGAGGCACAGGCGCTCCCCACTAATGACGCGCGAGTAGTGGTGAGATTTCTGAAGCACTTGTTCTGTAGGTTTGGGACTCCGAGAGCGTTGATCAGTGACCGTGGCACGCACTTCTGTAATGTCCAAATGGACAAAGTGCTAGCCAAGTACGGGGTCACCCACCTTCTGTCAACCGCATATCATCCGCAGACCAGCGGTCAGGTGGAGAATGCGAATCGGGGAGTTAAGAAGATTCTGGAGAGGACTGTCGGCCATACTAGGAAGAATTAGGCCGACAAACTAGATGACGCATTATGGGCTTCTAGGACCGCGTTTAAGAATCCGATTGGGACGACTCCCTATCGCATGGTCTATGGTAAGGCATGTCATCTGCCGGTAGAGCTTGAGCACAAGGCCTTTTGGGCTTTGAAGGCTGTGAATTTTTATATGTCACAGGCTGGCAAGCACCGGTTTTCCAGATGCACGGGTTGGATGAGTTGCGTGACGAGGCGTACGCTCGGTCGTGGAGTTATAAGGAGCGCACGAAGGCGCTGCACGACAGGCGATTGAAGAATGTGAAGGAGTTTGCGAAGGGCGATCGAGTCCTGGTTTACGACTCGAGACTGAGGCTTTTCCCAGGAAAGCTGAAATCGAGGAGAAGAGGCCCATTCGTGATTCGCGAGGTGTTCCCGCATGGTGCGGTGGAGTTGGAATCGGGTGACCACATGTGGAAGGTCAATGGGCACCGTTTGAAGCCCTACATGGGAGGCCCGATTCCATCTGATGAGGAGGTTATTCTCCTCGAATCCCGAGCTGGTTAGGGATTCGGGCTTCGGCCCAGTTTGTCTTTTCTCTTTCAATTTTTAATTTTTCTTCTTTGAAAATGTCTGGATCATCTTCTTCCTCCGATTTCAACTCTGATGATTTTACCGATCAAAACATTTTAGCCTTGAATCGTCAAAGCAGAAATGTTTTCAACGACGATCGAATAGAACTATTACGCCTTTCAAAAATCTTCCCTGCTGAAACTATTTTTTATCATTTTTCTGAAAAACTCAAAGCTGATCATGTTTCACCCACTTGGATATGTTTTCCAGAATATCCCTTTACCTTGGGTTTAAAATTTCCTTTCCCTGATCTCATCTTTGATTTTTTCTTGACTACCAAGCTTTGTTTTCCACAGCTCATGCCTATGGGATGGCGCCTTCTTTACACCCTTGATCAACTAAACCATTACTTTGGTTTAGAGATCGGTATTCCTGAAATATCCTTGATGTACCAACTCAGAACCCACGGGTCATCCCGTTTTGTTCTTCAAAGAAGAAGTGGGGCTCCTATTTTAGTTCCAGGAATCACTTTGAATGAGGATGAATGGAGAAATAGGTTCTTTTTTGTGAAAAGAAGCTCTATTCCTCATGGGGAAGTTCTTCCTCTCAAATGGGTGGAAAAGGGTAGGATTCTTAGGATTTTCTATATTAATTGAGATTTGTTATTGTATTATTTTACTCATTATGTTTTTGTTATTTACAGCTTTCAAGTTTGAGTCAATCGTAGCAGAAGAAGAAGAAAGCAGGAACAAAATTCGTTCCTTGTTGCAAATCGACGAACAGTACAGGAAATTCGGTACTAATCTTGAAACAGCTACTCCAATGGCCTTAGGTATAAAAAATTTTTGTTTATTATCCTAAAATATCCTGAATTATTACTAAGTATTCCAATTTATTTTGCAGAATCAACTTTTGACCTCGAAGACTTCAATGCCTTCTTTGCTGTGAAAAAGGAAAAATCAAGTCCTGCTGCCCCCAAGTCACGTGCCATGACTACCCGTTCTTCCAAGACATCCAAGAAACGTAAAGGGGTAGATACTGTTGACCTCGAAGAGCCATCTGACCTGTCTATTCCTGACCTCCTGAAAAAGGTATACAGATCATTTTGTTTTTAGAATAATATTCCTACATATCCTGAATGATCTCCATTTTGTAGGTTTCCGCCAAGTACGCTTCTGAGAAGGAGCAGTTTGACAAGCAGGTGGAGGACCTTGAAGATCAAAAAAAGATCTTTACTACCAAAGCCGGAAATTATGAGAAGGAGCTTGCCAAGGTCAAGAAACAAATGAAAGAGATGGAGGCCTCTCATAAGCTCCAATTCAAGGATCATATTGAAGGGGCTAAAAAATCTACCGCCATTGCTGTGTTGAGGGCCAAGATCCAGTTGGTGAACCAGGCTATGACCGAAGGTGTGGAGTCAATAGCCAAGGATATGCGAGAATGGGGCAGGATACTCGTGAACCTGGCAGGCGACAAGGCGGAGGCTTCTGTGGAGGTAAACAAGGCTGGCGAGGTGGGAGAGACCAGTAAGGTTGGAGAAGGCGAGGCAGCAGGTGTGAAGGATGATGACAACGATGCTAAGGTCTGAGCCCATATTTTTAATGTTTGTGGTTCTTGATGATGTAATTCTCTTAAACAATAGTATTTTAGGAAAGTCCCCTAGTTTAGGGGCAGACAATATAAGAATCAAGGTGGAGGGACCATGATTTTCATGGCAAAGCCTTGATTCTTCTTTAACTTTTGTTAACATATCAAGTGGAGGGACCATGAATTTTATGACGAAGCTTAATATGTTAATATTTTAACTGTTTTTGGTTGTGGATATGACATTCAGTATTTTGGGTAGTATTTCTGCGTTTTATATTGTTATTTAGCTTTTAGATATCCTTAGATATCCTGAAGTATTTTGAATGTTGTTATTTTGTTACTGAAAGGTATTCCTGAATATCCCCAGATATTCTTAATTATACTAGACAACTTGTATTTAGGTAAAAATATTAATAAATACCAATGTTTGATATAGTTTGACTTAATATATTTTAATAACATTATATTAAATACTTAACTTTTTCAAGTGATTTTTGCTTAGAATATTCACGTATATGTTTTCTCAGGCATATTTAGGAATACTTGAGAATAATCTGGTATATTCTTAAAGTATTCTGACTTAGATTCATCCCGAATACTAAATATTGTATTCAGTTTTGGGGATGTCATTTATCTCAAGGTTTTTAATTCCTTAAATATCATTTAATAATTCCTCAAGTGTAAATGTTTTCGAGGACATTTTGGATATCTGTTGAAATATCCTTATATATTCCAAAATATTTTTGGTATTTATGTAAAGGATTTGAAAAATATTATAAGGTTTGATTGTGTATGTACTGATAATATGTTGAATACTTATGAACTTAATTTTGTCAACTGTTCTCATGAGATTTCAAGTATCCTTGGATATTCTCAATAATATTTTAAATATTTCGTAGGTTATATATGTGATTAACCCTTGTACAATTTTCATTAGATTTCGAATATGTCTAAATCAATTATATACGCCTTAATATGTTCAAACATTCTCAATACTTATATTGAGGAATTTTGAAAATACTTTTTCTTAAGTTTAATTTATGTCATATATACTTAGGAATCATTAGGAATAGTTCAAGCTAGACTTATCCTTATTCGACTAAGGTTTTATATAACTTAGACATATGTCTAAATATTATCATTAGTCTAAAGTTATATTAGCACATTAAGTAACTAAAAATTTGGTTAAACATAGAAGTGTTCAACATATTCCTAAGTAAAATTAAACACAATGCATATATATAGAAAATAATTTAGGAATAAAGAATGGTTGAGAAACAAATACCAATTTCCAGAGATAACAGGTTTAGTTCAAAGTCTTCTCTGTCGAAACATTATAAGAATTCCATACCTGAATACCCCCAAGTATTTTGCGATATTCCTAAGTATCCTTGAAAATCAGTCCTGCATAAATAGAAAAACTAGAAAACTTGTGACAAGCCCAAGATACCGGCGACAAGGCCGATTAAACTAGCGACTAAGGCCGAAAATACTGGCAACTATGGCCGGAATACTGGCGACTAAGGCCGGAATACTGGCGACTAAGGTCGGAATACCGGCGACAAGGCCGAAAGATACTGGCGACTAAGGCCGGAATGCGGGCGATTAAGGCCAGGATACTGGCGACTAGGCCGGAATTATGGCGACTAAGGCCCGGTTGTATAGCATATGAATGCTATTATTCGGAGGATCCCTGGTAATAGTCTTTGAAAATGAAATTGTCAGCCACTCATGCGTGTACTGGTCCCAAAATCTCCAACTATACCGGGATATTTCGGAGGATCCTTAGTTATAGCTCTTGATAATGAAATTGTCAGCCACTCATGCGTGTACTGGTCCCATTATCTCAGACTATAATAGGATAAACGTGCGCAACTGGCGAGGGTATGAACCCTAAGTCTCCATAAGAGACAAGAGTCTCTTGAGTTTTGATTTCAGGTCAAAACTTTGCAGCTAGACATAAAGTTAGTGCGGGGTCTTCTACAGTTTTGATTTCAGGTCAAAACTTTGCAGCTAGACATAAAGTTAGTGCGGGGTCTTCATCAAGTTCTGATTTCAGGTCAGAACTTGGGTTAAGACATAAAGTCTCTTCTCTTCTCCTGCTATACCTACAAAACAATAAGATTTTCTCATACCTGGGAACCAGGATTCCTGAAGCCCCTCAGATGCTTAATTATAGCATGGTAATTAGGAATATATAAGAATATATAGGAATATGTTAGAATATATAGAAATATTTGGAAATATAGGTGCAGACTATAACGTGATAATCTTTTACAATTTGATACAATAAGTTTCAAATAAAATATAGCTTAAGATGAATGGCATTCCAAGATCTTGGAAGAGGTTCTCCTTCCATGTTGGTTAACTTATATGCCCCTTTTCCAGCTTCGGATTCAATCTTATAGGGTCCTTCCCATTTTGGAGCAAGCTTTCCATCGGCTGGATTGGTGGTATTTTGAAATGCCTTTCTTAAAATCAAAAATCCAACTTGAAATCTTCGTATCCTAATATTCTTATTGTAGGATTTGGCTATTTTTTGTTGATATGTTGCCATCCTTATTCTTGCAATATCTCTAAGTTCATCAATAGTATCTAGATCCTCAGATAGTATTTCCTTGTTGGATTCTAGATTTTGTAAACTTGATCTTGCAGTAGGGACAACCATTTCAGTTGGGAGAACAGCTTCGAAACCATACACTAAAGAGAATGGTGTTTGGCCAGTTGCATTTTTTGCGGTTGTTCTATCAGCCCATAGAACAAATGGAAGTTCTTCAACCCACTTTCCTTTCTTGGATCACAACTTTTTCTTAAGGTTGTTGATAATGATCTTGTTGCTTGATTATGCCTGACCATTAGCTTGAGGATGAACAGGTGTAGAGGTTATCATCTTTATGCCCCAGCTTTCATAAAAGTTTGTAGTCCTTTTGCCTATGAACTGGGATCCATTGTCACAAGTGATTTCTGCGAGTATCCCAAATCTAGTCAGGATATTTCTCTTTATGAATGGGATTACTTCTTTTTCTCTAACTTGCAGAAAGGCTTCAGCCTCAATCCACTTTGAGAAGTAATCTATCATAGCAAGCATAAACACCTTTCCTCCGGGCGCTTTGGGTAATTTTCCTACTATATCCATTCCCCATTTCATGAATGGCCATGATGAGACTATTGGATGTAGAGGTTTAGCTGGTTGATGAAGTATATTGCTATGTCTTTGACAAGCATCACAATTCTGGGAATAAGACATTGCATCTCTTCTCATGGTTGGCCAAAAGTATCCTGTTCTCAGGATCTTTGAGAATAATGCTCTACCCCCAGTGTGATTTCCACAATCTCCTTCATGGATATCTTTCATTACTTCCAAACTTTCGGGTTTCTCTAAACACCTTAAGTGTGGGCATGCTAGTGACTTTCTATATAAGATGTCTCGTATGATTGTGTACCTAGACACTTTTGCTTTAAAAGCTCTAGGATTTGTTTCTTCATCAGGTATTTTTCCTATTTGAAGGTAGTTCTTAATAGGGATAGTCCAGGATATTTCATGTGCTTCTGAGTGATGAACCTCGGTACTATTTTGATTTATATCCTGCATATCTATCGCTGGTCTTAAAATATGAAGGATAGGAATATTAATATCCTCAGGGATCCTTAGTGTCACACCCCGAGCCGGTGGGCTGGATAGACTTTCCCGCCGGGCGGAAGGTTCCCGGGGCGCGATATCGTTTGATAATCGAATTGATCATATTGTTTGCATAGCACATGATGTATAATTGAGAAATGTAAACATGACAATGATATAGAATTACAAAGTTAAATTACAATGTATCTTTCATAATTTAACCCAGTAAATCTACCCAAAAGAATCAATGTGTTTATATCTTGTATCTGTACAAGATCTACAAAATATGATTCAATGTTTGTCATCCCAAAAGTATTGATCAAACAATATGCGGCTAGGTCTTCTAAAAATCCTCTAGCTATGATCTTGAAATCTGGTGACTAAACCTGTTCGTCACCTGAGAAAACATGCATTTAAAACAAAGTCAACACTAGGTTGGTGAGTTCATAAGTTTGAATATTGAAAAACCTTGAATTGTTCATACACACAGTCACAATGTCATAATTGATACTTGCAATAATTGAATCCACTTGTTCCACCCAATGGTCTCTCCTTAGTTATATATACAAGTAGTATTTCACTCAATCAAGTATGCTTATATATAGGGCATACGAAAGGGCCAAGCCCAGACGCCATCCCACCACATACTTAATCAAATTCCACACTACTTGTAATACAACTAAGAATATCCATTTTCATCTCCCAAATGATTGACTTATTCGTTATGTATTCATCTGTTTATCATGTGTAGAATAATAGCGTTAGAGGGGATTGATTATCAAACCGAAGTATTGATACACCCTCGTTGTAGTAAGGAAATTAGATTTATTTAATCAGATCCTTGTATTATTCTATAATTGTGGGGTTAACTGTTGTTTCACTTTTAAATATTAAGAGTGTTAGTTAACCATTTGTAATTTGTTCTTGAACTATAGTGCATAGAGCCTAAAAGGAATCCATTTTAATCCTCACATAATCAGAGTACAATGCATCCGATTTACCTCTACCACTTTGTATGTACCGTGTCCTCAACGAAGTCTATAACTAGTAGTGTAACATGAGAGAAGATCACTTTCTCAATCTACTAGTCAATAGGGTTTTCGCTGGATTAATTACTTATCACTGCAGATTAATATCACCATGTGTCGCTTTCCAGAACCTGACTTGAGGTCGCCCTGTCACCGGTCATACGTTATCGGCCAATGAATCAGTACGATCAACATACTAGCCCTACAAGCTAGAGGTTTGTCAAACCTATGGTACCACTATGCTATCGTCGGTTTAGTCACGTCAAACTAACTGGTCAGCGAATTATAGGGTCTTACATGATCAACTTGTACAATTTGGCACATGTTTGACGTGATATAATACAACAGGTCAATAGTAACTAATTGTAATTGTGTTCATCTGTATCATTGTTCTCATTGTCATATGTTCTCCATAATATTAACAAAGTTAAATAAGAACTTGTCTTATTAAGTTATGTTAATTATTTGAGTGAATGATGTTGTTATCATGAAGTTACATTATCATGATTATCATTCTTTGTTCCTTGTGCTCTTGTAATATGTATTGAGTTGTAAAGCTAAGTGTTAAAAGGATTGTCCTATTACACTTACTTAACTCTTGTATCGAATGTTGATACAAAGATATGTAATACCTTTATAACATTCATATGTTTACTTGTAATTGTTCCATTGTCTGTTTATGTAAGAATAATTGAGTATTATAAAATAAAATCTTATAACTATATTATTCTAATGTATTGATGAATTAATAAGATATATTATCTTGTTCATCTGATTATCCCTTTCATGTCATAATCATACAAGCATGCATACAATGATAAAAGATAATAAACAATTAAGTATTATCTAAATCAAAGTATAAATACATGTTAAACATAAAACTTTTAAGTAAATAAAAGTTAAGCATGTTTCTCAGCCCCGAGAGTTTAAAATCATTTAAGATTGAAGAATAGGGGCATATGAACTCACCTTGTAGTGGTTGTAGTTGACTTAGCATAAATAGGAAGGCATGCGCTCTTTCTTACACTTTGTTGTTGTTTTTAAGACCCTTTATTGGTTTCACGATGTTTACTTATAAGTATAAGTTGTATGTGTTCAAGTGTGTGTAGGTGTTAGTCCTAGACTTGACTAACACACTTAAATCTCGGTTATGATTCGGCCTGGTTCCATTGTTGTTGAAACTTGATAACGCTTAACCCAATTAAGTTAAGGTTATTTATCTTTCTATCGATTTTATATTCATCTTGAATCAATGTCTTAGTAAAAGAGTACTAAGTATAAAACTTAATCTTTAGGTTAGAGGTTAAAAGCTCATTATCCCGTTTGCCTTTACTCTTGAAACCGTATGTAATTTATGTTAAAATTATAGTTTGTTTTTGATCATGTTGTTATTATTTTCAAGATTATCCCATACATGTTATTAATTGGGTTGGCTTCAAGTGTTTGTCTCGACATAACCGGTGGGTCGACATTCAATTGGGCCGAATGTTTAGTGAATAGACCAGGTATATGGGCCGAATAACCTGTCCAATTCAGCTCCTAGGCCACGTTGGGCCTGCTTCATGAACTGTGGGCTAAATCATGATCCTGGTTGGATATGTTATTGTCTATAATAGTCCCATGGGCCGTAGAAATGAGATGGACTGAACAAATGGGGTTAGTTCACTGTTGGGCCTTGCTATGTGTCATTGGGCGGGATGAAGTGTTGTAGCCAATTACTTAATATTGGGTCGAATAGTTTTTTGGTCGAATGGGTCTTTCTTGGGCCGGATGAGTGGTCTTGGCCGAATGAGACTATGTTAGGCCGATAGAATGGCCAGCGAATGATCTTGGCCGAATAACTTGCGAATGGGACCTGGGTTGCCGAGTAGCTTGACTGCCGAATCAATGTCCACGAATGGCTGAAAGGTGGTGGCCGAATGAAGGCCTTGTGGTTCGGCCGAATGAGATCTGATCGAAGGAAGGAAGGTGGCGAATGGTGGTGGTCGAATGGTGGTGATCGAATGGAAGAGGGTGGCCAGCGAAGGGAGTGCTTTGGCCAAGGTCATTCGACCTTAGGCAATTCGGCCTAGCTGCTCAGCCGTTCGCCGCCCTGTGGCTTGCCACGACTAGGTGATGGCCAAAAATGGTGGTGTTTCATGATGATGATATGCAAGGACTAAGTTTCAAGGTTTAAGGGTCGAATAAAGTGGGTGTAGAACCGGTTAGAGCTCTAGGTCGAACAAGGTAGGTGAAAACCCTAAAAATCGCTACTTTCAACCACATATTACCTTGTTTCAGTTGGTTTTGGCTCTAGATCGGTTGTACTTTCACGTAGAGGGTGATGAGAGCTTCGATTTGGTCCAAAGATGGAAGGATTTGGTTAAGTATTAAGAGAGATATGGAAGAAAGAAGTTTGAAATTGGTGGTGGATCTCAAAACCGGGAATTAGGGTTTTGGTGGAGAAGGAGAAGTGAAAAATGTGTAAAAATGAACTCATTCAACGTATTTATACCACGAGTGAGTTCGGGTTCGTTTCGGTTGCTCGGTTCGCATTTTCGTTACGTTTCCGGAACGTAACGCGCGTTTTTAAGGATTCAAATGAAAATAGATTATTTATTTAATTTTGATGAGTTTCAAAATTGTAAAATGTTAAATATTTTATTTTATTAATTTAAACTCGTTCGTGTCGTATTTTCGTTTTCGTTTCGTCGAATCGCGTCACCATGCGTATTCGTTCGAATCGTCATTCGAACGAACACGACGATGGTTTTGCTTTCCGACTTTTGTTTTATACTTTTCAGTCATTATTTCAGAACTCTAAACTCACCGATATGTTTGTGTGAATCGTCACCCACGCAAACACACTGTCAGTTCGTTATTCTAAAATAACACGATAATTGTGTTTGAATTGTGTTTCCTCACTGACGGACTCAACTAAACTTCCTGTGTTCACATTGTTTTCGTTCTTATTTGCCGGCCATCTGATTCCTGTCATCTGGGGATATCAGATCGCAACCGACTTGTACTTGTCATTTACTTGAACACCGTTGTATCTCTTGATTCGTTGTATTATTTGTACTTAGGTTTTCACTTAAATACTAACAACTATTGTTCATTGTGCGTGTTGTACTTACAGTATTTAAGTTTTCACTTAAATACGTACAACTGTTTACTGTATTTTGAATCTTGTTATCCCATACCCTGTTCACATATACGTATTTACACATAGTAAATAGTGAAAGTACACGTACCGTACGGACTTGCCGGACGATCTAGTACTTGATGTTACACTTAGGGACGATGCTAAGTTTGTCAGTGCATCTGCTTCGGCATTCTCATCCCTCGGCACTTGAGTGATATCAAAGTTGTAAAAATATCCTGAAATATCCTTAACTATTTCTAAGTATTTCGCCAGTTTACCTCCCTTAGTCGTGTAAGAACCGTTAAATTGATTGGCTATCAATAGGGAATCGACAAAAACATGTAGGTTTTTAATGTTCATATCCCTAGCCAATTGAAGTCCTGCTATTAGGGCTTCGTATTCTGCTTCATTATTAGTTGCTTGAAATTCACAACTAATCGATTGGGGTATTGTGTCCCCTTGTGGCGATTTTAGTATGATGCCTAGTCCTGTTCCTCTTATATTTAAAGATCCATCGGTGAACAAAGTCCACTCACCAGTATCTTCATCTAAGAGTTTGATTTCTAGATCCACTTCCGGTTGAAGATCATTACTAAAATCAGCCACAAAGTCTGCTAATGCTTGTGACTTAATTGTTGTCCTTGGTTCATAGATTAAATCATGAGTACTGAGTTTTACTGACCATTTTGCCATCCTTCCTGATAGCTCAGGTTTTCTCAATACGGATTTAATAGGATAATTTGTTTTAATGTGTATTCTATGTGTCTCAAAGTAATGCCTAAGCTGGTTTATGCCATGACCAAAGCTAGAATTAGCTTTTCTAAGTGAGAATATCTAGTCTCATCATCTACTAGGCTTTTACTAATATAGTACACGGGATGTTGTGATCCCTGATGATCCTTAACTAACACATCACTTACAGTAGTTCGGGATACTGCTAAGTACAATGATAGTGGTTCACCCTCTTCTGGTCTCATGAGCAACAGCGGTGAGGATAAATATTCCTTTAGATCCTGAAGTGCCTTCTCATGCTCTTCATCCCATTGGAACTTCTTATTCTTTTTAAGGATATCATAAAATCCTTTGAAATTTTCAGAAGATCTTGAGATGAATCTGTTGAGTGCAGCTATCCTTCCTGTTAGTCTTTGCACTTCTTTTATGCTCTTTGGGGATTTGAGGTTTAGGATTGCTTGAATTTGATCCGGGCTGGCCTCTATCCCTCTTTTAGTAACCATATATCCCAAGAACTTTCCTAATCTCACCCCAAAATGACACTTAGATGGATTAAGTTTCATATTGTAGTGGTCCAGGATATCGAAGGATTCCTGAAGATCCTTAAGGTGATTCTAAGTTATCTTCGACTTGACCACCATATCATCAATATATACTTCCATAGGGTCCCCAAGTTTCTCTTTGAACATCATGTTGACAAGTCTATGGTATGTTGCTCCAGCATTCTTCAAGCCAAATGGCATTGCTGTATAGCAATATATCCCTGTTGGTATCATGAAGGCTGTATCCTCTTGGTCTGAAGGTTCCATTTGAATTTGTTGAAAGCCTGCTGTTGCATCTACCATGGAGTCTATATGTGGTAATGGAAAGGGGTCATTAGGACAAGCCTTGTTGAGGTCCGTGTAATCCACACAAACTCTCCACTTTCCATTCTTCTTTTGAACCACAACTACATTGGCTAGCCACTTTGGAAATTTCACCTCTCTAATCATTTTCGCTTTGAGGAGTTTCTCTACTTCCTCTTGAATGATCAGATTTCTTTCGGGTGCAAACTTCCTTCTTTTTTGGTGGATAGGCTTAATATTCCTATCTATCCCTAAGTTATGTGTAATCACATCTGAGGATATTCCTGTCATATCCTCATGTTTCCATGCGAATGTGGAAACTCTTGATTTCAGAAAAGAAATCAGTTTTTCTTCAATATCCTCAGGGATATTTGTCCCTATAAGGACCTTGACCTCAGGATCATTGGGGTTTAGAGGCACTTCCTTTACTTCCTTTTCCCTATATTCCTGAGTATCCCCAAGGTCTCACTTTGATTGCTATGCGGATGAAGGTCTAGTTGTCCCCTTCATTGAAGATGAATAGCACTCCTTGGCTTATTGCTGATCATTGTTTATCTTCACTACTCCCCATGGTGTTGGTAGCTTGACACACTGATGATAGGTCGAGGGGACTGCTTTCATGTCATGTATCCAAGGTCTACCTAGTATGATATTATAACAAGATAGGGAATCTATAATACAAAAACGTTGCATAGAGTTTACCCCCTCGATGTATACCGGTAACTTGATTTCTCCAACAGTGGCTTTTTGCTTCACCATTGAATCCAACCAGGATAAGAGATTTGGTAGTTATCTCTGATTCAGGGATATTCATCCTCTTGAGTGTTTCCAATTGGATGATGTGGACTGAGCTTCCTCCATCTATGAGTATCCTGCGTACATAGTGGTTAGCAACATATAATGTAATCACTAACCCATCATGGTGAGAATCCAGGATATTCTCTTGATCTTGTTCTTCAAACCATACCACTGTTTCAGTGGTAAGTGTTGATGTTTTTGTGGGTCTCTCTCCATTCTCCATTTTGGCTTCTTTAGCATGTTTCCTAGCTGCAAAATAAGAGGTACCACATATGTCAGAACCACCATAAATATAGTTTATTACCTTTGCATCCTTAGGTGAGGATGCAGCTGTTTTTGGGAATCCGTTGAAATCCTGTCTTCTTTCTTTCTTTTTCCCCAGTAGTTCCTTGAGATGACCTTTGCTTAGTAGGTAGCTTATTTCCTTCCTTAGTGCAATGCAACCATCAGTTATGTGGCCGAAGTGTTTGTGAAAGGCACACCACTTGGATTTGTCCCTTGTTGCAAACTTCTTTTCCTTTGATGGTCACCTAGCTTTCTCACCTAAGTCCTGCATAGCACACATTAATTCAGGAATATCAACAGAAAAACAATAGTCAGATATCCTGGGATATTCTTCATTATCCTCATCCTCATCCACAGAGTTGATCTTGTGGTTATCAGCCGTGTAGCATGGTTTGGATTTGAATGACTTGTTGGTAGGTGAATCCAATTTTCTTTTGCCTTGATCATTGGGAGGTGTTGTGGTGATCCTCTTCTGGATTTCTTTATCATCCTCCAATCTAATGAACCTCAATGCATGGTTTCGAACTTCGTCCATGTTCCTGCAAGGATTCATAACCAAGTCATCATAAAATGGTGAGTCTCTTTGTAAACCCATCTTAATGCTTGAACAGCCGTAGTGATGTCAAAGTTAGGGATATCCAGGGATTCTTTGCCAAACTTGTTGACATAACTCCTAAGGGATTCATCAGACCCCTGGGTTACTTTGTAGAGATCACTAGTCAGCCTCTCAAACGTCCAGCTACAAGAAAATTGATTGTTAAATTGGTTAATCAGATGAGCAAATGAAGTTATTGAATAGGGAGGAACACTAAGCAGCCATTTCAGGGCTTCCCCTGCTAATGTTTAGCTGAATCCCTTGCATAGGCATGCTTCTTTCAAATGTGAGGGGGGTATAGGATTAGCCTCCATCCTTTCCTTATACTGTGTCACATGTTCTTCAGGGTCTGTGGTTCCATCATACAACTTCATGGTTGGAGTTAGGAATATCTTTGGGATCTCAGCATCACATATTGGTGGAGCAAATCTAGAGATCCTGTGGGTTGTGACAGGAACCTCAGGAATAGGCTTCACCACTTCGAGAACACTCGAGATCATATCCCTGAGTTTCTGAATTTCCTTAGCCACTTCGGGAGTTAGCCCTGATTCCTGCATAGAACCAAAGTTAGTTGTATCACTGGGAGAATAGTTAAAAGTATTGCTGGTAATGGGAGTTAGACAAGAAGTTCCCGGGATATTGGTATTATCCCGAGATATCCTTAACCCTTGGGATCCCGAAGGATCCCCGATACTAGTCTGCATGGGAATGAAGTCTCCGGAATGATTCCAAGACATTCCTGATGTCCCGAAATCTAGGATCCTTGGAGCCAGCGGAGTTGAAGTTTCGATCTGCTTATTCTTTTCAGCCCTCAAAGTTTCCATTTCCCTATGAAGCCTTTGATTCATCATTCTTTGTTGATCCAACATTTGCTGCTGAACCTATTGAAACATACTCAAAATATCATTGCTAGAAACAAGTATAGGAGCAGAAGTGGTCATCCTTGTTGATGGAACACTCTTGGCTACAAATGTGGCTTTCTTCCCAGGATCGCTAGTGTTTCGGGTAAAAATTAACAAGATTAACTTTTAGAAAAAACCGAATTAGAAAAGTGGGGTATTGTGTTTAACAAGCAAATATGTTAAGTATACTGAATATATGTTCAGGATATCCCCGAATATCCCTGAGGATATTTGAATATATCAAATAGAAAAACAGCAATACACATGAGATTTATACAAGGAAAAGCCCTTAATCCCTTAGGATTGCCGGCATAAAAACCTCGGGAGGTGACAAATGTCACTCTGACTAGTTTTATTAATAATCAAGCTGAAATAATACAATACAAAGAGCACAATGTAATCGATACTATGAAGCTAAATCAATCGATGTGAATGTTGTGTGCTTGCTGAATATTTCGTGTCCTATATCGATCTATTGCCTCAATATTTATACTTATAATCTACAAAAGACGTTTAGCAACGTTTACAAAGTAGTTCCTATTATTTCGGCACTTTTCCATCATGGACGACTTTTTCAAATCACCCACTTCCCAAGTTCTTCATTATAGTCAAAATAATTTGTCACGTGCTTCCTTGATAATAGGACCAGTTAACATTCAACCTGCTAGTTCCTGAAATCTCGCAATAAACGTTAAACAACAGAGATAATTGTTAGTAATATTCATATCCCTAAAATATCCCTGATCCCGAAATATCCCGGATCCTGAAATATCACGAGTAAGGATATTTTGCGCCTAACAATTGCGCCCAATTTTACAGTTTAATGGTTACAGCAGTAAAATTTTAAAGATTAAAGTTTTTAAAATTCAACTTTTAAAATTCAAATCAACGGTTGCGAGATTAAATAGACGGTTAGATGATATGGCGGTTACTATTTGCTTGTCAAAAAACTGTACATATAATGATCACGATATCCTCCTTTCAAATCACTTATCCTTTCCCGATCGTCTTCTCCGGTAAGTTTACTCCGAATCCTCTGTTTTTTTTTTATTTTAGTAAAAAAAATGTCACATTCTTCTTCTTCCTCCGAAGATAGTAATTTCTTTGATCAGAATATTCTTCCTTACACTGATCAAAACGCATGCACATTTGATGATGATCACATTGAGGTTATGCAACTCTCCCGAGCTTTTTCTGAAGAAACCGTTTTTCGTAGATATGATCCTGCCCTAAAAGCTGATCATAGTTCAAGCAAATGGGTTTGTTTTCCTGAATATCCATTCTCTTTGGGTCTATCTTTTCCTTTTCCCACTTTGATTTCTGAGTTCTTTCGAATCACTCGTCTTTGTTACCCTCAATTGATGCCAATGGGTTGGCGGTTACTCGTTACTCTCCATAAACTAAACCATAAGTATGGTCTCAACATCGGAGTTGCCGAAATTTCTTCATCATATCAACTTCGCACTCATGGGTATTCCCGTTTTTTACTTCATAGACGAACTGGTGCCCTTATTTTGGTCCATGGGGTTACCATGAATGAGGAGGAATGGCGAGACAAGTTTTTCTTTGTTAAAAGAAGTTCTATCCCTGGGGGAATTTCTCTTCCAGTTAGTTGGTTGATAAAGGGTAGGATATTTTAATTTTTTCATTAACACTGTTTGAGTTTTTACTAATTAGTTTTTATTGCTATGTTCCAGCGCCAAAGTTTGAATCACTTATTGCTGAGAATCAGGATACTCAGCAAAAAAATCAATCTCTACTGAGGATTGGGGAGAGGGAACGAAAATTTACACCGTCATCCAAGGAGGATATCCCTATTTCATCTTCATCTCAAACTGCTTCTTCCCATCAATCACAAGCCCAAATGACATCAGGTATCCCAAAGTTGATTTAATTTTAATCGATTTTGGGTTCTAATGTTTTTATTTGTGATTTTCAGAATCAGCTTTTGAACTTGAAGACCTTACTGATTTGTTAACCATTAAGAAGGAGAAGGTTCGTCCAATTGCCCCCAAGGCAAGGATCATGCACACCCGCTCAACCAAGACTTCAAAGAAGCGCAAGGGTACAGATGTTGTCAATGTGGATGATATCCCTAATTTCCCTGCTGTCGATCTTCTCCACAAGGTAGATCTTTTCTTTATCATATCTTACTAGCAATCATATCCTCAAATTATTCCTACTGAACAGGTTATCTCAAAGATATCAAGTGATAAGGAAGCATATGAAAAACAAATCGAGGATCTTGATGACCAGAGAAAGATCGTTGTTGCCAAGGCTGGGCATTATGAGAAGGAGGCCTCAAAGTTAAAGAAACAGGTCAAGGATAATGATGCCGCCCATAAGCTTAAGGTGAAGGAAACCATTGAAGGAACTAAGAAGTCTGCTGCTGCTGCTATCCTCAAGGCGAAGATCCAAATGGCAGAGAGGTCAAAACAAGAAGGCTCGGACTTGTGGGACAAGGACCTTGCCGATTGGGTTAAGATTTTGGCCACGCTGACTGGGGATATGGCCGAGACTTCTGATGCAGCGGCGAAGACGGCGAGTGTGGTGGAGACCAGTAAAGTGGCAGGAGGTGAGGATATTGGAGCTGATGGAGGTGAAGGTGGTGCGGTGATGGACGATGAAGATAGAGTTGCTAAGGTCTGAGCCCATTGTGTTTGTGGTTCTTGGTTCTGGTAGTATGTAATTTTCTAAACAATATTCTGATGTTAAGTCCCTAAATGGGCAGACAATTTATGGAATTTTAGGTGGAGGGACCATGTGTTTACATGGCGAAGCCTAAAGTTCCTTAGTTTTAGCCTAATCCCTTCAGTATATTGGGTGGAGGGACCATGTGTTTACATGGCGAAGCCTAATATACTGATTTGACTTTGTTGACCCTTTGACTTGGTATTATTAATGAATGCTTTAGGATATGCTATTTTGTGATATATATTGAAAACTCGTTTAATTTAAGCTCAAATTTAATCAATCATGAAGCCAATTGTAAAGAAATTGAAGATATTGTATTCAAATTTAAATTCTGAAAACATCTACTCTAAACTTTTATTTCAGGATCAGGTATTTGTAAAAGGTAATAGCATAATTAAAAGTGAAGATACTTAATAAAACAAGAAATAAATACCAACTCCTTGGATGAGTAGGTTTATTTTCAAAGCTCTTCTTATCTTCGTCAAGATAATGTAGAAATTGCGAACCTTAATATCCTTGGACGTTTTACAAACATACTTGTGTAATATCCCGGAATGAATCCGTCTTACGAATATCCTTAAGTATATTGCAAGTAGAAGTTATATCCCAAAGTATCCTTAAGAGTTTTCCCTGCACATATTCAACAAACAAGAAAGATTGGGATAAACCCAATATACTGGCGACTAAGGCCGATTAGACTGGCGACAAGGCCGAAAATACTGGCGACAAGGCCGATTATACTGGCGACTATGGCCGGAATACTGGCGACAAGGCCGATTATACTGGCGACAAAGGCCGGAATACTGGCGACTAAGGCCGGAATACTGGCGACTAAGGCCGGAATAATGGCGACTAAGGCCAGAATTCGGTGGATCCCTGGTTATAGTTTTTGAAAATGAAATTGTCAGCCACTCAGTGTGTACTGGTCCCAAAATCTCCAACTATACCGGGATATTACGGAGGATCCATAGTTATAACCCTCGATAATGAAATTGTCAGCCACTCAGCGTGTACTGGTCCCATTATCTTGGATTATAGCAAGATATACGTGCGCTAGTGGCGAGGGTATGAACCCTTAAGTCTTCATGAGAGACCAAGGTCTCTTGAGTTTTGATTTCAGGTCAAAACTTTGCAACTGGACATAAAGTCAGTGCGGGGTCTTCATCAAGTTTTGATTTCAGGTCAAAACTTGGGCTGAGACATATAGCCTCGTATCTTTTCCAGTTGTTCCTGCAAAAACATAGAATATTTTTGCAAAGGTAGGCATTAGGGATCCCTAAGCCTCTCCAATGCTTGAGTTAGTATCAGGATAATTTGAGAATATACATCAGAATATAATAGTAGGGATATATAAGAATTTTTCGAGAAATAATCATGTAGAGTAAAGGTCTCAGTGAAATTTATATAAAGTATGTTTTTAAATGAATAGCATTCCATGCCCTCGGAATAGTTTCACCATCTATAGTGATTAATCTATATGCCCCCTTTCCAGCTTCGGAATCAATTTTGTAAGGTCCTTCCCATTTTGGGGCAAGCTTTCCATCCGTTGGGTTAGTGGTATTCTGGAATGCCTTTCTTAAAATAAGTCTCCTACTTGAAATCTTCTGATCCTTATATTCTTATTGTACGATTTAGCTATCTTTTGCTGATAGGCAGCCATTCTAATTTTCGCAATATCCCTAGATTCATCAATGGTATCTACATCCTGAGATAAGATTTCATTATTAGCTTCTATAGTTTGTAAACTTGTTCTTGCAGTAGGGATAATCATCTCAGTTGGGAGTACAGCTTCTGAACCAAATACTAATGAAAATGGTGTTTGACCAGTCGCATTCTTTGTAGTAGTTCTATCTGCCCATAGGACAAATGGAAGTTCTTCGGCCCATTTTCCTTTCTTAGATCCCAACTTCTTTTTGAGATTGTTTATAATTATCTTATTGCTTGATTCTGCTTGTCCATTAGCCTGAGGATGTACTGGTGTTGAAGTAATTATTTTTATCCCCCATGCTTCACAAAAGTTGGTAGTTCTTTTGCCAATGAATTGAGATCCATTGTCACAGGTAATCTCGGCCGGTATCCCGAATCTGGTCAGGATATTCCTTTTTATGAAGGATATTACTTCCTTTTCTCTAATCTGTACAAAAGCTTCAGCTTCAATCCATTTTGAAAAGTAATCAGTCATGGCAAGCATGAATACTTTTCCTCCTGGTGCTTTTGGTAGTTTACCTACTACATCCATTCCCCATTTCATGAATGGCCATGATGAGGCTATTGGATATAGAGGTTCAGCCGGTTGGTGAAGGATGTTGCTGTGTCTTTGACAAGCATCACATCTCTGAGAATAGGACATTGCATCTCTTCTCATAGTAGGCCAGAAATATCCTATTCTAAGGATTTTCGAAAGTAATGCTCTGCCCCCAGTGTGATTTCCACAATCTCCTTCGTGAATATCCCTTAGTACTTCTAAGGTTTCTGGTTTTTCTAAACATTTTAAGTATGGACCAGCTACCGATTTCCTATACAGAATATCCCTAATAAGTATATATCTAGATATCCTGACTTTGAAGGCTCTATGGTTGGTTTCTCCATCAGGTATTTTTCCTGTTTGAAGATATTCCTTGATGGGTGTAGTCCAGGATATCTCATGTGTATCAATATTTTTCGGTTTAAAGATTTGGTTTGAATTTTCTATATCTATTGCTGGATTCAGGATATGTAGGATAGGGATATTGATATCATCACAGATTTTTAGAGATGATGCTAGGTTTGCTAATGCATTTGCTTCATCATTCTCTTCTCTAGGGACTTGTGTGATATCAAAAGTATCAAAATATCCCACTATATCCTTAACTACCTCTAAGTATTTTGCCAATTTATCTCCTTTGACCATATAGGAACCATTAAACTGGTTAGCTATTAGTAAGGAATCAACAAATACGTGGAGGTGTCTTATGTTTATATCCCTAGCTAATTGAAGTCCTGCTATTAAAGCTTCATATTCAGCTTCGTTATTAGTTGCTTGGAACTCACAACTGATAGATTGGGGTATTATGTCCCCCTGTGGCGATTTTAGTATTATCCCTAGACCTGTTCCTCTTACATTCGAGGCTCCATCAGTGTGTAGAGTCCATTCACCAGTACTCTCATCTAGAAGTTTAACTTTTGAATCCGCTTCTGGTTGAATATCACTACTAAAATCTGCCACAAAGTCTGCTAGTGCTTGAGACTTAATTGCTGTTCTTGGTTCATAGATTAAGTCATAAGTTCTAAGTTTTACTGACCATTTGGCCATTCTTCCTGATAACTCAGGTTTTCTTAACACTGACTTGATTGGGTAATTCGTTTTGATGTGTATCCTATGTGTCTCAAAATAGTGCCTAAGTTTTGTTGATGCCATGATCAAAGCTAAGATTAGTTTTTCTAAATGAGAATATCTAGTTTCAGCATCTAACAAGCTCTTACTCACATAGTATACTGGATGTTGGGATCCTTGATAATCTTTTACCAGCACTGCACTTACAGTAGTTCGGGATACTGCTAAGTATAATGATAGTGGTTCACCATCTTCAGGTTTCATGAGTAGTGGTGCTGAGGATAAGTATTCTTTTAAATCCTGTAGTGCCTTTTCGTGCTCTTCACCCTATTGAAACTTCTTATTCTTTTTAAGGATATCGTAAAATCCTTTGAATTTTTCAGAAGATCTAGAGATGAATCTATTCAGTGCGGCTATTCTTCCTGTTAACCTTTGCACTTCTTTTACGTTTGTTGGGGACTTGAGGTTTAGGATAGCTTGGATTTTCTCCGGGCTGGCCTCTATTCCTCTTTTAGTGACAATATATCCCAACAATTTTCCTGATCTTACTCCGAAATGACACTTAGAAGGGTTAAGTTTCATATTGTATCGATCCAGGATATCAAATGACTCTTCGAGATCCCGAAGATGATCTTTGGTAATCTTGGATTTGACTACCATATCATCGATATATACCTCCATTGTGTCCCCCAGCTTATCCTTAAACATCATACTGACAAGCCTTTGATAAGTAGCTCCTGCGTTCTTCAAGCCGAATGGCATTGCTGTATAGCAATATATCCCTGTTGGCGTCATGAAAGCGGTATCTTCTTGGTCTGAGGGCTCCATTTGGATTTGCTGGAATCCCGCCGATGCATCCATGAAAGTTAACATTTCATGGCCTGCCGTAGCATCTACCATTGAATCTATGTGTGGTAATGGAAAGGGGTCTTTAGGACAAGCTTTGTTTAGATCTGTGTAATCTACACAAACTCTCCACTTTCCATTTTTCTTTTGAACCACAACTACATTGGCTAACCACCTTGGAAATTTTACTTCCCTAATCATCTTGGCTTTAAGAAGCTTCTCTACTTCTTCTTGGATGATTATATTCCTTTCGGGAGCAAATTTTCTCCTTTTCTGGTGGATAGGCTTGTAGCTTCTATCTATTCCTAGCTTATGTGTAATTACGTCTGAGGATATCCCTGTCATATCCTCATGTCTCCAAGCAAAGGTAGAAATCCTTGACTTCAGAAAAGAAATCAGTTTCTCCTCAATATCTCTGGGGATATCAATTCCTATGAGAACTTTGGTCTCAGGATCCTTGGGATTGAGTAATATCTCTTTTACTTCTTTTTCCCGGGATCCCTGATTATCCCCAAGGTTATTCTTTGATTGTTATGTTGAAGGTGATTTCGTAGTCGCCTTCATCGAGGACGAATAACACTCTTTAGCTTCCTGTTGGTCACTATCAATCTTCACGACTCCCCATGGCATTGGTAGTTTGACGCACTGATGATATGTCGAAGGGATTGCCTTCATATCGTGTATCCAAGGCCTACCTAATATAATATTATAACAGGATAGAGAGTCTATAATACAAAAGCGTTGCATAGAATTTACCCCCTCGATATATACTGGTAACTTAATTTCACCGATGGTAGCTTTTGCTTCTCCACTGAATCCAACTAGTACCAAAGACTTGGTGGTTATTTCGGATTCAGGAATATTCATCCTCTTGAGTGTCTCTAATTGGATGATGTTTACTGAACTACCTCCATCAATGAGTATCCTGCGCACATAATGATTAGCAACATATAGAGTGATTACTAACCCATCGTGGTGAGGATCTATGATGTTTTCCCGGTCTTGTTCTTCGAAGGATATAATAGTATCCTTGGTTATTGTTGAAGTCTTTGTGGGTCTTTCTCCATTCTCCATCTTAGCCTCTTTAGCATGTCTTCTGGCTGTAGAATAAGAAGTACCGCATATGTCAGACCCACCAGAGATAAAGTTTATTACCTTAGCATCCTTAGGTGGGGATGCAGCTCTTTTTGGGAATCCGTCAGGATCCTGCCTCCTTTCTTTCTTTCTACCAAGCAGTTCCTTGAGATGGCCTTTGCTAAGTAAATAGCTTATTTCTTTTCTAAAGGCAATGCAATCTTCGGTTATATGTCCAAAGTCTTCGTGAAATGCACACCATTTGGACTAGTCCTTTGCGGCGAATTTCTTATCCTTAGGAGGCCATCTAGCCTTTTCACCTAAATCCTGCATAGCACACATCAGTTCAGGGATATCTACAGAAAAACAATATTCAGATATACTGGGATAATCTTCATCATCCTCGTCATCGTCTATAGAGTTGACTTTGTGGTTGTCAGACTTGTAGTATGGCTTGGATTTGAACGATTTGTTGGTGGGTGAATCGAACTTTCTTTTGCCTTGGTCACTGGGAGGAGTTGTGGTAATCCTCTTCTGGATTTCTTTATCATCTTCCAATCTTATGAATCTCAGTGCTCGATTCCGGACTTCGTCCATGTTCCTGCAAGGATTCATAACCAAGTCATCATAAAAGGGTGAGTTTTTCTGTAACCCCATCTTGAAGGCTTGGACTGCCGTAGTGATATCAAGATTAGGGATATCTAAGGATTCTTTGCCAAACTTGTTGACATAATTCCTTAGAGTTTCATCCGATCCCTGTGTTATCCTGTAGAGATCACTGGTCTGCCTTTCAAAGGTCCTGCTACACGAAAATTGATTATTAAATAAGTTAATCAAATGAGCAAAAGAAGTAATCGAGTAAGGAGGAACATTGAGTAGCCATTTCAAGGCTGCTCCTGTTAGTGTTGAACCAAATCCCTTGCATAAGCAAGCTTCTTTCACATGTGGAGGAATAGGATTTGTCTCCATTCTTTCTCTATACTGGGCTACATGTTCTTCTGGGTCAGTAGTGCCATCATATACTTTCATGGTAGGAGTTTGAAATCTTTTCGGGATTTCAGCATCACATATAGGTAGAGCGAATCTGGATATCCTGTGAGTGGTTGCTGGTACTTCCGGGATAGGCTTGACTATTCCTTGTACACTTGAGATCATATCCCGAAGTTTCTGGATCTCCTTGGCCACTTGAGGAGAGATTCCTGAATCCTGCGAAGAACCAAGGTTAGTAGTTTCAAATGGAGAAAAATTATAAGTGTTGCCGGTATACGGCGTAGGGAGTGATGTTCTAGGGATAAGGATATCATCCCGAGATATCCCCAGGTTTTGGGATCCTGAAGAAGTTCCGATACTGGTCTGCATAGGGATAAAGTCTCCAGAGTGGTTTCCGGATATCCCTGATGTTCCAAAATCAAGGATCCTTGGAGCTATTGGAGTAGTAGCTTCTGGCTGTTTGTTCTTTTCAGCCTTCAAGTTCTCCATTTCTCTGAGGAGTCTTTGATTCATTCGCTGTTGATCCATCATTTGCTGTTGTACCTATTGAAACATATTCAAAATATCGTCGTTAGAGATAAGTACGGGAGTAGAGGTGGTCATCTTTGTTGACGGAGTACTAGCAGCAACAAACGTAGTCTTTTTTCCTGCATTATCTGGTTTCTTCAAGAAAACAGGAATCTGTGAGGAAACATTAGTAGTAGTAGTAGAGATAATAGGTAATGAAGAAGTTGATCTCGGTTGTGAAGCCATTTTTCGATATATTCTTTTAGAAAACGCCTTTAAACAAGGTTTTAATTGTAAAAAAAACACAAGTTTGCCCCACGGTGGGCGCCAAATTGTTTCGGGTAAAAATTAACAAGATTAACTTTTAGAAAAAACCGAATTAGAAAAGTGGGGTATTGTGTTTAACAAGCAAATATGTTAAGTATACTGAATATATGTTCAGGATATCCCCGAATATCCCTGAGGATATTTGAATATATCAATAGAAAAATAGCAATATACATGAGATTTATACGAGGAAAAGCCCTTAATCCCTTAGGATTGCCGGCATAAAAACCTCGGGAGGTGACAAATGTCACTCTGCCTAGTTTTATTAATAATCAAGCTGAAATAATACAATACAAAGAGCACAATATAATCGATACTATGAAGCTAAATCAATCGATGTGAATGCTGTGTGCTTGCTGAATATTCCGTGTCCTATATCGATCTATTGCCTCAATATTCTATATTATAACTACAAAAGACGTTTAGCAACGTTTACAAAGTAGTTCCTATTATTTCGGCACTTTTCCATCATGGACGACTTTTTCAAATCACCCACTTCCCAAGTTCTTCATTATAGTCAAAGTAATTTGTCACGTGCTTCCTTGATAATAGGACCAGTTAACATTCAACCTGCTAGTTCCTGAAATCTCGCAATAAACGTTAAACAACAGAGATAATTGTTAGTAATATTCATATCCCTAAAATATCCCTGATCCCAAAATATCCCGGATCCTGAAATATCCCGAGTAAGGATATTTTGCGCCCAACAGCTAGGATTATCAGACTTCTTGGAAAAAACAGGAATCTGCGAGGACACATTAGTAGTAATAGCAGAAACAATAGCTAATGAAGAAGTTGATCTCGGTTGTGAAGCCATTTTTCACTATATTTTTTCTGAAAACGCCTTTAAACAAGGTTTTTGCTTAAAAAACACAAGTTTGCCCCACGGTGGGCGCCAAATTGTTTCGGGTAAAAATTAACAAATATAATTTTTAGCAAAACCGAATTACTTTAGTGGGGAATTGTGTTTTATAATCAAGAAAACAATTCGTGAGTAAGTTTTAACAAGAATATCCCTGAGGATCCCTAGGGATATTTCAGAATATAAAATAAAAAGAACAGCTTGCACACGAGATTTATACGAGGAAAAGCCCTTAATCCCTTAGGATTGCCGGCATAAAAACCTCGGGAGGTGACAATCGTCACTCTGCCTAGTTTATATTAAAACAATCAAATGAAATTATAATACAAGAGCACAATCAATCAATCACTAAGTGTTGACAACTTTGAATCTAGCAAATATAATCAAGAAATAAGCAGCAGAAACCTAAGTGAGTTGTGTGTTCCTAGATCGATGTTGCCTTAATTTATATTAAAAATAATACAGATGTCTTCCAAATCAGTTCCACAATATTCAGTTTAACTTCAAATCGTGTGCCAACTGAATACCCATAACCGTTATTGACTTCTCCACGTAGCACAGAATTTTCTCCATATTCCGGATAAATAGGAATAATTGTTGCAATCAACCTGTTGACTCATTTCAAAATTTAATAACACGTGCTAAATAACAAAATAACAATAATTAACTATAAATCATTATTATTTACTATTCACGTCATCAGATCATAGAAATTTATATACGCAAATATTCCTAAATATTCCGAAATATTCTGTATCACGAATTATTCTGAATTATAAGACTAAATTTTTACAGGTATAACAATTGCCCCCAAATTCTTATTACCATCCAACTTGTAGTAAGAGTTTGAAATTAACCGTTTGTTTTGGCTCTTGATTCAAAATTTGAATTTTAAATTGTGATGTGAACATTGACAAGACAGTTATGATTATGGCGGTTTACCACATATTCCAGCAGTTTGTGCAGGATATAATGATCACGTCGCCTTCTTTAGATGCCATCATCTTCAACCGGATCTTGCGGTAAGTCTCTCTCCTTTTCTCTTTCAATTTTTAATTTTTCTTCTTCGAAAATGTAGCAAACCCTCCTGCCTAAGGTAGTACGAACCACTGCGGGTGTTGTGGCAGCAAGGTTTGTGGCACGACACATTGTCACTAAGTGCCCGTACCTTCCACATTTAGTAAACTATCGGCATGGAAGGTTAGGCAAATAATGATACTGGAACTTAGTACAAAGTGGGCACTGTCCAGTGTAAGCCTTTCTGGCTGTAGCAACTTGGGGCACGATGGTAATCGGTGTGGCTTGAATTGGAGCAGCTACAGTCCTCACTGCATAATGTTTGATGGTATTCTGCTTCTTCTTCTTGTTCTGGCTCCTTCGTGTCGTCAGCCGTAGCCCCCCTGTATCCTTTCCTGTGGAGTAAGCCAACTTGGTACACTCTTCAGTCAGGGTAGCACTAAGATAAATAGCCGCCTCTAGAGTGGCGGGGCTGCTTCCCAAGACATTACCCCTTATCAGCAAGGGTAATCCATCAATGTACTTCTCTATCTTACGGGATAGAGGAGTAACTAGATGAGGCAACAACACGCACAACTCATGGAATCGAGTTGTGTACTGTGTATTTAGTAATATTCTCATACTACAAGTATTATCAATCAATTGTAATAATGATTAAGCACACACATAAGAAGTTAACTTATTAGTATACTCCACCAAACCTACACACTGACACTTTCCCAATATGTCAAAGAGAGTTTTTATAAAGGGCATACGTAGAGTCAAGTTCAGCTGCCAGCCCACCAATTTCTCGACATACCATGATCGTGCCCTTGTTAGTATTTGGCACGAAGTTTGTACTAACTAACAGGGATGTGCAATTGATAATAATTCCAATTGATCTTGATTAACCGAACTATGATTGAACTATTATTGAACTTAGATTGGAATGTACTTTTGATGGCATGTACTAACAGTGGTAACATGTAGTACAATGTAGGCATTTATGCACGAAGTTTTCATGTTACTCTATGTTGATATGTACTAAGTATGTGTGATCTATACTAGATTTAAGAATGTTCTCACATAAGAATGGCAGATTTGCACATAAAGTTCACACATAACATGATTGATTATGACCCTTATTAACTGCAGATCTTCACTTCAAATAGCCACGCCGAATTCCTCGTGTCATATTGAAGTTAATTTATATATAGGGCATATGTAGGGTCAAGCTAACTGCCAGCCCAGCCGCCAGCGCAACACCACTTCAGTATGTCAAAGCTAGGCCTCTGTTCGTATTTGAAGTTAAAATCTCAACTCACGATTGCTTACGATTGTTTCATTTACTATGATTGTGAAAAATGTAGTCTTGGTCCGCTTGTAACCGAGACCTCCATTTTTCATGTTCTTGTGTCCTGGAATATTCATTCCAGTCTCTCAATACTTACACTATTGAGTATTATGATTCCATGCTTATGAGAACTTCAATTTAGGAATACTAAGAGTACAGATTCCTACCATTGAAGTCCTTGACAAGCTGATAATTTCAAACCAAGGATACTAAGAATACAGATCCTTGCCTCTGAAATCCTTTGATAATTACAAGTTGAGAATTTAGTCTGGGTCTTAAGATTATAGAATTCTGACTCTAAATTCCTTAGTTTTGAAAACTAATTTTAGTAAGAAAAAAAATTTGTCCCTAAAATCTTGCAGGCTGAGTGCAGACTTAATGCTAACCCACCCAAGTTTACTTAATTTCTATGTATCCTTAACTCATAGCACTTTGTCTGATGGGTAGCTTAGGTTATATTCTAGGCCATTAATATTGGGTTTTTCCTAGTTCTTTATAACCTTGTCTTTGATACCAACTTGTCACACCTGCACCACGTGCGGAATCCACGGCGCGGTGATGACTGATGATTGAATCCTGAGCAAGGTTAATGAAGAACAACCACAATGTTTACTAGATTTCATAAGATTAAATGTAGTTGATTACAAATCAAATCTTTCTACCAATAGAATAAACAACTAACCGACCTCAAAATAATGTTTACAAAATAAGAACAGAGAAGATAATTAAACATCAAGGATTGAGTGAGTTTCTAATTCATCCTATCTCATTTCTTGATCTTGTTCTATCTTACCTAGGTCGCCTTAGTTGTCCCTTGAATGTACCTATCTCTGATTACCTGAAACATGTGAAAAAAAATATCTATTAACTACAAGTAGTAGATGAGATACATAGGTTTAAAGTTTAAAACAATATAAGTTCCTGAAAATTAACTAGTATGAAAATATGATGAAATAAATGAACAATTTACAATTGAAATTTAAATAATTTAAAAGTAGTAATATGTTGTTGTAATCCAAACTATCATCAAGTATATTAACATGTCATCTTAGATCCAAGTCCCAAACAAAGTTTGGAGTTAGGATAAGACTGAACAATGAAACCAATACGGCCCAAGGTAATAAAGTTAATTAATACCAATTCCTTATTTCTAAGCATGTGTCCAGCATGGCCTAAGCTATTAAATTTAATTGACAGCTACTCCATATTGATAGAACCACACCAATCCATAGTTAGCTATAAAAAAAAAGTCAAAGCAAACTATGACCTTGGTGTAGAGACCCGCTTTCCCTTGTTGTGATCACCCAGTAGTAACGATAAACGATTGTGTGAACTCAAGTTTGGAAAGCTTATAGTTTAGTTTTCATCCCTTGAGTCCTAAAATTAACGGTTGTGTGAACTTCTAGTTTGAAATCTAAGATTAATGATTTCGGCCCTAGAAATCCTAAGATAACGATTGTGTGAACTTCAAGTCTGAAGTATATAAACCATATGAGAATAATATTTTTACAAAAATGTTTCCATGTTACAAATTGTATTATGATTTTGAAAACCAATAAATACAAAAGTGTCCATTTGATAAGACCATGTGCCATGACAAGTCATGACTAAAGTGCCTTAGATCCAAAGATTTTCTTAAAAGTATTTAAGTTTATCGACATAAGCCTACATAAGTTTTGTATAATGTAATGAAAACCATTTAAGGAATTACTTCCAAAATAGTTATTCACATGTTACACCCAAAAAGATTTCCAAGTAGAAAATAGGGGCTATGATCTCTCCTTGATTGAGTGTGCAATAGATTGAGTATGTTTAATTGATTCTCTCACTCATTGTTGATGGTTTATTGAATTCAAGTCCGTGTGTAGCATTTTGATATGCTTTAAGGTTATGAACTAATTAATTAATGTTGCCTTTAACTCTTGATTAGAAACTCTTTGTTAGTGTTATTTCCCTTTCTATAGCATACTAGGTTATCATACCGTTAACTAATCAACTTAAGCTTAGCCATTAGCTCTTTATGTTAAAGTTGATAAATTTGATTAAATTGTTTATTTATATGTTTAAAAACCTTAGACTAACATTAGTCTTTGAAAACATACAACATATTACATTATGCATGGAACTTGTTATACATGTTGTGATATGAGTTTTAATACGACATTGAGAACATTTTGTTCACAATATCCTTATTAAGTTCATGTGATAAACCTTGATTAGTGTTAACATAGGTTAAAACTTATTTGAGATAAGCTTAGGTTGCAGAATAGCCAAACCAAAGTCCCTTAAAATCGGTTAAGGGTTGGACCACCCCTTCCCACCCCCTTACGCTTCTATGGTCGATTAACAACTTGTTTATGATTGATTTTGGTTCTTTATAGGCTTAGAACAATTGGATTAGGTGTAGGAACTAGTATCGATGGTGGGCTGCTGAATGAAGTAGTGTCGATATTGTTAATATCCACACAAGTCAACCCTTCCTATGTTTGACCCTTCAATACTATAGTATAAACACTTCGCCAGATTCTGTCGAACTTCGGCCTTAGAGACTGCCAATATCGATGGTCCTTGCATGGACCCCCTTGGACTCCATCGAACGTACTAAGTTCGTTCAACATTCAATTGTTTGAAGACCATCGATACTCCTAAGTTCGATGGATGATCTGGCCATGTTGTTCTTTCATCGATATTATGGATCTTCAAACATTCCACCATCGATACTATTCCCAGCCACTCCTATCGACCTTGCCAACCCTTGTACTACCAATCCAAGGCTGTCCTAGTGTTTCTAAGGTTGTTTCCAGAGTTTTTCTTTGTGTTTAGAAGGATGAAAACCGTTTTTATCTTCCAAAGTTCACGGGTTGATGAAAACGCTAAAAACCCAGATGGTTGAGCTCGAACCTGATTTGTTTGAGACGTTTTGAGCTCAGATCCTTTATACTTTCTTAATGTAGATGTTGTTGATGAATTTTCTGTGTGAAAGCTGCATTTATTGTGTGAACATGGCTTGTTGTATATAAAATCACAGTCTGTTGTATATGATTAAGGGTTCGGCTAAAGATTCAAGAAGGTTCGTCTATGATTGATGGCTAAAAGGTTTGGCGCTCACATGGTTTAAGGTTTGGCAAACCTAGAGGCAAACCTATAGGCAAACCTAGAGGCAAACCTATGAGCCAAACCTATGGTCTAGAAACCTATATATATGGTTTTGCTAGTTCATTTCAATAGACTTGGAAGACTTGGAGGTTTGGAGCTTATAATCTTACACATACAAAGCTACATTCTCTCTCTCAAGAATCAAGAACAAGACTTCTCTTCATCTTTGTATCTTTGTATATTCAAGTGTTGTATTTCACGTTTGTATTGTAAACACTTGAATGTTGATGAGAAATTCAGATTCATGATGATATATTACAATGTTATTGTTGATCCAAATCTAGTTATAAATGGATTCCGCACGTTTATGATCGAATCATAGGATTTCGTGATCGATTCTTCAAATCAACATTGGTATCAGAGCGTTAGGCTCGATTCTACGAGTATTTGGACATCAATCTCATGTAATTTGATCAAAAACTTCATCATTTTGAAGATGTTCTTGAAGTTCTTCACGTTTTTGTCAACAAAAAGCCAGATCTACAAAAAATTATCAAGTTTTTGCAAATTTTGATCCAATAGAAAGATGCGCCTCAAAAAAACGAAGATTTTGACTATTCATACGTCTTCTGACTCCAAAAATTGAAGATTCTAGTGCCATTTTAGTGAAGTTGAAGGTCTGTTCGACAGAAGAGACGAACCTGAGACGAACCTGAGTGCAAACGTCAATAGGTTCGTGACCAATAGGTTCGTGGGAACCTCCATAGGTTCGTGGGAACCTCCAATAGGTTCTCCAATAGGTTCTCCAATATGTTCTCCAATAAGTTCTCCAATAGGTTCTTCAATAGGTTCTCCAATAGGTTCTCCAATAGGTTCGTGAGAACCTCCCAATAGTTTTGTTCGAAAAAGTTTGCGAGAAAGATACCTTATTAAAAGTTCAAGTAAACCTTGTTTACCTATTTTGGGCCTTCCGGATCAATTGGGATAGGTTTCAAGACCTAATTCAGACGTTAAGATGAGGTTTGAGCTGTTTTGTTTTGAGAAGATAAATTTTGAAGTTGTGAACATAAAAATTAAAAATGACATACTAGAACTGGAACGTAGAATGGTTGACTAACAATGGACTTGTTTTGGACAATTTGGATAATTACCCGAACTGCAGATCCACATTCGAAATGTTTATTACTAAAGCGGATGACAATTACCGGAAGTTATTGTACCAACATTACAAGAAACCACGTCTGAAATCGAATGATAATTTTGGGACATCAACACTGAATGAAGATCAAATGTTTGAATTTAATCAAGAAAAAGAATTGTGTGAGTTGTTTTCTGTCACACCCCAAGCCGGCGGGGTAGGATCGGTTTCCCCGTCGGGCGGAAGGTTCCCGGGGCGCGATATCGTGAGTGATAATCAAAATGATCAGATTGTTACATTGCACATGACACATAAATGAGAAACTTACTAAAATAAAATAGAATTACAAAGTTAAATTACATCAGTTAAGTTTATAATTTAACAATGTAAATCTACTATCACATCATATTCTTCTATCTTGTATCTGCACAAGATATACAAAATAAACTGTATAATGATGCTTCAAAATATGCAAGTCCAAAAAGCTAGGTCCTCTATCTGATAACCTAGTCCATAGAAATAACTCTTCAGTTGACCTGTTCGTCACCTGAGAAGTCATGCAAAAATAAAGTCAACACAAGGTTGGTGAGTCCATATAGTTTAGTAATTGAAAACGATTTGTAGACCTCTCTCGGTAAAGACCCTAACCTCATTAACATCACATGTAATGTCCACATCGGTATGCTTATATATAGGGCATACCCCTGAGTCGAGCCTACAAACCCGCCCAGACGCCGTCCCACCACATACTAATGCGTATATGACACTGATGTTAATGATAGTTAAGCATTTTTACCTACCATTCACCTCTGATTTAGATTCTGCTTTCCAAAATTTGATTTACCTTTGATTCTCTTGAGTTCATCATAGTTACATGATTTCCCAAAAACAATTATAAAAAAATATAAGGTAAAATGTTTAATTAAATAAGTAAATAAACATTAAATACAACTAAGACATGATGATCGGGCCGTATTTGACTCAATCAATTAGACTTAGTTGTTGGTGGTTGTCCAAGTTGTACCCTCTCACACGTGACCCATATCAGGCATAACTCACAAGGAGTATACCTGAGCGTGCCGGGATTTTAATGATGCCCATATCAGCTTGACCCAATGGTTTACTGTACATGCCGGGACTTTACGGATATCCTTTGATTCTTGATCTCTTTGATTCTTTTGATTTTTGATTTCATTTGATAGTTCACATTATTGCCCATATAGCCTGACTACAAGAGTCTACTATTTATGCCGGGACTTTATGTGTGTTACACGTGGTCTTGATTTCCATACAACTGACATCCACCTTAACTCAAGTATTAATGATTTCATTAGTTCTTAATGATTTCATTATTTCAATGATTCACACACATTTATGATTTCGGATTCCTTGAGTCTCTTGATTTGATCTTTAGAATTCTCATGATTTCACAATGATAACTGATTCTTAATTAGGATCCTGTGTTTTCAGATCACACACTGAATTGGGTTTCTTTGAACATGATCTTTAGTTTCTTTGATTTCACTTTGAATTTAGGTTCTGGAAATTTGAGCTTGATGGACTAAGGGTTTGTTTAAAGTTTAGAGTTAAAGTATTACTCATAAGAGTAATTTAATTAACTTGATAATTTGATCTGTATGGTAATTACCTAGACAGGAGTCTAGGAGTATCAACAAGCATAAATATATAACATATAATGAATAAAAGCATTTAAGTAAACAATTTAAATAAAACAGTTTACGCATGCTTCTCAGCCCCGCGTTTTAAAACAAAATGTTAGAAAAGGGGCAATGAACTCACCTGTGCTGCTATGTAAATGATCTAACACAAAATGCGCGCTCTTGTTGTAGCTTAGGTTTCTTCAGTTCCTGAGTTATTTTATATGAATTCGGATACGATAAGTATACATATTAACCGTCGTATCTAAGGTTTGGTCTAGGTGTGTGTAACTAAGTGTCCTAGTTTACTAAGTGCTTCTATGATCTAATCTATCTTATTCTAACCTCTTACCCAATCGTAATCCCAATCCATAAGCAATGACCATTACATCTTAGTGATGTGTGGTTCCCACTTCAAAATTTATTAATTAAAACTTTTAACACTTTATTTTTACATCATTAATTTAGAAATCCTTTTATTTAATTGAAAGATGGTTTTAAATGAAAACTTGTAGTTCACTTTAAGAATTTATGTTCAACATGTTAGGCTTAGGTTAATCACATTCAATTAACCTTAACCCATTACTTGATCTTTGTTTCCCATAATCCGTTGTTCGTCCGTGTATATAACTTAGCTTAGAGTGTCCAATTGACGATTCAATTTAGTTATACAATCATATGAAACTCTCTAAGTGTTAGATGCAAATGTTGAAATTAACACTAACACCTTAAGTTCTAGCATTCACCAATGTATGTTTCTTAGTTCGTTCTAAACTTTGAGTACTTGTATATCCATTTCCTTATTCTTACAACTAAGTTCAATAGCCCTAGGTACTGAATTTCTTTGATTAGCTAACACTTTGGGTTTTGATCATCCTTGGGCAGCGAACCTATTGGCATTTGATGCAGGTTCGACAAACCGTTAGGGTTCGGTGAACCTTCTGGGTTTGGCGAACCTTTAGGGTTCGGCGAACCTTGAGGGTTCGGCGAACCTTCAGGGTTCGGCATGCATGTAGGTTCGTCCCATCCACAGGTTCGGTGGTTCAAGGTTCGTCCATACTAGGTTCGTTTACCTAGGGGTTCGGCTCTAAGGTTCGTTGGACCAAGGTTCGGCTAGTACAGGTTCGGCCCTGTTGGTTGGTCAGATACAATAGGTTCGGCTGGCAGAGTAGCCACAGGTTCATTGCAGAGCATCTAACAGGTTCGGTGCAGGTATGCAGGTTCGTGACAGGTTCGGCTCCCAGCAAGAAGGTTCGGTGACTTGAAATTGGTTCGCCTGATCGCATATGGTTCACGAACATGTATTTCTTCTTCATTTTTCAACCCCAATCTGTTACAAATCAGTTTCTACAACTTCCTAGTCATTCATATGTGCTTATCTAAGTGTTTCTAAGTGTTCAATGTGATTAAAATTGCAAGAATCTACAAGGTTCGTGATACACATTTAAAACCGAAATAAAATGGAGATTTACCTCAAAATCTACGGATGAAAGTCCAAATTTCTTGTACTTCCGTGATCTACTCGATGAGATGGTCGTTTTGACACCAAGAATGCTCGAAATGGTGAAGCTTTCAAGGAGAAATCTTAGAGAGAAGATGGAGAGAATTTCCTAGAGAGAGAGAGAGATGTGTGTGACGAAAATGAGAGAAAGAGAGAGGTTGGTGGAGGTTGGTGTGGTCATTTATGACCACATTAATGATCCACAAATACCCGGTTGTTCAGTCTCGTTCGGTTTCGCGTAACATGTCGTTTTCTCGTGTTTCTGTTACGAAACGATACGGATTATAAAATAAGATTTATAAAATTATTCTAAGTTGTGAATCCTAATAAATTAACTAATATCTTTTATTTATTTTAAATTTTCAAATATTAATTTACTGTTTAAATCGAAACGCATGGTTGTCGCGCGTATTCGTTCGAATCGTCACTCGTACGAACACGACGATAACTATACTTTTCAATCTTGTTTTCTAATTATAGAATATCATTCAGAACGTTAAACTTTCAGATATATTCATACAGATCGTCACCTATACGAATAACTCGTCAATTTAGCATTCACATAACGATATTCGTGTTGTTTTGTTCTGTAAAGCCTCACATACGTTTATACATAATAAATCCTAACAAATAATCTCATGATGGTTCTGTGTTTCCTGGTAATTATCTAACTCAGGAACCATCGTTCTGAACTTGGTTTCTGTTAAATGTTTCTGAACTTGTTGATTGATAACACAAAATGATATTGACAATTGATTATGAACATGAATTGCACTAAAATGTATATAGTTCATACCTGTTTACTGTTCATGTTACTGTTTAAGATCATTGTTCCGGTACGGCTCCGGCACGGATGTTACAGTCTCCCCTTGTTAGAGAAATTTCGTCCCGAAATTTAAGAGTTGTTATCGGGTACAGCTTCCTCTTCAAACAGTTGGGGATATTTTGACTTCATGTGATCTTCATGTTCCCAAGTAAACTCGGGTCTGCGCCTTGAGTTCCATCGAACCTTTACAATCGGAATACGGCTTCGCCTCAGTTGTTTAACCTTGCGATCCATAATCTCCAAAGGTTTCTCAATAAAATGTAACTGTTCATCCACTTGAATTTCTTCAAATGGAATCACAAGTGATTCGTTAGCAAGGCATTTCTTCAAGTTTGAGACGTGAAACACGTCATGCACCGCACTGAGTTCATCTGGTAATCTCAGTCTGTACGCCACAGGACCAATACGTTCGATAATCTCGAACGGTCCTACATACCGTGGTGCTAACTTGCCTTTATTCCCAAAGCGAACTACGCCCTTCCATGGGGATACCTTCAACATAACACGGTCTCCCACTTGGAATTCCAACGGCTTGCGCCGTTTGTCGGCATAGCTTTTCTGTCTGCTCCTTGTTGCTTGTAGTCTTCTCTGAATTTGGGCAATCTTATCAGTGGTTTCCTAAATAAGTTCTGGCCCAGTTATACGGTTATCTCCCACTTCGGTCCAGCAGATCGGTGATCGACATTTCCGGCCATTGAGAGCCTCGAATGGTGCACATCCGATACTGCTGTGGTAGCTGTTATTGTAGGAGAATTCTATTAGTGGCAAATGAGAGTCCCAATTCCCACCAAAATCCAAAATACAGGTTCTTAAGATGTCCTCCAGGGTCTGAATTGTACGTTCACTTTGACCATCCGTTTGTGGATGGTAAGCTATACTTAGATTTATCTGCGTCCCTAGAGATTTCTGTAATGACTGCCAGAACCTTGATGTAAATCTTCTATCTCTATCCGAAATAATAGACAATGGCACACCGTGGCGTACCACTATCTCGTTGATGTACAGTCTTGCCAGTTTATCCATCGTGAAAGTTTCACGCATAGGCATGAAATGAGCAGATTTTGTTAAACGGTCAATGATCACCCAAATTGTATCGTGACCACTGGAAGTGCGTGGTAGCTTGGTAATCCATAGCTATTTGTTCCCACTTCCAGAGCGGAATCTCAGGCTGTTCCAGTAGACCAGACGGTCTCTGGTGTTCTGCCTTTACCTTCGCACACGTTAGACATCGACCGACGTACTCTGCTATATCTTTCTTCATTCCCGGCCACCAATAAAATCCACGCAAATCTTGGTACATCTTATCAGAGCCGGGATGAATAGAGTATTTAGTCTTGTGTGCTTCATCGAAGATAAGTCTTCTCAATTCTTCTACCGCCGGAATCCATATACGATCCTGGTAGTAGATCATTCCATCAGGCTTAGTCGCAAGGTGTTTTTCCGCCCCACAGTCAAGTTCCTTCTTCAAGTTTCCTCTATCAACTGATTCCTGTTGTGCTTGAATAATCTGATCTCTTAAACTGGTCTGCACAGTCATTCCCATTGCCCTGACGCGCAAGGGTTTGACCCGTTCCTTCCGCCTCAAGGCATCAGCTACAACGTTCGCCTTTCCCGGATGGTAATTGATCACGCAATCGTAATCATTCAGAAGTTCAACCCAACAGCGTTGTCGCATGTTGAGTTCCTTCTGATCAAAGATGTGCTGCAGACTCTTGTGATCAGTGAATATGGTACATTTAGTGCCATATAAGTAATGCCTCCAAATATTCAAGGCGAAGATTACTGCTCCCAATTCAAGATCATGAGTAGTGTAGTTCTTCTCATGAACTTTTAACTGTCTTGAAGAATAAGCGATAACTTTGTCCCGTTGCATCAATACGCAACGAAGTCCCTGATGGGAAGCATCATAGTATACAACAAAGTCATCACAGCCTTCTGGGAGAGATAGAATTGGAGCATCACATAGTTTCTGTTTCAATGTCTGAAAAGCATCTTTTTGTTTCTGCTCCCAGACAAACGGTTCACTTTTCTAAGTTAGTTTAGTAAGAGGCAGAGCTATCATAGAAAAGTTCGAGATGAACCTTCTATAATAACCTGCCAATCCCAGAAAAGACCGTATCTCCGTCGGTGTCTTCGGAGTATCCCAGTTCTTTATCGCTTCAATCTTGGCAGGGTCAACGTGTATTCCCTCGCTGTTGACCATATGACCCAAAAATTGAACTTCTCTTAGCCAAAATTCACATTTAGAGAATTTAGCATAGAGTTATTCTTTCTTCAACAGCTCCAAGATCTTTCTGAGGTGTTGTTCATGATCTGCTTTGCTCTCCGAATAAATCAGTATGTCATCAATAAAGACAATAACAAAGTGATCTAGATACGGCTTGCACACTCGGTTCATGAGATCCATGAAAACCGCTGGTGCATTTGTCAATCCGAAAGGCATCACCATGAATTCGTAATGCCCGTATCTGGTTCGGAAGGCCGTTTTCGGTATGTCTTCGTCTTGAACTCTAAGCTGATGATATCCAGACCGCAAGTCAATCTTTGAGAAGTATTGAGCTCCTTGCAGTTGGTCAAACAAGTCATCAATCCTCGGAAATGGATATCGATTCTTGATGGTTAGTTTGTTCAGCTCCCTGTAATCTATGCACATTCTGAATGATCCGTCTTTCTTCTTCACGAACAAGACCGGAGCTCCCCAAGGTGAGTAGCTCGGTCTGATGAAACCTTTATCAAGTAGCTCCTGTAACTATTAGACAATTCCTGCATCTCTGAAGGTGCCAACCTGTAAGGAGATTTAGCAACAGGAGTTGCTCCAGGAACTAAGTCGATACGAAACTCTACCGGTCGTGCAGGTGGCAAACCAGGTAGATCTTCAGGAAATACTTCAGGATATTCTTTCACTACAGGTACATCTTGAATCTTTTTCTTGTCCTTCTCCTTTTCCACCACATGAGCCAGGAATGCAACGCACCGCTTCTGTAGACACTTAAGTGCTTTTATGCAAGAGATGAGTTTGACACTGCGTTTTGCTTGATCCCCTTTAACTTCCAATACGCGATCACTCGGCAATGGAATACGAAGCAGCTTTTCAGAACAGATGACTTCCACTCGATTAGAGGAAAGCCAATCCATTCCAACAATGATGTCGAAACTACCCAACTCCATCGGTATCAAATCGATGGTGAATGTATGACCATTAAGTGTCAATGGGCAATTTCTATAAACTGTACTAACTGTGATCTGTTTCCCATTAGCTACTTCTATGATGTAAGGAGAATCTAATTGTTCCTCTATAGAATCTAATTGGCATGCAAAATCGGTAGAGATAAAACTCTGATCCGCACCAGTATCAAATAGAACAGATGCATAAAAGTCATGTAAAAAAAAAGTACCAGTGACCACATTCGGGTCCTGGCGTGCAGCGGGTGCTCCAATAACAAAAGCTCTTCCACGTGGATCTTGAACTGCCGGCTGTGCCTTCTTCGGGCAGTTCTTTGCAAAGTGGCCTTGTTCGCCACAACTGAAACATCCACCGTTGTTCTGGTTAGCTGGTGGAGGGAGTGCTAGAGCAGCATTGCTGACTGCTGGATTTGGTGTTAATCTGCACTGTTGGACCCAGTGCCCTTTTCTTCCACAACCCGTGCATTGGCGGCACTGGTTGCTTGTAGCATGGTGGTACTGGCATTTAGTGCACAGAGGATGTGGGCCAGTATACTGTTTCTTGGGCACATTTTGTTGTGCCACTGCCATGTGATTGAGGGGAGTAGCCACTGTATAGTTCTTAATGAATTTCTGCTTCTTCTTCTGGTGTTGTTGATGATGAGGTTTCTTTGAAGATTCCTCCTTACGTTTGCCAGTGTCAGCCTCTTTCTTCAGAACTCCTGAGGCTACCATCAGATCCGTGAGTTTCCTAGATAAACTCACTGCAGATTCTACAGTAACAGGGTTTGCTGCAACAACTAAACCCTGAATACAGGCTGGAAGTCCACCCACATATCTATCAATCCTCTTCTCTAGAGTTGGTACCATGTCTGGCACCAAAGCAACCAACTCGTGATAACGAGTGGTATACCCCATGTGATCAACCCCTTTCATCACATGGTTTGACAATTCGACCTCCAGCTTCTGCAGTTCATTCTTGGGGCAGAACTCGGTTCTCAGTAAGGCCTTGAAGTCTTCCCAGGTCATTGAAATAGCTTCTTCCCGGCCTCTTGCATTGATTTGACCATTCCACCAAGTCAAGGCACGTTTGTTGAAAGTTCTAGCAGAATAACGAACCTTGTGGTGCTCTGGACAGCTGCAGAGGTCCAGAGTGGTCTCGATCTTTTCAATCAATTGGATTAATCCAACGGCTCCTTCAGTACCGCTAAAGCTTGGCGGCTTGCAACCTACAAATGACTTGTAGGAGTAATGTGATGAACTACCAGTATTCCCACTGGCTTCCCCTGATGAGTTGCCAGTGTTGTTGATTTCATTACGAAGACGGAGGAACATCTCCGGTATCGCCTCCTTCATTTGATTGGTCATCTTATTACTCAGAAAAGTCATCATGGCGATAGTGGCAGGATCCATCATCGGTGTTGTGCTCGGGCCTGGTGGTATGTTGAGTGTAGGAGGAGGAACAAATGGAGGAGGAGGAGGTGGAGGCAATGGAGGTAGTGTAGGTGGAGAGTCAGACGGTGATGGTGTAGACGAATGTGGAGCTAAGTCTTGTGGCGGTGGAGGTAACGAGGGAGGTTGTCTTCTCGGTGGCATTCTGATCATAACCAATAAAGCTATCGGTTAGTGCAATGATCGAATACAGAAGACAATTATGCAAATAAGCCTTAAGTCCTATGTTCTCTACATGCAGGGTCCCTAGGTTATAGTCTAGGCCAAACCGTTTAAATAAGTGACCTATATTTTTCTATAACCATGGCTCTGATACCAATCTGTCACACCTCGAGCCGGCAGGGTAGGATCGGTTTCCCCGTCGGGCGGAAGGTTCCCGGGGCGCGATATCATGAGTGATAATCAAAATGATCAGATTGTTACATTTCACATGATACATAAATGAGAAACTTACTAAAATAAAATAGAATTACTAAGTTAAATTACATCAGTCAAGTTTATAATTTAACAATGTAAATCTACTATCACATCATATTCTTCTATCTTGTATCTGCACAAGATATACAAAATAAACTGTATAATGATGCTTCAAAATATGCAGGTCCAAAAAGCTAGGTCCTCTATCTGATAACCTAGTCCAAAGAAATAACTCTTCAGATGACATGTTCGTCACCTGAGAAGTCATGCAAAAATAAAGTCAACACATGGTTGGTGAGTTCATATAGTTTAGTAATTGAAAATGATTTGTAAACCTCTCTCGGTAAAGACCCTAACCTCATTAACATCACATGTAATGTCCACATCGGTATGCTTATATATAGGGCATACCCCTGAGTCGAGCCTACAAACCCGCCCAGACGCCGTCCCACGACATACTAATGCGTATATGACACTGATGTTAATGATAGTTAAGCATTTTTACCTACCATTCACCTCTGATTTAGATTATGCTTTCCAAAATTTGATTTACCTTTGATTCTCTTGAGTTCACCATAGTTACACGATTTCCCAAAAACAATTATATAAAAAATATAAGGTAAAATGTTTAATTAAATATGTAAATAAACATTAAATACAACTAAGACATGATGATTGGGCCTTATTTGACTCAATCAATTAGACTTAGTTGTTGGTGGTTGTCCAAGTTGTACCCTCTCACACGTGACCCATATCAGGCATAACTCACAAGGAGTATACCTGAGCGTGCCGGGATTTTAATGATGCCCATATCAGCTTGACCCAATGGTTTACTGTACATGCCGGGACTTTACGGATATCCTTTGATTCTTGATCTCTTTGATTCTCTTGATTTTTGATTTCATTTGATATTTCACGTTATTGCCCATATAGCTTGACTACAAGAGTCTACTATTTATGCCGGGACTTTATGTGTGTTACACGTGGTCTTGATTTCCATACAACTGACATCCACCTTAACTCAAGTATTAATGATTTCATTAGTTCTTAATGATTTCATTATTTCAATGATTCACACATATTTATGATTTCGGATTCCTTGAGTCTCTTGATTTGATCTTTAGAATTCTCATGATTTCATAATGATAACTGATTCTTAATTAGGATCCTTTGTTTTCAGATCACACACTGAATTGGGTTTCTTTGAACATGATCTTTAGTTTCTTTGATTTCACTTTAAATTTAGGTTCTGGAAATTTGAGCTTGATGGACTAAGGGTTTGTTTAAAGTTTAGAGTTAAAGTATTACTCATAAGAGTAATTTAATTAACTTGATAATTTGATCTATATGGTAATTACCTAGACAGGAGTCTAGGAGTATCAACAAGCATAAATATATAACATATAATGAATAAAAGCATTTAAGTAAACAATTTAAATAAAACAGTTTACGCATGTTTCTCAGCCCCGCGTTTTAAAACAAAATGTTAGAAAAGGGGCAATGAACTCACCTGTGCTCCTATGTAAATGATCTAACACAAAATGCGCGCTCTTGTTGTAGCTTAGGTTTCTTCAGTTCCTGAGTTATTTTATATGAATTCGGATACGATAAGTATACATATTAACCATCGTATCTAAGGTTTAGTCTTGGTGTGTGTAACTAAGTGTCCTAGTTTACTAAGTGCTTCTATGATCTAATCTATCTTACTCTAACCTCTTACCCCATCGTAATCCCAATCCATAAGCAATGACCATTACATCTTAGTGATGTATGGTTCCCATTTCAAATTTATTAATTAAAACTTTTAACACTTTATTTTTACATCATTAATTTAGAAATCCTTTTATTTAATTGAAAGATGGTTTTAAATGAAAACTTGTAGTTCACTTTAAGAATTTATGTTCAACATGTTAGGCTTAGGTTAATCACATTCAATTAACCTTAACCCATTACTTGATCTTTGTTTCCCATAATCTGTTGTTCGTCCGTGTATATAACTTAGCTTAGAGTGTCCAATTGACAATCCAATTTAGTTATACAATCATATGAAACTCTCTAAGTGTTAGATGAAAATGTTGAAATTAACACTAACACCTTAAGTTCTAGCATCCACCAATGTATGTTTCTTAGTTCGTTCTAAACTTTGAGTACTCGTATATCCATTTCCTTATTCTTACAACAAAGTTCAATAGCCCTAGGTATGCAGAGCATCTAACAGGTTCGGTGCAGGTATGCAGGTTCGTGACAAGTTCGGCTCCCAGCAAGAAGGTTCGGTGACTTGAAATAGGTTCGTCTGATCGCATCTAGTTCACGAACCTGTATTTCTTTTTCATTTTTCAACCCCAATCTGTTACAAATCAGTTTCTACAACTTCCTAGTCATTCATATGTGCTTATCTAAGTGTTTCTAAGTGTTCAATGTGATTAAAATTACAAGAATCTACAAGGTTCGTGATACACATTTAAAACCGAAATAAAATGGAGATTTACCTCAAAATCTATGGATGAAAGTCCAAATTTCTTGTACTTCCGTGATCTACTCGATGAGATGGTCGTTTTGACACCAAGAATGCTCGAAATGGTGAGGCTTTCAAGGAGAAATCTTAGAGAGAAGATGGAGAGAATTTCCTAGAGAAAGAGAGATGTGTGTGACAAAAATGAGAGAAAGAGAGAGGTTGGTGGAGGTTGGTGTGGTCATTTATGACCACATTAATGATCCACAAATACCCGGTTGTTCGGTCTCGTTCGGTTTCGCGTAACATGTCGTTTTCTCGTGTTTTTGTTACGAAACGATACGGATTATAAAATAAGATTTATAAAATTATTCTAAGTTGTGATTCCTAATAAATTAACTAATATCTTTTATTTATTTTAAATTTTCAAATATTAATTTACTGTTTAAATCGAAACGCACGGTTGTCGCGTGTATTCGTTCGAATCGTCACTCGTACGAAAACGACGATAACTATACTTTTCAATCTTGTTTTCTAATTATAGAATATCGTTCAGAGCGTTAAACTTTCAGATATATTCGTACAGATCGTCACCTATACGAATAACTCGTCAATTTAGCATTCACATAACGATATTCGTGTTGTTTTGTTCTGTAAAGCCTCACATACGTTTATACATAATAAATCCTAACAAATAATCTCATGATGGTTCTGTGTTGCCAGGTAATTATCTGAGTCAGGAACCATCGTTCTGAACTTGGTTTCTGTTAAATGTTTGAATTGCACTAAAATGTATATAGTTCATATATGTTTACTGTTCATGTTACTGTTTAAGATCACTGTTCCGGTACGGCTCCGGCACTGATGTTACATTTTCAGTGATCATTTCTGAAGATATTAAAAAAACTAATTTTGAACAAATGCCACACTCATGTGCAAAGTGGAGTTTGTTAGAACTTGCATATAACAATCATGTTGCAAAGAAGATAAATGATGCTTATGATCGTCTTTTACCACTTATGCAGGAATTGAAATATTTTTAGTTTGATATCACTAATGGGCAAATCGTTGAGAAGTTTATGCAATTCTTACCTTATCGATGGAGTGATTTTGTTGAAAGAATGAAGGAAACTGAAATCATTCATCATGTCAAATTAATGAACTTCAAAGATGTGGTTGATAAAATGGAAACGGATATAAGACGAACTGGAACAAGGATTGTGAAAATTGTTGATTTCTCGTGGATTGATGGACAAAGAAACATGTTAAAGGCAAGTATGAGTGTTGAGAAATAAAAATAAGATGTTGATTGAAGAACGGAAGATGATCTGAAAACTGAAGATTGTATTGAGACAAGTGTGAATTTAAAGATGGAAAGTAATGTTACTGAAGACATACACACTTTTGATGATTATGAAACCACATGTGAGATGAAGAAGTCTGAAGATGATGTGTTGAAGTCAAAGGATGAAATTTCAAGTGATGATGTGGTGTCAACAGAGGATGAGAGTGTTTATGAGGATGCCTCTGATGATTTGTCTGAAACAACTACCGTCGTTAGTGAAGATCATTGTCATATCTTTTCAGATAAAGAGGGAAGTTCAGGTAAGTTTTCTAAACTCTCATGCTCTAAATGTTTAAATTTTGAGGGACAAATTTGGAGTTTGGAGGAAGAAAACATAAAATTGAAATGTGACTTATCAAACTGCAATAAAGCATACATGGTTTTAAAATCAAATGAAAAGTGTTTTACAAAACAAATTGCAGAATTTAAGTTACAGGTTCAAATGTTGACTGATGATTTGTCAAAGTCAAATGCCAATGAAGGCATTTCTGAACAAAAACTTGACATTCTGAGCAAAGTAAATGTTGAATTGACAAATGCAGTCAATAATATTAAACTCAGAATGGACAAGCTAAAAAGAGACTTTGACAAAATCATGCACAAATTGGAGAATCATTATGATTCTATAATTTCTTCAAGTCCTCTTATTGAGAAACCAAGTGATAATGAAATTTCAAAAGATAACAATCTCAATAAGGGAAAGTCTCCAATTTGTGCTGATGACGACATTCCTCCTATCATTGAAGATTGTACTTTAGAGGAATATGATGAGGAGACATTGTACAGATGTAGATTGGTGGATGTACATCAGAATTATGATGATTCTCACAATTATATCTTTGATGATGTGAAACCATGTGTTTCAAACTCAGCAACATCATCCAATAAGAAAGTTTCCTTTAAAACCCCGTTGGTTGAAAATAAAAAGTTTTCAGAGAATGACAATAAGAATTTTTCAAAACAAAATGGTTTTTCAAGTTCAAAACCTAAACGTCAAATTCAATCAAAATGGGTTGTGAAATCATCATGTGCATCAAATAAAGTAGAATCAAAGTGTGATACTTCAAAGTCTTGGATCAAAGACAAGATTTCACTAAGTCCTACAAGATGTGAAAAGTTGAACTTTGAGTCTTCCATGTCAAGTGGTAAGAAGTCACATTTGACTCTTAATGGTTCAAAAATGAATCAAAGACTGGTTTATGGTTCACCAGTGACGAATCACCAAAACCATAGGTTTGTGCAAAACTATTCTCCTAGGTTTGTGGAGAGGAGAATATGTTTTGAGTGTGGTACAAGAGGGCATATCATTGCTAATTGTCCTTATCTGTGTGAGTTAAAAGGACATGTTAGTAATGCAAAGTCATGTGTCACAGAGGTTTCAAAGTTCATTCCTAACAAACATAAATTGTCAAATCAAAACAAGGAAGAACTTGTGAAAACCTCGATTGAAGAAAAGTTGAAACTTTCAAAACTCTTAAAGTCTAATTTGGTTTTTAACAACAATGTGGTGATTCAAGATAAGTATTATCTTAAGAATGCACTTGAACAGGAACAGTTGGGGATACCAAAAGCAAATGAAGTTTCAAAGCTATCTAATGGTTTGTGAGTGTGTGCAGGAGGATTTCAAGAGGACCTATCAATTGGAGGAGAGCTCATTGATAGTGGAACTTCCTGATGTGTATTTGGTAAAATCGTTCTAATTCTTTAATTGTTATTTTATTCTGGAGAACTTGACAGGTTTGGAATTACATTTTCATATTTTCTTGATATTTTCAAGTCACATTGAACATAATGTTTTACAAAGATGGTAAATCATATCGGTTGTCAATTTTTCGGGAATTTTGTTTTTTTATGTACCTATAAAATTCTAAAAATCAAAAAGATTTTCATTTTTAGCATTTTAGGGGGAGTAAAAATTAAAACAATAAACAATAAACAAAAAGAATATAAAATTAGAAAATTGAGAAATTGATCGAACCTTTGAGATATGATTGTACATTGTAACATTCTGAAGCTTACTTGTATCATACAAGATCAAATACAAAGCGATCACAATACACTCAGTATGATATGTTGGTAGGTCTTTCACTTAATTGTGATTTCTGTAGACTAATGCCATAATCATTCTTTGTGGGACACATTACTTAGAACACAGTGTTCGATCTTTGTCCTGAGTGCGTGGTCATTTGCCTTAGTGATTGCTATTTGTATTAGTACATATATTAGTTTGATTATATGTTTCTTTTTCAAAAGAAATTCTGAGTTCATTTTTTTCTTTTATTTTTGTTCAAAACATGGACATTTTCTGCGTGTACTTACGTATCGACCTGATTGTTATGTTTCGGACATTCTGCTTTTATTTTCTTGGTTTGTTTAAAACTTGGGCATTCTATGTGTATACAGAAGTATCGATCTGATTGCTAGGTTTTAAACTTAAGTTATTTTTTTGTTCAATATCCTGGTTTCATCTGCGCATATGGAAGTATCGATCTTGTTACCGGATTTTAAACATTCCGTTTTATTTTACACTTTGTTATTTCACAAACGATATTCTGCTTTATTTTTGCATGATCAAACTAAGCAAGAATTTGATCTTATAATTTACAATGGCATCGCTGTTGGTTGATGTTTCACAAAGCGGGGATGTGTTCAAGTGAGTGGGAACACAAAGTCTTGTGATTGGTTTTCATTAATCCAAATTCACAACAAGTAGTAAGACTTAAAGTGGATCCATATACTAGCAATCGTCCTTGGCTTGTGCATCGACTAAATAAATCTCATTAACAATCAATAAGTAATGCTGAAGTATGATTACAATATGATCTCATGTTTGGATCTTTCTCATCAAAAACATATTTATTTTTTTAGTTAGAATACAAATTTTGTAGGATTCTAGGATATAAAAATTTTGCAATTCATAGCTTTAGGGGAAGTTTATTTAAATCATTGGAAAATTCATAAAAAAAATTTCTTCTATTTTCTTTTAGACTATCCGATGTGAATTACGAATTCTTTGTAAACACTATAATTGATTAACTGTTAATAAGTGACAAAGAGAAATTAGAATTGTGATGAGAAATCTAGTATGATCACATGTGAAGCAAGAGATTTAGTGTTGATAATGTGTCAACTGATGCAGGTGATCAGGGTGATGAAGATCTGTGTGTTGAAGATGTCACTGTAGTCCTCAGCAAGTGAATCTTGGAAAAAGAAAGACATAAGATGGAGACAGAGAGAATGAGATCAAGATAGAGGGAATGAAGTAGAAACAAAGAGATTGATGATGTCTACACAACAACATTTGATACAACATCTACAACTGAAGGGGAGTATGTAGATAACAAGGTTGTAGGGGATGCACACAAAGTTTGAGCATATACAACAACAAGGTTCAAGGGGGAGTATGTTGATGCATTTTCTGCGTGAAAGCTGCATTTATTGTGTGACCTGGCTTGTTGTATATGAAATCACAGTCTGTTGTATATGATTAAGGGTTCGGCTAAAGATTCAAGAAGGTTCGGCTATGATTGATGGCTAAAAGGTTTGGCGCTCACATGGTTTAAGGTTTGGCAAACCTATAGGTTTGGCAAACCTAGAGGCAAACCTATGAGCCAAACCTATGGTCTAGAAACCTATATATATGGTTTTGCTAGTTCATTTCAATAGACTTGGAAGACTTGGAGGTTTGGAGCTTATAATCTCACATACAAAGCTACATTCTCTCTCGCAAGTATCAAGAACAAGACTTCTCTTCATCTTTGTATCTTTGTATATTCAAGTGTTGTATTTCACGTTTGTATTGTAAACACTTGAATGTTGATGAGAAATTCAGATTCATGATGATATATACAATGTTATTGTTGATCCAAATCTAGTTATAAACTGATTCCGCACGTTTATGATCGAATCGTAGGATTTCGTGATCGATTATTCAAATCAACAGATGTCGAGAGCTTTCCATAGACACACGATCTCCCAAATTGGTGAAAAAATGAGAGAGATCTAATGACGGCTTTTAGTGAGATGTTAAAGAGAGAGAAAGTGATGAATCACGAGAGAGAGAGATTAAAAATATGGTTGGTAGGACATAATGAGGGCTTTTTAAGGCTTTTATATTTTGGGTAAGAATATGTGTGTTCGGTTTCGGTTATTTTCGCGTTTACGCGTTATTTTACGTGCATACGTAAACGTTACATTTTCATTAAAAATAGTTTTATTTTGTCTTTTTAGGTGGTAATTCCTAATAAATATTTTTTTTTGTAAAATATTATTATTATTTTATTTTCGAAATCGTTTATTTATTTGTTTCGTCAGAACGTATAACTTTCGCGTGTATTCGTACAAATCGTCACCCGCACGAACACGGCGATTGTTTTACCTTCTATTTTGGTTTTCTAATTATAAGATATCATTTAAAATATTAAACCCACAGATATATTTGTGCGAATCGTCATTCTCACGAACACACTGTTAATTTAATATTTAATAATGTTATCATTGATTGTTTTGAATTTGTTTCCTCACAACATCTGTGTTTCATCATATTGGTTATTTTTAATTACATGGTTTATTAATTATGTTGTCAGACATCGGATTCCTTGTTAATAACAAAATCCCACGTCTTAATTGTTGTGTGTGTGTCAATTGTGTATCTATTCACGTTGAATATTCACAATGTTATTGACAAACGAACTTATAATTACAAACATGTATTTACAAGTATCGCCCGTACATACAACTACTGTATAGATGTTAAAAGTACGGTAGGAAATGTCAGTCTCCAATTTGTAGGACTGAAGTGGGAGACAACAGAATAGATGGGCCTGAGCTCATACAGGAAACCACTAAATAAGATTGCCCAGATCCAACAGAAACTACAACCTTCAAGAAACCATCAAAAGAGCTACGCAGACAAACGGCGTAAGACATTAGAATTCCAAGAGGAAGACAAAGTCATGTTGAAAGTGTCCCCTTAGAAAGGCGGTTCGTTTTGTGGCAAAAGGCAAGCTACCACCAAGATACGTCGGACCGCTCAAAGTATTTCAACGAATTGGACCAGTAGCGTATCTACTCAAGCTACCTAAAAAACTCAGTGGAGTACATGATGTGTTCCACGTGTCAAATCTCAAGATATGCCTAACCAACGAATCATTAATCACACCAATAGAGGAAATTCAAGTGGACAAACAACTGCATTTCATCGAAGAACCGGTGAAGATTATGGATCGTGAGGTCAAATGACTGAAACGAAGTCGTATTCCAATCGTTAAGGTTCGATGGAATTCCAAACGTGGCCCCGCCTTTACTTGGGAACATGAGGATAACATGAAAGCAAAGTACCCCCACTTGTTCACGAAGGAAGTCGTGCCCTGACAATGATTCTTAAATTTCGGGACGAAATTTCTCTAACAAAGGGAGACTGTGACAACCATTATGTAACTGTTAGGAAATGTACAGTAGTCATGTGTATGAATCATAATTTTAATGTTCATATTTGAATGTTATATGAAAAATTCAGAAACAAAGTGTGAAAACAAGGAAAATTCAAGGTTTACAGACAAACGGATACTAAACACAACAACAGTTTGATGTTAATGTGTGTCTGACAACATGAATCGATAACAAATACGTTAGTTAAGATGTTATTGTGTGTCAACGTATCTGAGGATATGCAATTCAAAACAATAAGGGATATCGTCTTGTGAATATTAAACTAACAGCGTATTCATGTGGGTGACGATTCTCACGAATATATTTGTGAGTTTAACGTTCTGAATGATATCTTATAATTAGAAAACCAAATTAGAAAGTAAAGACGTCTTTGTGTTTGTACGGGTGACGATCTGTACGAATACGCGCGAAAGCGTTACGAACTGACGAAACATTTAAAATAAACGCTTTCGAAATCTTAAAAATAATAAACAGATAATTTGAATATTTATCAGGAATTACCACTTAAAAAGATATAAAAACAACTATTTTTATATAAACATACAGAATTTTACGAAACGTAATGAAAATAACACGTTACGCGTAACCGAACGAACCCGAACATAGATGAACCAACCCGGACTATAAAAGCCCTAAATTTACTTCATCTCCTTCATTTAATACACCAACGAGCCCTCTCTCTCTCTCTCTCTCACTAGAAACCAGCCTACTCTCTCTATTTTCTCTCTCCAGAATTCAAATACATAAAATCTTCATTTCTTGACCAAATCAGACGTATTTGGTGTCAAAACGATCCTCATAACATGAAGAACAAAAAAGTACAACTGATCTAGGATTTAAATCAACAAAAAACAAGGTAAAAGTGAAGCTCAAACCTACGGTTCTTAGGGTTTTCATAAAAACAGGCTAGATGAATGTAAATGAGTTTAGGGCCTTCAAACCGCATAGGATTTACATGAAAATGACTTTAACACACTTGGAACATGCTAGATTAAGATTCATGGGCTGAACATACTAGTATCGATGCATGGGAGCTGGGAAATGGATAGTATTGACGGATGAATGTCAAAACTATAGTATCGATGGGTTCATCATGTGCTGCTCAATTTCATCAAACTTACCGAGTTTGACAGCCCTAGTATCGACGGGAGATGTTGTCAATATCGATGGTCTCCAAAGTTGTGAACTCAAGTAGCCTTCGATATTAGTAGTATCGATGGCTTAGGAACTGGAAAAGTGGGATTTTCGATATTCTAGTATCAGCATAAACTATTTGGTGTTCATCAAGCCTTAACCGATCTAACCCCATCGATATTACCTGAATCTCATTGATACTAGTTCTTTGATGTTATCCAAGTGGTTTGGACCTCAATTGGGTTATAATTAAGCAATGACAATAATCAAACATCTCAAAATAATCATGGTAGTATCGATGGATATCCGGGATTTGGCTAAGTATGCATGTGTCGATAATTTTAGTATCGACACTCCCTTGGGGGCACCCTCCACCATTGATAGTATTCTTGTTTGTCAAGTTCAAATGGTTTGTAAGGTACATGTTTGGAGGATTTTGATATTGACAATGTGGGTTCTCGGTGTAAATGTGGGATCTCGGCTGGTTATGGTTGTTCTCTATAATAATGTGCTTCTCGGTTTGGTGTCTGGTTTGCTTTTGTTATTATTTCGTTCTCGGTTTCCTTGTAATTGATATAAATAGTGTTTTCGTTCTAGAAAAACATAAGCATTCATTCAGTTTATTTTGGAGAAGTCTTTCTATTCTCTTGGTTCTTTATTACTCTTGTATCAGAGAGTATTCCAAGTTTAATCAAAACTCGTATGCAAGTTTATGAATGTTTGTTTTGTTTCTTGATTACTAACTACTGATTTCCGCTAATTAGTTAGTTTGGCTTGATATCGAATTGTTAAGATTCACGTATTCGGGACTTACAATTTGATTACATTGCACATGATAATATGAGAATTACTAAAACACACTCAATGAATACAATTAAATTACAAGTGTTTTATAATTTAATTCTATTACAACTTGACTTGGACATCTGGAATGTGGACCAGATGTCCCACAAGGATTTGCTTGCACAAGTGCAAGTCTTGAATCTTGTGGCCTATGTGGCCTGGGAGATTCCATGTAGGAGTTGTAGGTTCCTCTAAGGGATGCTATCTTTCTCTCTCTAAAAGTCATCATGCTTTGACCTGTTCTTCACCTTAGAACATGTAAGATCTGTCAACACTAGGTTGGTGAGTTCATGTTTTTTTTATAATATTAGGTTTTGTAAAAGGTTTAATGAAAATCTTTCCATTCACAATAGTTTTAAAATAAGTGTGTGAATGGTGTTCAAAAAATGAATGAATTACACAAGTGCATTAGCCTGAACATCATTACTGACATCATCTCAAATCATCGAAGGTAGTTTATGTATAGGGCATATGTAGAGCCAAGGCTCGGCCGCCAGCCCACCACCCCTTCGGTGATCCACGAGGATGTCCTTAATGGAAATCAGACCTCGTGACTTCTGTACCTCTATTCAACACGACACGACAGATGTTTGTGAAAAGAAATGTTTTGAGAAAGAAGTGTATGCTATGTCTCTTGATATAGGAGACACATTTTGTTTATTTGAAAATCACACCATTTACACTCCTTTCTTGTAGAATAACATTGTTTGTTGTGTACTCCTTTGAAAATTGTTCAAGACCAGGTCTTGAACATTTGTTTGGTTTGAAAACTCATGTGATTGTTTGTGTGGTATGTCCGTAATATCACCCATGTGATCATTTACCAAACCTAACAGATATGCCCTTGTTGATTAGTTCACCTGGAAGTAATTCAAGTTGTTGTTTCATGTTGTATGCGTGTAACGTACCAGCCTCGGCGCTGGAGGTTGATTAGACCTATGGTACCATCTACGTTACCATCGGTTGACCCGCGTCAACTAATGGTAATGACTCTAAAGGGATTTATGTAACACCCCGACCGACGGCGGAATCATCGGGATGCCACGAGGGATGTGTAGATTGTTCAAGAGCTCATGGGCATCTAAAATCATATCATCATATATCATTAAATCAACCACAATAATTACACAAAATCATGTTCATCATGAATCAATTACATCAAATACACAAAAGATTTAGTTAAACTAACTAAACTCTAATCGCCAGAAATTTAGTTAATTAACTAAGTCCAAGAATCCTATATGATGATGATGTCCAAAATAGAAGAGATCATCCTCTTCATCCTACTTGTCTCCATCACCTGAAACATGTAAGAAAATCAAGTGTCAACTACAAAAGTAGTTGGTGAGTAATCATAAGTTTTTATATTTAAAAAGGTTTTAGTAAAAATGAGTTTGAAAGTTTATGCTTAAAAGGGTTTTATAAAATGCTTTGTTTTAAAACGAGTATAAAACTTATGATCTTCTTGAGAAAATCCATATGAATACCTGTATGAGATAATCCAACACATATCCATCAATTCAACAACCAAACACATACACAATCACATAACCACATAACCAAATCAATCATAGCCAATCGCAAATAATCATAATCAAATATAGGCAATCAATCCACAACAAATCAACCAAACTCAATCAATCATATTCTCAATCAATGTTCGTGACTATACATGATTCCTTATGTATTTAACATAAGTTAGATACATGAATCATGGAGTGGTCGCTAACCACGTGACAATACATGAAGCCAAAGCAAATAACCGAAGTCAAAGGCAATGCTTCACAGATGTGGAAACCATCCACGTGACAATACACGATGTCAAAGCAATTAACCGAAGTTAAGAGCGATGATTCTCGGGATTTGTGACAATACTTGTAATCTTTGTTATTAACCTAGGTCAATAACAATGTTTACATGGATATAAAATAATAAGAGATAATCCCATAATAATGATAATTTCAAATGTGAATATCATATTGATAAACAGGTATTAACCTCGTGTTATCAAAATAATATTTAATTTGGTATACATGTTTCACCTCCGAGTTTTAAGACTAAAACAGTTTAAAGAACAGGAGGTTATGAGAACTCACCTGAAGTCCTTAGATTTCGGGTTCTCGTATAATGCGCGCTCGCGTAGATAAACTCAAGACCAACTCAACAATCTGTAGTTAATAGGTGCTCGTGTTTAAAAGTATACATGACTTAATTTAATTAAATAACCATAAGTGTTTTTCCCCACATCACTAGGTGTATTGTTACTTAGTTTGTTAAATCCTAAGTAACAGATTTACCCCACTTTATGTGAATTGTTCATCATCACATATGATTTAGATTGGCTATATTCAACTTATCCTTTAGGGATGACTTATTATGAGTCAGTATGGGTATTCTCATAGATAACCCTAATCTTTCTCATACTTAAACATACATGCATGAATCATCTAATTGACCACTATGATTTAAGTCACAAAATCTTAATTTAAATTGTAATGAATTTATCACTAATTCAATCTCATCATTCCAAAACTTGTGTTGTTAACAAGGAAAAGGGGAGGTTCTTTAAATCAAGTTCATGCATAACTTAATTAGATAAATCTCCTTTGTTTAAATCATTTAAATCCCAATTTATGTTTATAAAGTTTATAATTCACATTTCATAAGAACTTCACCATATAATACATGTATATATATATTTAATATTGTGGCCATTGTCATTCATGCATGCACGGTTATCCTTAATCCCTAACGTTTAATCTCCTATTTAACCTTAGCTTTGAGTTCGTTTGGGTTCAATTAGACAATTAGGGCAGCGAACCTTTTTGGCTAAAGCCATAGGTTCGGCCCATGCTACTAAGGTTCGGCCAGGAGAAAGACTTTCAGCCCAAGGGTTCGCAGGTGAAGGGTTCGGTATGATCATGCAAGGTTCGTCCCATGCAGCTCTCTGATGGTTCGCCACCTTGCTTGGCACCATGAAGGTTCGGTTATCATTGTTCTTTGGGAAGGGTTCGTGAGCACAAGAGTTCGGCTAACACAAGAGAAGGTTCGCCACCTTGTACATGGTTCGTTCATCGTGGCTTTGTGGGCAAGAAAGGTTCGGCTAATATGTTGGTGCAGGGTTCGGCTAAGCACCTGGTCACCCTAAGGTTCGGCCCACCCTTTCCCGCCCAAGAGGGTTCGTGATTCACAAAAAGGTTCGGCCAGATCTGCTCGGTTCGTGGCTGCATTGCAGCGAACCCAACTCCATCCCACCGAACCTGTTAATCATCGTCATCCTCCTTCGAGCTACAACCTGTACAAGATCAACCATGTCCTTCCCAATACCTATTCTAGTTCATTTTCATGTTATCTAGTGTTTAAACCGGTTAATCCATCACTAGTGAAATAGGGTTTGTTACATTTGACAAAACCGTGAATATAACTTCAGATTTACCTCGTTTTGTAGATCAAAAGCTAGATTTCTTCGTATCCTCTTGTTCCCCTCGATCACGCGGTTGTCTGGACTCCAAGATCTCGCGATTCCGTCGGGTAACGAGCTTGAAATCGTAGAGAGAAGGTAGAGAGAGAGAGATGAGACGTGTGTGTGTGTTTTAGAGAGAGAGTGAGAGTTGAAAAGTGAGGAAGAAGAGGCTACTCTTCTTTCTTATATCGCGTCCCGTCCCCACGCGTTTGGTCTCGTTTTTATCGCGATATAATATAATAAAATGCTCGGTTTTTAATCGTAAACATGTTTTAAAATACAAAGCATTTAAATAAATAAGTTTTGTTTTAATAAAATGGTTTTAAATAAAATGTTTCATAAATTGATTCCGTTTCATTATCGTTAAACAATTAAATTAATAATTAAATATATTTGAAACGCTCCAAGTTGTGATTCCTAATAAACGTTTTAAGTTATAAATTTATTAAATTAATATCGTTTGATATTATTTAATTATCTCGTCGAAACGCGTTACTCGCGTACGTATTCGTAAAGATCGTCACCTTTGCGAATCCGATGCTCGTATCGCATTTCGATTTGATCTAAGATTTATGGAATATCGTTTTAGAATATTATTCCTAATAATTATATTCGCGTGAATCGTCACCCGCGCGAATACATTATTAAGTTAATATTTCTAAATTAATATTCGCGATTAAATAGCGTTCGTAACCTCACTTCGCATAATTAATTCCCAATGTCTATTAGCTTTAATATTATCATTTCCCAACCAAAATCCCACTAAACCCTAGTCACTGACACATCCATGATAGACCGAAATATGCATATGTATAGGGCATATGTAAGGGTCAGTCGCAACTGCCCTAGCCACCGTCCCACCGCTATTTCGATAAACCATGACCATGGGTCCTTAACTACGTTTAGTAACCAGACTCCAACAAACTCCCAGTTCCATCACAAATCCATTCTCAACCAATAATCCTTCATCATCAGTAATACGTAACTGCAATAACACTACGGTTCTGTGTAGTTGAATTACAACTAAACTTCCCGTGGTTTATGCGTATAATAAATTATAATCATGTATACCAGCAATAGTGATAATATCAGTAATGTCAATCAATAATCTCATGATCATTAATAATTATAAATATCCAGTCGTAACAGTACATTCGTACGGATGTACGGACGTACGGACAACCGAAAATACAGTGATGTTACAATTTACTTGAGAATTCCTCAATGAATTCTTGATGTGTGTTGTGTGGCATATGCTCATGTGAATTACCCTAGACAGATACCATGAAAATATGTTGTTTGTTTGATGGAAGGTTCCCATGAAAATGATAGTTTTCGATTGTGCACTACACAATTCCCCCGATTGTGTCTGTTCACCTCTTGGTTGGGCACAAAGCCTCGAACTGTTGTGATCAACGGACATTTCCTCGATGATTTGTTTTTGAACCCTCGAAACTCGTTTGTTGTTGTTGAGTTGGAAAAGTTGCATGCAACGATGAACGCCCAGTTAAATAATTGAACATGCACTTATTCGTATAACATTCAAATAAGAGGTTGAGAGTTGATGTTTTTATTGAAAATTATTTGAAAATAACTCTTATTCGTTGATCACTCAAATAAGAGGGTTCATATTCTCAGCCCCAAATTATTTGGAAGGCAGAAAATTGAAAACTAGGGGTCTGCGAACTCACCTAGGGTTATGGGTCGTCGATGCACTCACTCGGTATGTTCTCTCAGTTTGAATCATGTGTCATGATTTAGTTAGTTAGGTGTTGGATGGTTTTGTGTCCTGTGTTTTGATGTGATTTTGGAAAATGTGTTTTTATTTCGTTTTATCTTGATTAGATTTAAAATTTGGTCTAATGTTCAGTTCTATCAATACGAATGATGTAAGATAGGGCGTTCAACACTGAGCCAATTTTGGGTTGTTCTTGGTGCGAATGGCCTGTTCGTACGAACGGCCTTAATTCACACGAATTGAATGATGCGAATGCATACTGTATTATGGTGTGCCATTCGTGCGAATGTGCTCTCATTCGTATGTTTATCCCGTACGAATGTATCCACGTCATTCGTGTGATTTCTCATTCATCTAGTAGCTCGTTCGGGCGACTATTCTGGACGAATAAGGCTTCTCATTTGCATGAATGAGCCCTTCGTTTGGCTCATTCGTCTGCAGATTCACCAAGAACGCCTTTTTCGAAATCTGTGGTTGTTTTTGGTGTTTTTACGGTCGCAATTGATGGTAAAACGTTTTGGACTGTTTTGGTGCAAAGGATCGGTGCCAATACTTACTATGTGAGCTCGTATTTGACCGAAATGGGATGAAAAGGGTTGAAATCTTGAAATGGAGGTTTTGGGGTTGAAATACACATGATTTTGATGGTGAAATGGTCCGATTTCGCGTGACAATGGTCAAAAAATCGAGTGGCCGACAGTGGGTTTCGGTTGAGAGAGTTGGGTGAATAATGGATTTGAAAAACGTAAGTGTTGCTTTTATAGCTGTGCTGTGGCACGAATGAGTCATTCGTGCGAATGGATCCCATTCGGCCGAATGACTAAGTGGCAAAAAGCTTCACCAAATTAACCTATTCGCTCGAATGAGGGTTCATTCGTACGAATGGTAGTGTGTGTTAAAATTTTGATTGTTTATGAAATTGTGTTGGTGAAATTTTTATTAAAATTGTGATTATTTTATATCAGTGTTAAAAGACTCACGTTGACACTTGTATGGATCGTCACCCATGTCGACATCTTGTTGGATCGATACTCCAAATGTCATCCATTTAGATTTTGTTCATTGTTTTCCCTCACAAGGTATTTTTCTTTTCTTCTGATTCATGTTTGTGTGATTCAATGGATTTTCCTAACTATTTTAGGAATAATCTGTGCATTTTTATTGTTGTTTATTATCGTTATCATCACTCTCTGGTAACACAATCTATTACTCTGTGGTTGCGTACACCCTTGGATTTCAGACTCATGGTAGCTCGGGTACTGGTTGTCACAATAAATAAATAAATAAATAAATAAAATAAATTAAATAAAATAAACTCAAGAACTTTGGATGATTTTAAGGTTGAGTCTGGTCAATTTTGTGGGATCAAATCTGTATCAGAAATTTGACCACCTTAAAATAATTTATTACAGAAACTCAACCATAAAAATAACTATACCCCACCAATGATTTCCACTTGTTTATCCATAATTAAAAAATAAGGCTTATGATCAAAAATTTTCTACCGGTTTTTCTGAAAATCCTTTTAGGAAGTTATGGGCAATCAGATAGTTAAACCAGATTTACATGCAGCCTATCAATTTTACGAAATCTTTTGTTTAAAACTTGATTGTGTTTCAATGAACTTAAAACGTTCTGACAGAGTTTTAGGTGAAAAAAGTAAGAAACAGATCTATCATATTGGAGTCAAGAACAAGAAAGGGTTTCATCATCTTTGTGAACATTGGCATCTTTTATTTTACTGATCTACAGACACATTGGCCTTAACGTCACACATTCATGTCTTTGCTTACGCAAAACAGAGGATGCTTCGCTAAGTATTTTCCGCTCTTTGTTTCCACAAAACATAGAAAAAACCTGAGTTTTCTCAAAGTAACATCATCACTATCTGACTCATCTGTTATTTTCTTTTGAGTGTATCCTTTTCCTTACTTACATAATTTCCCTTTGTAGTATTTGAAGGAACAGGTGGAGAAATAATCAACCCAAATTCTTGAGTTTCAGTTTCTTTAGACTTTTGTTCAATCTCTTCACTCATGAGAGCACTCACACCAGGAGGAACTTTTGTGAACTAATAAGGATCAATCTTAATTCTTGAATTGTTTCTAGTACTCTCATCAATAGGCATTGCTTCAATAAGAGCTATTAATTCATCAGCCTTCATAGTTCTGATATTTTTTGTATTTTTGAGCACAAATCATATTGTTTTTCCATTCTTTAGGGAGAGTATGCAATAATTTCTTGTTCAGATCATGATTATAATATTTTATTTCATTTAATTTAAGTTCGTTCACCAACTGAACAAAACGATCTAATTGCTGTGTAACAATTTCTCTAGACATATGACAGAATGTTTCAAATTGATATTTTATCTTGTCTTTTCTCATTTCTTTAAGTTCTGTACTTTCTTCAAACATTTGTGAGGCCCCGATCCTGGGTACCTCATAGAGGTTGGTTTTCATGATAACACATAGCTCTTAAACCAAAAACTTTCATAAATATGCAGCGGAATTTAAAACATTGTCAAATACAATGATACTGAAATAGATTGTATCAAAACATTTATGATTGCCAGCACCAACGGATTCTCTATCTTGATGCCCAAGCTCCATGCTTCCTTTTACATTATCCTTAACCTGACATACATGCTAAAATGTCAGCTTACGCGAGTGAGTTCTAGTTTTCATAATCATCGTAAACGTTTTGGTAAGTTAAAACATACTTAACATAAAACATCATTACGTTAACATAAACCATAACACATAAACATCGTAATCATCATCATCATACAACCGCAGCTACTGAGCGTAACAGTGGGCTTATGCCGGCACAAGGCTCCATAACTTTTGATCTGACTCGCCAAAGCATTCTGCAGATCCATACTTACCCAGTAACAAGTACTGGAGCAACATCATACTCACCCCATAGCGAGTATAGGAGCAACATCATACTTACCCAGTAACAAATACGGGAGCAACCATACTTACCCCATAAGGAGTATGAGAGCAACATCATACTTACCCCATAGCGAGTTTGAAGCAACATCATATTTACCCCAAGGAGTGTGGGAGCAATAGTCATTCATCATAACGTACTTACCCCATAATGATATGGGAGCAACATTCATCTATTCATCATGATATGATATACTAGCATCATAATAACATTCATCATACGTACTACCCCACACAAGGGTGGGAGCAACACTCATGCATCATAATGTCGTATCCTTATCCTAGTAACACAGGATTTCTCATAATAGGTTATGATAGTATCATTTTATCATATCATCGTTACATCCTAGAATCATATACATGTCATGTAGGCATCATATCATCGTGTCATAACATCATGGCATCACACACCAGGCATGCTAGTATCAACTCATTATATCATACATCATAGACTCATACATATGTCATACTAGCATTCATGATCTCATGCATTATGGCCTCATAAACATGCATGCTAGCATTCATCATATCTTACATCATACTTCCATCCTAGCAGCCTAGGTTATCATCATAGCATGACATTTATCACTATCATCATAGTATGTTATCATACAGTCCATAGTCATAACTCCCTATCGTGCATTCATCATACTTAGCATACCTTTACGCATAAATCATCATAACTCATTAACATGCATACATCATCATGGTATACTCACATAGTCATCATAAACATATTAACAGCATGTATGTCATCCCAAAACATAATTACACGTATAGTACTGAAGTAGGGTATCTAGAACTCACCTGACAGTAGCTCCTTGTATTCTTGACCGAACTCTTTAGCCAAGACTTAAGAACCTACATCATTATATTGTCTTATTACATTCTATTCTTAGACATAGAATTTATTCTATGTCCCCCCATAGCTACTAGTTCTCCCCCCTTATGAGTTCAAGTTCTCGAAACATGGTTAGTATTCGAAACACTTGTAGTTCACGAAGTACTCTTGTACACGAAATCCTGGAATTCACGAATTACTTGAGTACTCGAAATCCATGGACTACATGAACATCTGAGTACACGAAATCTTTGTCCTCGAAAGATTATACACGAAATTCATGTTCTAGAAATAACATACACAAAATTACATACTCGAAAGAAATCCGGGTACTAATCTCGTGTATATCTTCAGGTACTCATGTGATCATCATAAAGCATCTCAGAAATCTATCTAAGGCTTTAGGGAGCAAGTCCTAGGTTCCTTACATAGTTACCAGCACACTAGAACCACGAAGTCTTGAACTTTATGCATAAAGGTACGAGCTTTATGCATAAGTTAACTTTTGTTTAAAAATCCTAACTTTTACGCATAAATCACTTACTTGTTGTTAGATGATCCCACTGGTAGCTCCTCGTGTGTTCCTTTTCTCTTTTAGAGATTTGCATCCGATTCTTGAGGTTCTCGAACTCAAATTTGAGTACTTGAGAGAAACTGTGTTTCCAACCAAAGGTGTGCACGCTTCCCAAGGCACTCATATATATAGGTAAGGTTCCCGAACTGGGTACTCGAATTTGGGTAAATTTCAAGTACTAATTTTCGAGCACTGGGGTACTCGAAATCCATTTCGAGTATAGAAATTCGCGAACTTTACTTAGTTTATTTTTCTGTTTATTTTTCGACAAGTTAATTATCCGTTACCCATTCGTAAGTTCAAACAACTTGTATTAGAAAATTTGGGATGTTATCAGTCTCCCCTACTTACAATAGGTTTCATCCCGAGACCTGCCTTGTTACACATCAAACAAATGAGGATACAACCTCCTCATTTCCTCTTCCGTTTCCCATATAGTGTCTGAGCCCTTTCGATTATTCCATTAAACTCTAACTTGACGAACCGTTTTATTTCGTAGCTGCTTTTCATTCGTATCCACAATACCGACTGGTTCTTCAATATAGTTCAGGATGTCATCTACCTCGATGTCATCCAAAGGTACATGTGCTTGCTCGTCTGCCAAACACTTCCTCAGGTGTGACACGTGGAAGGTAGGATGAATCCCATTCAGCTCATCCGGTAGGTCTAGTCGGTACGCAACCTTCCCAACCCTTGCCTCTATCCGAAACGGCCCGATGTACCTCAGACTCAACTTTCCTCGCTTTCCGAATCGAATGATTCCCTTCCAAGGTGATACCTTTAGCAACACTCGATCGCCAACATTGAACTCAATCGGTCTTTCGGCGCTTGTCAACGTAGGACTTTTGGCGATCTTGTGCAGCTTTCATACGTGCTTTTATAACCCATAGCTTTTCTGCCATATCGATCGCGACAACCTTGTTTCCCATCTCTTTCTGTCCAACTTCACCCCCAACAAACTGGGGTTCTACATCGTCTTCCGTACAAAGCCTTGTTTGGGGGCATTCCGATACTAGAGTTGTATCTATTATCCCAGGTTTCTCCAAAATCGATAATGCATGCCCTAAGCATATCCTCCAGAGTTTGGATGGTCCTTTCAGACTGTCCATCCGTCTGAGGGTGGTAGGCGGTGCTGATGTTTAGTCTCGTTTCGATAGCATCATGAAACTGCTTCCAGAATCTGAAAGTAAACCTCGTATCCCGATCTGACACAATGGAGACAGGAACTCCATGTCGGGTCACAATCTCTTTCACGAGCAAATGAGACAACCTTTCGGACGTATACGTTTCCCTAATCGGGAGGAAGTGTGCACTCTTCGTTAGCCGGTCCACAATCACCCATATGGTATCATGTCGTTTAGCTATTCTCGATAGCTTGGTGATGAAATCCATGGTGATGTGTTCCCATTTCCATTCCGGTACCTTAAGAGGTTGCACATATCCGTAAGGCTTCTGATGTTAGCCTTCACTTGCGCACAAATAAGGCACTTGTTCACATACTGCATCACATTAAACTTCATACCCGGCCACCAATAATCCTTCCGAAGATCTTGATACATCTTCGTTGCACCGGGATGAACAGAATAACGTGATTTGTGGGCTTCATCTAAAATCCTCGATCGAATTTCCCCATTTCTAGGAACCCACATACGACCGAATCGTACCTTTACACCGTGATCATTGTCTTCCAAGTACTTGACTTTCCTGAAGACTCGTTCGAAACCTACATTCTCTTCTTTCAATCCTTCCTATTGCGCCTGCTTGAGCTCGTTCAGAAAGTCTGGCGTTATCACCAAACTATACGATTTTACTCGTATAGCAGGATGATCAGTCTTGCGACTCAAAGCATCTGCCACCACATTGGCCTTTCCCAGGTGATATAAAATACCACAATCATAATCCTTTAATAGCTCAAGCCATTGTCTCTGCCTCATGTTCAAATCCTTTTGCTCGATGAAGTGCTTCAAGTTCTTATGGTCGGTATAGATGGTACTCTTTACTCCATACAGATAGTGCCTTCATTTTTCAATGCAAACACCACTGCAGCGAGTTCGAGATCGTGGGTCGGGTAGTTAGCCTCATGAATCTTTAGCTGCCGCGAAGCATAAGCTATCACCCTTCCCCTTTGCATAAGCACACATCCCAACCCTTGTCGTGATGCATCAGCATACACAACAAAATCATCATTTCCATCCGACAATGCTAAAACAAGAGCTTGGGTAAGTTTTTCCTTTAGCACTGAAAACGCCTTTTCTTGGTTTGCATACCATTCGTACTTTACATCTTTCTTTGTGAGCTTCGTCAGTGGCATCGCTATCTTGGAGAAGTCCTGAATAAATCTCCGATAGTAGCCGGCCAAACCAAGAAAACTGCTTACTTCCGTTGGTGACTTCGGAGAGCTCCATTTCATAACCGTTTCAACTTTAGTAGGATCTACCATAATGCCTTCTGGGTTCACCACGTGGCCCATAAACTGTACTTCCCGTAACCAAAAGGCTTATTTGGAGAACTTAGCATAATGTTTCTCTTTCCTCAGGATCTCCAATACCTCATGTACGTGGCAAGCATGGTTTCCTTCGTTGTTTGAGTAAATCAAAATATCATCAATAAACACTATCACCGAGCGGTCCAACATCGGTCGACATACTCTGTTCATCAAATCCATAAATGCTATAGGAGCATTCGTCGATCCAAACGGCATAACGAGAAACTCGTATTGTCCATAACGTGTACGGAAAATAGTCTTTGGAATATCCTGCTCTCGAACTTTCAACTGGTGGTAACCGAATCGGAGATCTATCTTAGAGAACCAGCTTGCACCTTGCAATTGATCGAACAAGTCATCAATTCTAGGCAAAGCATACCTTTTCTTTACAGTCAACTTATTCAGTTCCCTGTAGTCGATGCACATTCGCATGCTACCATCTTTCTTCTTAACAAACAGCACTGGTGCTCCCCACGGAGAGACACTCGGTCGTATAAAACCTTTATCAAGGAGTTCTTGTAGCTGGACCATCATCTCTTTCATCTCGGTAGGAGCCAAACGATAAGGTCTTTTGGCAACAGGTTGTGCCCCCGGCACTAAGTCGATTTGGAACTCAATTTCTCGTTCCGACGGTAATCCAAGCACTTCCTCAGGGAATACATCAGGAAAGTTACGCACCACGGGTACATCATCAATCGTCCTCATATCCATACGTTCCTCAGTCGCATAGGCCAAGTAGGCTACACACCCTCACCTCATCATAACATCAGCTTTGATCATCGAAATGATCTTTCGGCACATACATCGCTTTATCACCATAGATCGTTACAGGACTCCCATCCAATGCTCGTAAACATATCATCTTGCGTCGACATACAATGTTAGCCTCATATTTGGCTAACCAATCCATACCCAAGACTACATCGAACCCTCCCAAGGTTATAAGAAACAATTGAACTAGAAACTTATGACCCTCTATCTCAATATGCCCATCATCTATAGCCTCAGTCACCCTATTCATCTTACCAATAGCCATCTCTACGTCGAATACCTTGTCTATCTTCTTAACCTTCCCCAGATAACCCGTCACAAAAAGTAGAAGATACACAACTCATACTGGTACCAGAATCAAACAATACAGAAGCAAGAATATTGTTGACAGAAAAGGTACATATGACCACATCCAGGTCCTCAATAGCATCATCCTTGGTCATAGTGAAGGCTCGGGCTTTAGCATTCTGCTTGTGATTCTTCCTTTCATCTTTTTGCCCCGAAGTTTCTGCCTTGTTCCTCTGACAGTCCTTGGACACATGTCCATATCCCTTGCAGATAAAGCATTGGGTGGCATTTGGGCAGCTGGTAGAGAAATGCCAAGTCTTCCCACATCGGAAACAAAAATTTGTGCCCACCAGGCACTGTCCCGTGTGGCTTCTCCCACACTTGTTGCATCGGTTTGTCTCCTCACGCATCACCTTCTTGCTTGAAAATTTCCGTTGGTCTGTTCGACCCCTCTTAGTTCCGGAGGACTCTTTCATCTTTGCTTCTTCTTTGACTGGTTCATCAGACATAACATCATCCAAACTATCCCACTAAGTTCAACAGTGGAGTTGAAGGTCTTGGGAGCATTTGCTTTTACATGAATCCGCACCTTTGGAGGCAAACCCTCCATAAACAGTTTCACCTTGCGTTCCTCTGAACCAATCAAGTGAGGAACTAGTCTTGCCATTTCATTGAATTTTGATGTATACTGTCATTGATTGAATTTTGATGTATACTGTCATTGATTCATACTCCCAAAACTCTCGTTCCACTTTATGCAGCTCGTTCTTGGGACATAAATTTTTGGTGACCAGCTCCTTCAGATCTTCCCAAGTCATCTTCTCCATATCAGTTGCAGACTTAGACTGCTTGATGGTGTTCCACCAGCGAAGTGCCACCTGGACAAAGGAGTGAGCTGCAAACTTGACAGTGTTGGATATTGGATGTCCGATTAACGATAAGTTCAACGTTACTATGAAAGATATGATCCAAAGAGTTGCACTTTGGAAGTCAACGAATTGATGTTTAATTGTTAAACATAATATACGATCACAAATTGTCGATTTTATCGAATTGGCTTTTAATATTTATGAAATAATAATCGGTGGGAATTAATTATAGAAATAATTAATTCGTTAAACACATAAAGTTTTGAACTTTATTATAAGAGATTGTTAGTTAAATGTTAATTAACAAATTGACATTTAGCTAAACATTAAACATTTAATTAAATGCTACTAACTAATTGTTAGTTAGTAATATTGGAGAGTAGTAATTAAATGGTTTAAGTACTAAAATAGTTTAATCAAATTAAAAGAGTTTAATTTGAATTAAATATGAAATAAGTGGTGGGAATTCCAATTGTGAATTGGTAATTCCTAGATCCTAAAAATGTGGATCTAATTTGACTATTTAATCTAGATCAAATCACCACATTTTACCACCACTCTTTCACTCACTCTCCTTCTCCTAAAACCCTAGTTACCGTCGCCTACCACCATTTTGTGTGGTTTTTGGGCTGCCACAAACAACCACCACCGAGCCGAGACCGGGCCGCAAGCAGGCCGCACCAAGGGGCAGCACCGGGCTGCCATCGAGCCAAGTCGAGGGGCCAAGAGGAGCCGTAGGAGGGCTGCCTTGCCCGAGCCAGGCTGAGTCAAGGCCACCTAGCCGAACCGTGTGTCAAGCCGCGAGCCGAGCCGATCCAAAATCTGTTTTGGTCCAATCCGGTGATTCGTAGGACGAAATCCGGACTCGGGTGATCGTAGTGAGTCAACTAGCGAGACCGTTTCCGATCCATCGTGTGGATTTGGAACCGCTTCGATAAAGGTCGATTTCGAAAATCCCCTATGGTTGTGTTATTTAATTTAATTGTTGTTTAAATGATTTGTAACAGGATCCTGATTTGGGATTTGGTTCGATTACGAATCGAAAAGTTATAAAATTTAAATGTTTTCGCTGTGTCAGATCTGATCTGATAGTTTAATCCGGTTTTATGAAAACTGATTTTTTTCAATTAATGCGATTAATTGAAATTGATTAAATGAAAAGTAACCTAGAATTCCCAACAGTGGCATCAGAGCGGTTTTTACAAACGTTTAAATGCAATTAATAAATCGATCTTTGTTTGTTTTTGTTTTTTCAAAACTTTTGTTTGACAAAAAGATCATAACTGTGAATATGATGATTGTGATTGTTATTATGATTATGAATCGAGCCCTAGGATCCGACCCATGTGATTGTGTCTTTTGGTTTGTTTGATTGGTTGGTTTATTTGAAATCTTGTATTTCTGCGGGTATTTGGACCCGATGTAATAGAATAGGTTTCAATTTTTGTAATGTAATTTGTATTTTACAAATGTAATCAAGCAATGGATACAAGACAAAAGATAGAGACAATTGGGGAGATTGAAGATGGAGATCATGGATCAAGTGGGAGACAAGATTCAAAACGTTGAATTGTAAACCCTTGAATTGTTCGGTTTGTGTTTGACGACTCGAACTAAACCGAACAAATGAGACTTTGGCTCGTTTCATAATCACATTTTGTTATTTTGTGGTTGTTTAATATTTAGGAAATATAAAACTAGTAAAACAAAATTTTTCACAATCATTGCAAAACGATAAGTAATACAAAAGGAGTTTTGTAGTTACTTTAAAAAGGATTTTTAAAATAAAAGTGTTTTATTTTAATAAATCAGTTTATAAAATAAAAGGTTTATTTTATAAAAATAGAACTTGTCAGTTTAAAATGATTGGCGATAATTACTGACTTAGTTTAAATAAGGTATTTAAAACTAATCGAGTCGAGAGTTGAAAGGAGTTTCAAACTATTGCAAATCAAGAACAAATATGATTTGTTAATATGACATTGTACGATTTGTGTCATGCTTCAAATCGTTCAATAGTTTTAAACTAAAACAATAAAATTAATACGATTGATTAGACTAACAAATTCGTGATTATGATCAATTTAGCTTTAATAAGGTATTAAAACAAATTAGGTCAAATTGAAATAGGATTTCAATTAAACAGCAAATAAATAAAATAGAGATTTTATAAAATGCACAACTATCCTCATTTAAAATTAGTTGTCCATAATGTTTTTGAAATATAAAAGCAATTAATTAAAGTAATTAAATGACTCATTGGTCAAGATGTTTATTTTCTAAATATGTAAACCTAGAGTTAGTTCTTACCATGCTATAGGTTTATATATGTTAGAAAAGGATAAACATTTTGATTTAAATTCCACCTTAGATTTGAGACACTTTATCAACTTGACCTAACATCTAGTGTTAGTGCTTACCCTGCACTAGGTCTATTGTTTTATTGAAAAGGAATGATCGCGATTCCTAATACACTTAGGCCGGTCATTAAGTCAAAAATCGTAAGGCGTATACTTGAAGAGTCAAGTTGGCATAGTTGGGGTAAATGTACAAAGTTAGAAATGAGTGTTCTAACAAACCCCAAAACTTGAGAATTATGATTGTCATAATTGGTTATCGTAACCCTCCTGTATTATTGTGAACAGTAAATAGAGAGCTTAGCCAATTCATTGTTCATTAAATAAACAGGATCTCACAATTCTAAATTAATTTTGTTAATGAGTCATAATTAATTTGGGATTATATAAAGCATGAAATACTAAAACCAATATTTTGAATTTTATAGATGTCTTTCATTGATGCTACTAAACCTCATAGGATAAATCTCTTTCGAAATCAGTTCAATGGGAGTAATTTTTCTACTTGGATGCATCACCTTAGAGAAGTCCTAAGAATAGAAGGGAAGTTGTATGCTTTGGATAACCCTATTACTCCCGAGCCACCTTTGGCTGCACCACATCTGAAAGGATGAAGCACATTGGACACGAATGTGAGATAAAATATCTCATATTAGCTTTAGTGTCTCCTGAATTTGTGGACCAACTTACGTATCTCTCAAGTCATGAGATGATTGAGGAGACCAAAAAGAGTTTCCTACCAAACAAGTTTTGGCGATTTGAAATTCTTAAAGAGGTCCAAAAGGGTTTGAGACCGGGTGGAGACGTAGGAGCTCACGTTGATAGGTTGCAAGGCTTTTTTGATAGGCTTGGCAAACTAGACTATCCCATGAACCTTGAAATTGCTATTGATTTCATCCTTATTTCCCCTACTAGAGGAAGATGAATCTTTTGTAAAGAGTTACAAAAGAAATATCTTTGGAAGGACAATTGATGAACTCAAGGGGATGCTCTTGGTTTAGGGAACCAAGATGAGGATAGTGGTGAGCAGTGGGAGGAAGAGACCATTGACCGAGGTCGATGAGGTCTAGTACATTTTGCTCGGCGTCTGAAGAGTTCAGATATGCCGGGATCTTCTAGTATGCCTTGTTACTTCAACATATTTCTTGAATTGGCAAATCTTAGATAATAATGTGAGTGTCACAATTATTTCAATTATTTGCAAGTATTCGAGGTGGTTGATGAGCTGGGAGCTTAAGTCTTGAATTCCATGGGATGGAAGACAAGACAAATAGAAGAAATGTTCTTTTATTCATTTTTTCATTGATTGTTTAAATGGTTTAAAACAATTATGAATACTTTTAACATTCTTAGTTTTAATAAGAATAATGCTTCTAGTATTATTTATGCATTGATTGATAAGTTATATTTATGCTTGATAAATTGTTTAGATAGCATAATTAATATTGATTATTGATAATGCAAAGTGAATTCTATTAATAGAATTAATAAAAAGGCAATACTCATGATTCATATTAATAGAATAACTTAAAGTGTTTAAATAATTATAATTAGACAAGATTAACCTTTAAAGCAAGGTGTAATATGTCACACCCCGAGCCGGCGGGCCGGATCATGTGTCCCGTCGGGCGGAAGGTTCCCAGGGCGCGATATCGGGAATGATAATCGTGATGATCAGATTGTTTACATAGCATCAACATTGAGAATAACGAAAGCACAAATAGCATTAAACTAGGATTACAAAGTAAAATTTCAGTTGTCAATGTTTGATAATTTAACTGAGTAAACCTATCAAAAGAATCAAATGTTTACTATCTTGTAACTGTACAAGATATCAAAAGTGATTCATATCAATCAACAAAATGTGTGCTTTCTGAAACTACTAGGTCCTCTAACTGGGCATCCTAGCATGCATTCCTGAGCGTTAGCTTATTCCTGTACGTCACCTGAGAAAGCATGTAAGAAAACAAAGTCAACACAATGGTTGGTGAGTTTATATAGTTTAGTATTTTGAAAAATAGGTTTTTTAAACCTTTTCGGTAACAACCTTAACCTCATTAACATCACCTGTAATATCCAATTCGGTATGCTTATATATAGGGCATACAAAAGGGTCAAGCCTACAACCCGCCCAGACGCCATCCCACCACATACTAAACCACATATGACATTGTTGTTAATGATAATTAAGCATTTTACCTACCATCCAATCCCATTTCCATCATAGCTTTAGCATTCTGTTAAAAAGTTTAAAACACGCACACAATAGCATTTGCAAGTCTAGTTTTGCGAGTTACCTTTATGGACAACTGAACACCCTAAGGAATCCAGTATCAATCCATATCGAAACTAGATGTGAATCGCAACATCGGTGTTTTGATAAAGGATTTCCCGAGATGACGCAAAGTCAACTATAAGAAACCAGAATCATCCGAGTCACTCATCACAAAACATGGGTGGACAATGAGGAATCACTGTATGGCAAGCACTGAGAGGCCAACAGTCTGCTCCTCAAAGTCCTGACTATGAAGAACACCGTCTAGCAAGCACTGAGAGGCCAATTGGTGCGTTCTACAATAGCCGATAGCTTTAGCATACAAGTTCATAGCATACAAGTTTATAGCATTCACCTAGCTTGGCATTCACGTATCTTGTGCACAAGTACTAGCCTGTAGTCTTAGCATTTCAAGCATATCAACCATACAAGAGTTTTAAGCATTTCAAGCATTCCGAGCATTCGAGCATAACAAGCACATCAAGCATATAAGCCTTTCTGAATTTGAGTATTCAAGCTTTCAAAGTTTAGTTCATAAAAGCATTTCAGCATTTTAGCCTTTGTATTCTTTGCAAACTAAAAGCATTTAGGGTTTTAAGCAAACTAGTATAAGAGTATGCAATATTAGCATTTAGGTTAAATGTATAAAGCGTTATCATTTAGAATAAAGCATTAGCTTTTAGCTTTTAGAATAAGTGTATAAAGCATTAGTATTAGCATTATGAATAGCATAAAAGCGTTAAGAAACATTTAAACATTTGTTTAAAATGTATAAACATGCTTCTCAGTCCCGAAGTAAAATCAAAATAGTTGAAAGGGGACAATGAACTCACCTGTGTTGCTAGGTATGAATCACAACAGTTAATGCGCGCTCGTTAGTTGAAGCTTAAGTAACTTCAACACCTGAGTTGTTTTAAGATATTCGAACACTATAAGTCTTTATAATAGACACAAACTAGGGTTTTGGTCTCGGCGTGCAACTAAGTGTCCTATGTTGCTAATGAGTTTCCATGGTTCTTTCTAACTAATCTAATACATTACCCGTTTATAACCCTTGTCCCGTAGGTAGTGGATATTTAACCTTAGCTATGTAAGGTTTATGTTAATTGCATTTAAAGTCTTTGATTAAAACATTTTAAATAGTTCCTTCAAAGTTAAACCATTAAGTTAAAATCATTTAATTAATTTAAGAAAATTTATCATTGATTTCATTTACTAAAACCATAATTTATTTAAGAAAATCATAAGTTAGCTTGTTATACTTAATTTAATCTAATTTGATTAACTCTAAATCCATGGCTAAATCTTAGTTTCTCTTGGTTCTTTGATCATTCGTGAGTACAACTTAGATTAGAAGATTCAACTGAACCATCTAACTTAGTTGTATATGGTATGGCATTCACTAAGTATCGTGTGTTAATAACTAACACTAACACTTAGTTAAATTCCTTGATTCTTTGCAACTAATGCTTTATGTTAACTTAGTTAAAACCTTTTGATGTTGTCGCATTAACCTTTGCTTAACCTCAATCCCCTTTGGTAGATAAGTTTTATGTCCAAATCTCATCTTAGTTAAAAAAATGGGTTATTAAAACCAATGGTTTAGATGAGGCACCAAAACCGATTTGTATCTAAAACCCTAATAGGTTTTTCTCATGCACACACACACACACTCCACCCGTGCATGCCAATTTATGTGGTCCCCATGCATTTCATGCATCCAAAGCCCCTTGATCGTGATTTGCAGTTCTAACCCAAACCCTTAGCCGAAAGAGCCCTGACCGAAGCAGCTTGGCCAAAAGGGCTTCGCCGTATGTAGCTTAGGCCGAACCAGTCCTAGTCGAATAACCTTGGCCGAAAGAAGTTTGGTCGATCGAATGAATCCCTTGGCCGACCGAACCAGAAACTTAGGCCGAAGAAGGAAGCCCCGACCGAATCAGCATAGATGGCCGATCGAATGAGCCTCACCCGAAAGAGAGTAGGCCGATTGAGCTCAGACCGAAAGAGCTTGGGCCGTATGGGAGAGTGCCTATCGAATGGCTCCTTTCGGCCGGGAGCTGGCCATTCGGCTTGGTTGTCATTCGGCCACCTTATGGTGGTGCTTCGGCCGCCTCCATTTTCCACGAGCTCAACTCCTAAAAACCGAGGTTTAGCACATTTCATTTGGTTTAATTTTGAGTGTTTCAAATTTTCCAACATAGTCAACTTTTGTAACAAAATGTGATTTGCTAGATGAAGTTGAACATTATGTGCTCTTGCCAGCTTTCTTCCTCCTTCTCCCTTCAACCTGAAACACTTAAACTTTCTGCACAAACCTCAGGATTATTATAACTATGTAAATCAGTAAAAACAGGATATGTTGTAAGGGGAACTAGTTTGCTTGAACCAGTGGTGAACTCAAACCTTCGGCTTGACTTCAACAGCAAATCATCAATAGAGTTGTTGATTTTGGGCATGATGGAATAATTATGGTTAAAAGGAGGTTTCACCTCGTTATAACCAAGCCCTATTGGTTCCCTTCCCCTTACCTCAACATCAATCATCTTAGCCACCACAGGACCCGAGTAGTCATATTTATCAATTCTAATTTTTGTTTCGGACAACTTGTTTTTAACCTGATCTAACTCTGAGGTAATCTCTACTATTCGATGGTTCGCGTCTCGATAGTTAGATTCCTTGTCACTCAAAAGCTCTTTTAGTTTTGAAATGTCACGACTTTCAGCATCAAGTTTCTTTTTGAAAATTTCGTCATTTTTAAGAAACTCAGAATTAAAATATTTTAGTTTGATGAATTCCTTGATTAGGGCCTCATTTTCAGATCGATATTTAAAGACTTTTTCAATGCAAGAAGTAGAGCAGAGATTTTATGTTACCTCATTGCGTTTGTCATCAACCTCAGCCATGAATGCATGGCTCAATGTCACTTCCAGCTCCCACAACTGGTCACTCCAGTCATAAGAATCAGTCTCTTGTGTAACCAATGCCTTTGATGTGCCAACTCCTGCTCCAGCCTTCTCTTCTGGTTCTTTTCTGCCTCTTTCACAGTCTTGGGCACATTGCATCCACAAGCAAAATGACCCGGTTGATCACAGTTGTAACATCTGATCTTGGACTTGTCAAACCCAAGCTTCCTTCCTGGGTTGTTCTCGAAGCTATTCCTTCCATAATTTTTGATAAACTTCTTGGCTCGAAAGACTGCCATCGCCATCTGCCATGCGATGTCCATCTCGTCAACATCAGCAGGATTATTCTACTCTAGATTATCCAGAGTAAGATTGGCCGGTGCCAATTCTCCTGCAATAAAATCATTACAACTATTCATGAACCCCTTGAACATCAACATGTTTTCTTCACTTTCAGGGCTGAACTTGGGCACTGAGTGAGCTTGCCCAGAGGAGAGGAAAGCAGTCTCATAGGGTACTGACTGAGATGCTGAAGCATGGTATGCCTGAGAACCAGAGGCTTGGTAGTTAATTGTAGATAGAAGTGCAGCATTCTCAGTGACTGGGGTGATGCCCATAGAGCTGGTATGATTGAGTGCCCTCTGTTTATCGTCCTTTTCATACGAGTTGAAGATGGATATCAACTCACTAAGGGTAGTGTTGTACATATCCTTAGTCCTCTTGATTGTCATACAGTTTGAGTTCCAGATGTACGGTAAGGAGTTCAAGAGCTTCATGTTGACTTCCCCTTTAGTCATCTCTATCCTGGCACAAGTAAGTTCAGTCATAAGGTGAGTGAAACGGTTTAGCTGGGCTTACAAAGATTACCCTTTTACATGATTGAACATGTTGAATCGATGTCTCAACATGTCCTTTCGACTCTCGCTCATGTCTTCATTCCAATCAAAGCTGTTTGGCAGTCTTGTGCTCTTTAAACCCGTGAGCAACTTTAGTAGACAATGTTATAATAATTGAGGCAAAAGCTTTGTCATCCTTTTCTTTTAGCAGGATGTCATTTTCAGTAAACAACTCTGGGTCCTTGGGGATCAACCCGTTCAATTCGCTCTCGTACATGGGCACGTAAGGCCCTTCCTCGATCGACCTCCATAGCTTGGGATTCATGTACTTGATGAATGATTGGAATCTGAACTTCCAGTCCTGGAAGTTATCACCTGAAACAAGCCTCGGTGGCTTGGTACTCGCTCATATCTTGCTTTCCAGGTTCAGCAAATTGGACAAGTTGGTCAAATTCTTAGAAGCCATGATCTGAAAAATTTCGTAAGTGTTAGCTCACGAATTCCAGAGGTTCACTGATGTACTCGAAGTTTTCAAGTACCCAAATACCAAAGAGTATACGAAATCCAAGCAGTACTCGAAAATCCTATACCCGAAATGTTGTATTCGAACAGTAGTTCACGAACTCCAAGTATTCGAACACGATTACACGAAGCAGAGTTCACGAAAGCCAAGTACCTGAAGACCAGTACTTGAAACACTGTACTCGAAATCAAGTTCCCGAAATCAGTTCTTGAAGTCAAGTACTTGATAACCAAAAACTTGAAAATCAGTTAGGCTAAGGATGAAAACTCAAAATGCAGTACTCGATGAGAAGTTCACGAACATATGTACTCGAAGTAGTGTACTCAAAATCAAGAACTCGAAAAATACTTAAAAAATTCCAGAGAAAAATTCCTCAAAATTCAGAGCTCCAAATTTATACAGCAGCAAGATGTGATGAAGATAAACAGGAAAGTAGCAAACTTGCATGAAAAATCCAGTACCTTGGTGTAGGAAAGAGCCTCCAGGCTCTGATACCACTTGTAGGTCCAGATCTAGATCAAGACTCAAGCTTTATCATTCCAATCGACACCAAATGCCTCTAACGAGTGCTGAATCCAAGTTAGAAGCAACAGAAGAAGTAGAAAAATGATTTCTTTAAGTAAAATCGTGAACTTTACAAGAACAAAGACTCAATACGTCTAGAGAACTTTTCCTCGGGAATCCAACCCTAGTGCAGTACAAAATACGTCTATTTATACTACAACTAGGAGTACTCGATCCTATGTACATTAAATGATTGAGTACTCGAAAATCTAAAGTACACGAAATATACAAAACTGGGTCTTCGTCTGATCACGGATTGATTTTGTCAGTCTTCGTCATCGGATTGGGCTCCACAAATATTTAATAATGTTATCATTGATTGTTTTGAATTTGTATCCTCACAACATCTGTGTTTCATAATATTGGTTATTTTGAATTACATGATTTATGAATTATGTTGTTAAACATTGGATTCATTACTAATAACAGAATCTGTGACAACTAGTACCTGACCATCCGGCTACCGTACGGTATGTGTACTTTCATAACTACTGTGTGTAATTACTTATGTGAATAAAAACTATGTGATAACAAATTCTATTCATTTCATAACAATTGTGTAGGTTCCAATGAGAATTGGAAATTACAACAATATGTAACATTTCATGTGAAATAAAAATTATCATGAGTACAAATGACAAAACAGTACGGTTGTGATCTGATTCCCACAAATAACAGGAATCACATAGCCGATAACACAATGAGAAATAAATGTGAAATCAATGAGAACAAAGGAAATACAGTTAAGTTTAGTTGTAATCGTCTGTGAGAATGTCAAATACAAAACAATAATTCGATATCGTTTTCGAATATTCACTGATAGTGTGTTTGTGTGGGTGACGATTCGAACAAATATACCTATGGGTTTAACGTTCTGAATGATATCTGAAAAGTAGAAAACCGAATCAGAAAGTAAAGCCATCGTCGTCTTCGCTCGGGTGACGATTCGTACGAATACGCGCGAAGGTGATACGATCTGACGAAATTGTGAAAATAAACGTTTTCGAAATCACAAAAATAATAAAAAAAAATTTTAAATGTTATTAGGAATTACCACGTAAAAAGAATTAAAATGTGACTACTTTATTTAAAAATTAGTATCTTACGTTACCTTTCGTAAACAAGAAACCGAAGAACCTGAAATGAACCCAGGTATAAAAACCCATAATTCCACCATCTTCCTCACTAACTCCTCCAACCACCTCTCTCTCTCTAGAGATATCCGGTTCTCTCTCTCTACACTCTCTCTCTCTATAAGTTTAAGCTCTAATTCCTTCGATTCTTGGCCAAATCTCACAAACTTGGTGTCAAAACGATCCTTGGAACCTCTACAAGATGAAAGTACAGAAGATCGGATCTAAAAACATAAAGAACTAAGGTAAAATTGAGCTCAAAGTTCACGGTTTTAGGGTTTTTGATGGAACCGGAAGTTCTGAGCTTGTAGATCGATTTATAGCCACTAAACCACATTAGAAATTCATGAAAACAGGTTCTAAACTCTTGGACCATGCTGGAATAAAGATCTGGAGTGGATGATGTTAGTATCAACATAGGAATGTCTAGTATCGACAAATGAACACAACAAGAACTGTATCAATGAAGACTATAAGTTGCAGCTAACTTTCCCATCGATATTGATAGGATCAACGGCCCCACAGCTCAGACCACCCTTAGATATTGGTAGTGTCGACAGGACGAAGTATAAGTGGGTGGGTGAGCATTGATACTGAGTGTCGGGGGACTGGTTTCTGTCGATGCTAACCAATGTTAATACTGGTAGTGTTGATAGCGGGACCCAGTGAGTTTTCTAAGTGTTTAATCGAACTTAGGGCATCGATACTAGCCTACCTTCATCGATACTAGTACTGTAGCCTTATCCAATTACATTAAACTCAAATTCTAGAAATATGGATCAAGTTTGAACTTATAGGATTAGTTTGGGAACAAGGTAATATGGATGAGACTTCATTAGGGTTTTCTAGATGTTAACCTTATGATGGGGCTATCAATACTATCCATAACCTTCTTTAAACACATGTAGCTTATAAATTATATGTTTTACTAACATGGTTGTAATAAAACGTTTCTCCAAATAAACTAAAACATAAGGATAAAGGGTAATAACATAGTTAAACATACTTAGTTAGTTTAACAAAGCTTTTAGGAAACAAATACATATTATTAGGATTACAAAGGTGTAACTTATAAATCTAATTGGTTTTATAATATACTTTGAGGGTAAGAGCTAAGATCAAGTTCACAACATATAATCAAGGGATATCATAACATACTAAACTTAACCAAAATGGTTAAGTGTTAGTATAATTCATTATCGATTATGGCTAAGAGTGATCACAATAACAAAGTAAACTCTAAGGAATTTCAACATGTTAAGCCAACTTTAGGGTTATACATAACATAAAGATCTATATTTACAAATGTGAACATCAAATAACTAAACCACAAAGTTTTGAATACAACACACATCACAACACCGAGTGCGTGCATTTCTTGATTAACTGTCAACCAATTCAACAATAAGGTGAGTTCATTTGCCCCTTTTCTAATCTTTTAATTTCAAATGCAGGGCTAAGAAACATGCCAAAATCTTTTCTTAAAGGTTTTAATACAGTGTTACATTAATTACAATTATGAGATAACAAGGGTTTTACCTTTGCTATCATATCTATCATATATAACATATGGGATTATTCAAGTGTTGATAACACCACCTAAGACATCAAAGATGATATCATGATATTATAACTTCATGATATCATGAAACATTTTGCAAAAACATTGTGTGAGAAGACAAGTACTTATAACATTGTGATGATAACGTTGATTTGAGATAACAATGAGACAATAACCTTGAGATGATAACATTACAGTTGATTACTAGTATGACTACTTGTATTATATCACTGTATTCATGTGTCCATTATAAATTTCATTTCGTTAAGTCCTTTCTATATCGTTTACCATTAAGTAGTAGAGCCTAAGCCGACGGTAATGTAGTGGTACCATAGATTTGACAACCTCCGACGAATGAGGTCGGTACGTTATGCGTATTGAGAATAACAATTGGCCGGTATAGTATGAACGGTAACAGTTTGGTACTGTCAGGTTTGCTAAATGGCCACATGATATTAATCAACAGAAACTGTTAGTAATTGTAACACCTTGATTCTGTAGACTAGAAGACTGAGTGATTGACCTCACTCATGTCAAAAGCTGGTGATAGATGGTTGTCAAGACAAGTGATTTCACATGAATAGGGATAAATTGGAGACATTGTGGTTTGACTTGGTGTTGACCATAATGTGGTCCCATTTATGCTCTATTCATCAATCTGGTGAATACATAAAATGGGATGGCTATCACTTCTAATTAAAAGTGAAAAACAGTAAACTTTACATATGAGAATCTAGTTAAAAGGGTTAAGATTTATTAAAATCTATATCTTTAAAACATTAAGGGTTTAACATTACTTATGTTATGGTAATACAATACCTACAAAATATTATTTCTATATATATTCAATTGTGAAATGAGAACATGTGACAATATCAATTGAGAATAAAAATGTGAGAATGAAATAGGTAGCTTTAGTTGCATTACAGGTGGTGTTGAATTCAGTTAAATGCGTGGTGGGCTGGCGGCTTCACTCGTGATACGTATGCCCTATATATAAGCATGCTTGACTGAGTGAAATCCTATCTATATTTGGAACTAAAGAGAGAACATTGATGGGGGGACAAGACATGAGGATTACAATAAGACTTGTGTATAACAATAAGACTTGAGAATAACATTTTTCAAAAGTTTCTAAAACATTAAACTAATGAACACACCAACCTAGTGTTGACTGTTTTATTTGCATATTTTTCTTAGGTGACGAACCGATTTAGTCACCAGGATTCAGGACTTAAGTAACTTTATGATTCTTTTTGGGTAGATTTACATTGTAAAATTATGAACAAGACTTATGTAATTTAAGTTTGTAATTATATATCAATGTCAACTTAGCTTTCTCATTATATATTATGTGCCATGTAAACAATTTGATCATTTCAATTATCACACTATATCACACCCCGGGACCATTCCGCCCGACGTGAAAGTCGATCCAGCCTGCAGGCCCGGGGTGAGAGAGAATCCCATGTCTTAACTGTTGTGGGTGTGGTAATTGTGTACATGTTCACATTGAATATTCACAATGTTATTGACAAATGAACTTATAATTACAAACATGTATGTAACATCAGTGCCGGACGCGTGCCGGAACAGTGATTGTAACAGTAAACATGTACAGTGATTCAGGTACACATTTCGTTAAACTATGTTTAGACTATTGATGCATTTGATTAGCATGAAACTATTAAACGATTGTCTGAGACTGACTGAAACCTTAGGGTTTAACAGTCAGAAACATGTCAGACAACACAGTGTTGAAACATAAATACTTGATGTGATATTAGTTGGCATAAACGTATGTGAGGTTTAACAAAACGAAATTATAACGGTTATTGTTACGGAATGCTAAACCGACGAGTTATTCGTATAGGTGACGATCTGTACGAATGATTCTGAAAGTTTAACGTTCTGAAATAATGACTTAACAGTAGAAAACAAGAATCAGAAAGCCAAACCATCGACGTGCTCGTTCGAATGACGATTCGAACGAATACGCGCGATGGTGACGCGATCTGATTAAACGAATAACGATTCGAACGATCATAAATTTAAAGAAATATTATATTTCTTATTTTACAATTTTGAAACTCATCAAAAGATAATTTAAATCTAACTATTTTATTAAAACGCGAAACAATAAACGGAACGCGTAAAAATAACGGGTTTCGACAAATAAATTTATTAAACGAAATTTAAAATAATTATTAAAATTTAAATAGTAATTTAATTGTTAAAAATAGTCTTTTATTTTAATTACGAAAAATACGCGTAATTTTCCGGATACGCGACGAAACTACGAACTGAGCAACCAAAACGGACCCGGACACCCCTCGGGGTATAAAAACCTTGAGTGTGTTGATTTTCTTCATTTTCACACACACAAACCTTACTCTCTCTCTCATTTCCGGCCAAACTCAACACCACCACCATATCACCTTCAATCCTTCATATCTAGCTCGTTTCTTCACCGATTTTCGTGATTCTTGCGCCCACGCGAAGCCCTTGAAGAGCTCTACACGAAAGTACAACAGATCTTGCAATTTAGTCAGCCAAAAACGAGGTATGATGCAGTGTAATATCACGAGATTAGGGTTTTTTTGCCCCTAGTTCGACACCCACACAGAATCGATCGGATTTGAGGGGTGATACACCCTAACCTCACACTGTGCTGTACCTTAACACTTATACCGACCACAGAACCACCACATAACCGTAGGTTTGGATGATGTGGACTAACAGGTTCGTGAAGTTGGAGCTCTCGACTCAAACAGGCATACGGCCGAACCATGAGAGGGTGGCGAACCCTCATCTTTGGACCGAACCCTGCAACCCTACACCAGCCACGAACCCAGGAGCTGCATCATGACCAACGAACCTACCTGCTGCTCGCGAACCTACTTCATCCACGAACCATTCATGCAGCGCTTGGGAACGAACCTTGTTGTTGTCAAGAACCACCTTCACGAACCCATGTGTCTGGAGCCGAACCCTCACCTTTGCCGAACCAGCCTAGGCGAACCTGTAGATAGTTATAGCCACCGAACCTTTGTACCCTTAGTCCGAACCTTAGCTGGTGAAATCAGGAAGGCTCGCTGCCATGTTGCTCCATTTAGTCGAAGTGCTATCAGCCCATTCATTCTATGGGCCCAAGTAACTAACTAAGTGGATATCTAAGGCCCATTCTTTAATTGTTCGGCCCACACCCAAGACCACTCTGGATGTCCCTTTAACCGGCCCAAATACACACAAGGCCCAGCAATAATCCTTTCGGCCCAATCAGAAAGCCGTAGGCCCAATAAGCAGTTTTCTAGGCCCAATATCCTAATCATTTCAGCCCAATGGTCCATGACATTTAATCCGGCCCACACCTAAGACCATGACTTATTCGACCCGCAACTCAATTCGACTCAATAACAATTGACTCACATGAACAAGGGATAGCGTTTAATTATAAAGGTGACTAGAATTGTGTTAAATCATAAGACATAACATATGACAGTTCAAAAGTGTTAGAAAATAATTTTAAGTTTTATACATAGAATACTCATGTTATGATGATAATTCAAGTAACGAATACATAAATAAACAAAAGGAGTATTAAATTGAAACAAGTGAGTTGAGTGCTATTGAGTTGAATTACAAGCTAGTTGGGTCAAATAACAAAGACTGAGACCGAGACACACGGGTGTTAACCAACTTTAGGGTTAACACATACACTCACACCAATTTAAATAGTTTGATACTTATGAGTCGAAAACAAATTGAAATCAATACAGGATCGTGAATTTACAACAAATACAAACAAAGAGCGCGGGTATTCTTGTCTTTCATTAGTCAAGCACTTCGGATACAAGGTGAGTTCATTGTCCCCTTTCAAACTTATTTGTTTTACTTCGGGACTGAGAAGCATGTTAAACATTTTTATCAAAATGTTATTTAATGCTTTAAACATGAACATGATTGCTTATGATGGAAACCTTTATTTTAAGCTTGATGCTTAATATCAATTGTTGATTACTTAATACGATTACATGAGACTTGGTTCAATTACATGAGATGTTATACAATTACATGAGACATGATACAAATACATGATACTTGATTCAATTACATGAGATGTTATACAATTACATGAGACATGATACAAATACATGATACTTGATTCAATTACATGAGATGTTATACAATTACATGAGACATGATACAAATACATGATACTTGATTCTATTACATGAGATGTTATTCAATTATATGAGACATGATACAAATACATGATACTTGATTCAAATACATGAGATATGATACAAATACATGATACTTGATTCAAATACATGAGACTTGATACTAATACATGTGATATGATGTTTAGAAACGATTACATGCTACTAGGCCATCATACATGCATCTAACCATAGGCTACGTAATTGCTGAACGTCTGGTATTCCAGAGCTTGTACCTATGGGGTGAGATACATGTAATAACATAAACATAATGATACTCAGCTATTACCTGGTTATAAGTGACATGTAATTGCTGAACGTCTGGTATTCCAGAGCTTTTGTCAGCTTATATGAGGTATGTAAAGGCTAAACATGAAAGTATCGATTCTAAGCTATTACCTGGTTATAAGGGACACGTAATTGCTGAACGTCTGGTATTCCAGAGCTTGTGTCGGCTTATATGAGGTATGTAAAGGCTAAACATAAACGTAACGTTACGGAGCTATTACCTGGTTATAAGGGACATGTAATTGCTGAACGTCTGGTATTCCAGAGCTTTTGTCCGCTTATAAGAGGTATGTAAAGGCTAAACATGAACTTGTTGAATGCTAAGTTGTTATCTATATAAGAGACATGTAATTGCTAAACTACTGGTATTCCAGAGCTTTTGTCTGCTTATAGGAGATATGTAATTGCTAAACTATGTGTGTGTGAATCTATGATGCTTGATAAACATGATGAGAAACTAACACGTACGAATACATTAGACATGAAAACATTGAAACAGATAACAAAGGCTTTGATGAGGATTGAGTTGTTTGGTAGGTAAAATGCTTAATTATTATTAACAACAATGTCATATCCGGGTTAGTATGTGGTGGGATGTTGGCTAGGGCTTGTTCCCTTACATATGCCCTATATATAAGCATACCGACTTGGATATTACAGGTGGAGTTAATGAGGTTAAGGTTTTACCGAAGGAGGTTTGTGAAACTATTTTTAAACTTATAAACTATGTGAACTCACCAACCGTTGTGTTGACTTGATCTTTTTACATGCTTTCTCAGGTGAAGGACAGGTTTAAGCTTAATCTTTTGGACATGCATACTAGGCTGCCCGAATAGAGGACCTAGTTAACTTTTGGAGAAGCACATTTTTTGTTGATGATTTACTATACTTTTGATATCTTGTATAGTTACAAGATATAAACAATTATTCTTTTGATGGGTTTACTTGGTTAAATTGCAGAACATTGCTATTGTAATTTAACTTTGTAATCCTATACATCATTTGATTGTGCTTTAGATATTCTTAAACGTTGATGCTATGTAAACAATCTGATCATCATGATTATCATCCGCGATATCACGCCCCGGGAACCTTCCGCCCGGCGGGGACTCCGATCCAACCCCGCCGGCTCGGGGTGTGACAATGTATTTACAAATTCCGTCCATACATACGACTACTGTACAGATGTTACAGTCTACCCTAGTTAAGGGAATTTCGTCCCGAAATTAACTAGCCGAATGTACTAAAAAGAGATGAGGGTTAACTTCATCTCATCCTCACATTCCCAGGTGAACTCTGCACCACGTTTGCCTTTCGATCGCACTTTCACGATCGGAATCCAGCTACTTTCAAGTTTCTTGACTCCATGATCCATGATTTCGACTGGACGTTCCACAAATTGCATGTTGTTTTGAATCTGGATATCCTCTAATAGAATTTGAATATCATGATCAGCTAAGCACTTTTTAATATTTGACACGTGAAAAGTATCATGAACGTTGCTCAGCTCGACTCGGAGTTTAAGTTTGTACACTACGCGACCAATCCTTTCTAGGGTCTCAAAAGGTCCAACATACCTAGGACCAAGTTTCCATTTCTCCATGAATCAGACAACGCCTTTCTAGGGAGAAACCTTAATTAACACTCGGTCCTTGACTTGAAATTCAAGTGGTTTCCGACGTTGATCAACATAACTCTTTTGCAGATCCCTAACGGCCTTAAGCCTTCATTGAATGATTGAAATCTTATCAGTTGTTTCCTAAATGAGTTCACATCCTACAACCTGCAAGTCATCAACCTCGGTCCAGCAGACCGGTGATCGGCACTTTCTAACCATACACTTGCTCAACTCACGGTAATCTATGCACATTCAGAATGACCCATCCTTCTTCTTGACAAACAGGACCGGTGCACCCCATGGCAAATGGATCGGGTGAATGAATCCCTTGTCAAACAGTTCTTGTAGTTGACTCGCCAATTCTTGTAACTCCGAAGGCGCAAGTCTGTAAGGCGCTTTGGCGACTGGGTTCGCACCAGGTACTAAGTCAATTCAAAATTCTACTTGATGCTCTGGTGGAAGACCCGGTAAGTCGTCTGGAAATACTTCAGGAAAATCTCTTATCACAGGAACGTCTTCAATGTTCTTTCCTTTCTCCTTTTTCTCGACAACGTGTGCTAAAAATGATATGCATTTCTTCCTAAGGTACTTGTGCACTTTATGCACGACATCAACTTAAGACCTTTACTAGAAGTTTTCCCAAAAACTCTTAAAGTTTCACCCGAAGGCAAGGGAATACGAATATATTTTTCATGAAAAATAATTTCCGCTTTGTGGGTGGCTAACCAATCCATGCCTATGATAACATCAAAGCTACCAAGTTGCATAGGTATAAGATCAATTGGGAAAACGTGATCATTTAAGTTCACAGTACATCCAATGATAACAGAGTCAATATCAATAGTATTACAATCAGCCACCTCTATGTTAAACGGTTTGTCTATCTTAGTACGTGTTATTCCAAGCATACATTCAAAATCATGTGAAACAAAACTCCTATCAGCACCGGAATTAAATAAAACTGATGCATAGGAATTATTAATCAGAAATGTACCATTAACGACATCTTGGTTGACCTGAGCTGCTGGAGCATTCAGCTGAAAAGCTCTGCCTCTCGCCATCCTTTGATTGTTCCCCGTCAGTCTAGGGCATTGATTTCTGAAGTGACCCACATCACCGCACTCATAACAGGCTCTTTCCTCTGCAGGTACTTCGCAATGGGTACAGCTTGAATTGGTTGTGCATGTGGAGCTGTCAGTACAAGCACTGCAGGTTGCATCCTTTGTGCTCGCGGTGCACTCCAACAAACATTAGTGAAATGACCATACTTGCCAAAGTTGTTACAGACACGACGTGGCAAGTTAGGTGTGTGATGATATCTGCAGATGTTACATTGAGGAATGGCCTCAACATAATTTCGGGTGTTTGTGTTGTTTGTTGGTTGTTAAGTAGTCTTTGCAGCAGGAGTAGTAACAACGAAATTTCTAGTCTTTCGCTTCCGATTGCTGCCTTATGACGAGCTACCTTGTTCAGTCTTGACTTCAGTTGAAGTCTCCTTTGCAGCTGTTTTCGTGTCAGTCTTCTTACTTCCCTTCCGTGTGAGTGTTCCAGCCTTCACATGATTATCCGTCAGTGTAGCAGATAGGCGGATTGCAACTTCCAAAGTGGTAGGGTTGCTACCAAAGATTGTTTCTTGAATCTACAGAGGTAGACCGCCTATGTACTTCTCTATTGCTCTCTCAAGTGGTGTCACTAGATGAGGTACCAACATACTCAGCTCATGAAAGCGAGAATTATAGATTACATTCTCACCGCTGTCCTGTTTGAGTTCCCAGAACTCAGCTTCCAGTTTCCTCATCTCACTGCGAGGACAGAATTCTGTGGTCATAAGAGTTTTGACCTCAGTCCACGTCAGTGCTAGGGCTGCATCAACTCTCCTAGTTCGCTTTTCGCCATTCCACCAAGTTAGTGCTCTCTTTTGGAAAACACTAGTGGCATAGCGCACCTTTAAGTTCTCGGGGCAGTCACTGTTGATGAAGGTGTTCTCAATACTCTCAAACCACTGCAACAGACCAGTGGCTCCCTCAGAACCCTTGAATTTTTCTAGGTTACAGGAGTTAAAGTGCTTAAATGTGCAAACTGGTAGGTTTGCACCACCCCTGTTTTGGTTGAGAGTTTGGTTGGCCTGATTCAGTTGAATCACCAACCCGGAGATAAGATTTGCTAACTCTTGCAAACCATTTTTGGCATTACTGTTGTTAGCATCTTCATTATGTGGGTTTGTAGTATCTTCGTTGTGACGGCGCGACGGCATGTTTCTGAGGATGTTAGAAACATGTTACTACCATTTACAACGTAAGTCATACAAACTATGGTCAAACGAGTTTATTACAACAGTTAGGATTACACATAGGAACTATATTTTTCTCCTATCTGTCATTAACTCATAATAAAGCAATAACTTCCTAGTATTATGCTAAAGTATCCTAATTGGTCATATCTAATATTAACTAAGTATTCCTAGTTTCAAACATTCCTCACCCTATACTAACAATGACAACCTCCCGATGCAGTGCAACAAGTTTATATATAGGGCATACGTAGAGTTGTCCGCAGTCGCATCATTCGCCGTCCCACCACCGTTGCAATGCACCACGATTATGCCCTTGTTAGGATTTAGGATGTTAATGTGTTTCCAAAGCGTTCCACTTCACAGCCTTATCCTATGGGGGATAATTATGAGTGAAGTGTGTTCCAGTACTTCTGACATCTAGGTTCGCCTAATGTCTAAGTTCACCTTAACACTAGGTTCACCTATTTTCTAAGTTCACCTAATGTCTAAGTTTACTATATGTTCACCTCATTACCAAGTGTTCATACCATCACTAAGTGTTAGTATCATCACTATGCTTTCATATTGTCACCAAGTGTCCATATCAGCACTAAATGTTTCTTTCGTCACTAAGTGTTTATATCATTCATTGAGTCTATTCACCCAGCGTGTCCAATAAGTGTGTTCATATGTGAATATGTGTCCATCAAATGCGATCATCCAATAACTCAATCCAAACCAAATTCAACCAACATTCCATCAATCACAACTTTACAACATATCCTAGTAATTTCCTAAGTTCCTGACACTAATATATATCAGGAGTTCAGTTAACATGTAATAAACACATAAGCATGAAATCCTGGATATAATAACTAGTGTATGAAATAATTGATACTAGGGTATCCTACGGTTATAGACTAGGTCAACCATTTCTAGTAACCTAATTCCCTATAACCCAGGCTCTGATACCAATCTGTAACACCCCAACCGATGGCGGAAACGTCGGGATGCCACGAGGGATGTGTAGATTGTTCAAAAGCTCGTGGGCATCTAAATAAATCATCACATATCAATTTAAATCAAACAAAGTAATTACACAAAAATCATGTTCATCATGATTTAGTTACATCAATTTACACAAAAGATTAGCTAAATTAACTAAACACTAGTCTTCAGTAATCCAGTTAATTTTAGCTAAGTCCAAGATCCTAAGTGATGATGTCCAAAATGTGAGACCGTCCTTCTCAACCTACTTTTCTTTATTCCCTGAAACATGTAGAAAATCAAGTGTCAACTACGAAGTAGTTGGTGAGTAATCAAAAGTTTTTATGTTTCAAAAATGTTTACAAAATGTTCATAAAGGGTTATAGTTTTCAAGAAAATACACATGTGCACCTGCGAGATAATTCAACTCTGCCAACACACAAACACAAACACAATAATCACATAATCCAAATAATCAACCACATATATTCAACCAATCTCAACCAAACACATCAAATCAATAATCAACATTCACAATAATCATCTTAATATAAGTTACCGCGGAGGACCTCAGTCAACTCAATCAACGGCGGAATCATCGCGGAAGACCTCAGTCAACTCAACCAACGACGTTCCTAATAATCATAAGTGTCAATACAAGGCACTACGAAGGACCGTAGTCAACTCAACCAACAGTGGAATCACCGAGGCGGACCGAAGTCAACTCAACAACATTAACTCAATCATTGTGGAGGACCGAAGTCAACTCAACCAACAATAACTCCCGGAGTTGTAATAATCCATGTCAATTCACAATCATTGATAATTCAATAATATGAATATCATAATGATAATCCAGGTGTCAAACATGTGTTATCAAAACAATATTTAAATCTGGTATACATGTTCCACCTCCGAGTTTAAAAGCAAAATGATTTATAAAGGAGGTTATCAGAACTCACCTAAGTTCCTTAGATTCAGTGTTCGTAGAATACGCGCTCACGTATGTGAAATCAAAGATACTTCAACAACCTGTAATTATCGTGTGTTCGTGTTCATAAGTATATGCGTTTTATTTCAATTGAATGTCTATACGTGTTTTCTTTTGATTATTAAGTGTGTCACTAACTTAGTTTATTTTATCTAATTAAAATGAATCACCCAATATTTTATAAATGATCATCATCAATATATAATTTAAACTTGCTAGTTTTAATTATCAAATGGTGATAACCCAATTGTGAGATCTTATGCGTACCTCCCATAGATATGTATACTTAAAGGTGATACCCTTAATCATACACATATCTATACACACATGCACATTTAATTAAGTTGACCACCATGATTTAAGTTATTAAAATCTAATTTAAGTTTAAGAAAATTATACTTAGGTTAGTCATATAAAATGCTCAAATTGCATATATTCGTAGGTTACAATAAGTATACTAGGAAAAAGGTGGTGGTTCTTAAACATTCATGCATGCATGGGTGTACTTAGTTTTAAGTCCTTTTGTGTGTTGGCTTAACCCTCCCCTTAGCTTGAGAAGCTTAGGTTAGACAGCCTCCTGGTTCGGCTGTTTAGGTTTGCTGCTATTAGGGTTCAACCGTCCAAAGGGCTTGGCATTGGTAAGGTTCGACAATAGCAACACCGATGGATGGGAGGTTCTGTGACACCCATGTCACTTTCTGTCCCCTCCGGACATTTTAAAATATCTAATTAAGATTTTTGTTTAGGTCCCAGAAAAAACTTTCTGTGTTTTGTTTGTAAACACACTCATTTTTAATCATTCAAACATTAAAACATGTCAAGTATATCCACATACTTATAACAAGTTAACTTCAATTCACCACTCAAATCTTTTTGTTCGATCTCGATCACCATTGCCGTTCACCTTACTCTTTTGTACCTATAAACACCACATTTAAATCACCATTAGTTCGTTAGAACTAAGTAAGTTTACCCCACTATTTCACCAAGTGTATTCCATAACACCATATGGATACACTACTAATGTCCCAAATATAATTTGGAAACAATATTCAATCGCATACAAACGATTTACTAATGGGTCGTTTCCACCCAAAACCCCATGAATCACCATTCATGTACAATCATTATAATTTAACACCTCACATACATGTGCACACAAAACTCCAGTTGTGCATCATATTTCCCAAAAGTCAAAATTTAACAATTTGACTCTTGAATTTTGAATGTCTACACCCTTATAGGTCATATTTTGTTCACATACCTTGTGAATCTGTTTCACTGAAATTGCAAGTCTTATGTTCACACACCTTGTGAATCAAAGCATGCACATTACCAATTTGATGCCTACACAGTTGTAGATCACCCTTTCTGTTCACACACCTTGTGAATCAATTACATTAGATTTGCATGTCTTATGTTCACATACCTTGTGAATCAGCATACACATTACCAATCCACTATTTGTTCACACACCTTGTGAATAAATTACATTGGAATTGCATGTCTTATGTTCACACACCTTGTGAATCAGCATACATACCAATCCACCATTTCTTCACACACCTTGTGAATCAATTACATTGGAATTGCATGTCTTATGTTCACACACCTTGTGAATCAGCATACACATTACCAATCCACCATTTGTTCACACACCTTGTGAATCAATTACATTGGAATTGCATGTCTTATGTTCACACATCTTGTGAATCAAAACATGTATATTTCCAATTTAACATCTACACATTTGTAGATCACCACTTGTTCACACACCTTGTGAATCTTTCAATCACAATAACCACAATCATTTATATCAATTTCAATCAACTCAACGAGTCATATATATATATATACTTTCAACAACATTATCCACACTCATGTGGATTAATATCAATTTAAGCAAACATGAATGCTTACACACTTGTAGGTCATCACTATCCACACTCATGTGGATTAATATCAATTAATATCATTTATATCAACATACTTTCAACAACATTATCCACACTCATGTGGATTAATATCAATTTAAGCAAACATGAATGCTTACACACTTGTAGGTCATCACTATCTCACATTCAACACATGGTTTATATCCATGTGGATCACTAATTGAGTTTTGTTCACATGATCACAATATTTGTGATTCATTATCACAACATTAAACAAACTCAACAGTAACGGGTGACTTACCTCGATTTGAGAAGTTATCAACAATCTCAAACTCTTTTCCAGGCCTTTTAGAATTAGATTCACCTCCTCTTCCTATTATAAATTCACATATAACAAGATTCAACAACATGAACCCACAACTTGTGTTATTTATATAATCTAATTCTTTTGACCTTTTTCACTCTTCATTTTCAATCAAAACCTCATCGAGGCTTTTATCAACAACCCATGTGTAGAAATTAATCTACACATGTTCTTAGTCATATTTAAATTATCAAAACTTCATATTTTGAAATCCGTTGCTTGACTTCCTTTACCAACCCCTAGTTGTAAATCACACGTATACAACTAGTTTCAATATGCTCAACACCCATACATACTGATTCAAACTCATTTGAATCTCATCTATTAGTGTGTGGCATTTAGAAGTCAAGTTATCATTTATAATTACCAGTTTATGCTAAAATCATCAACTTTCATATTTCAATATTTAATTAAATACTTAAATTGGATTTATCATTCCAAAGAATGATCCAACACCACCATAACCACAATTTAATCATCCCTCTAGTTATCATACTCAATAATATGAGTTTCATGACAACCGGACATTATAACGGATCAAAATCAAGATTACACCGTCAAAACATCTAGTTCTTCGTTTCTAACAATCCCAAGTTATCAACTGGGCACTAATCAATACCCATAATCATAGTAATACATTCAAAACTAGATTTAACACACACAATATTAAACTAGTAGGAGAGATCGAATCGTTACCCAATCGAACGGATGTTCAATCTCAAAACAACGATCAGATGTTGCAGATATGTTTCCTGGTACGATCCGTAGGCTTAAATGGCTTCAAATTTGAGATTTGTAGATCAAAATTTCGAATATGGGTGTAAGAAACTCGAAAGGAAGAGTTGAAAACTCTTCTGTAATGAAATCTGATCTTAAAATCAAGTTTTGTCGACTTAACACGCCGGGCGTACCGCTCCAACCCGGGGTTTGGCCCGGGGCATACCGCCCCACATCACTTTTGTCAAATCTTTGATCTTATCTTCATTTCGCGATTCCGGACAATCCGTAACTCCGTTTCGCACACGGTTTTCGCCCACGTTCACCATTTTTCGCATACTATCAACCTATAATAATTACAATCATCAAATCAACATGGATTTCTAGAACGATCACATGTGCTCTTGCCAATGATGACGTAATTCTCACATATTTTCAAATTACAACAATCACAATCGTTCAATTAACGATTATTTACAATACATTCATTATTAAAAACCGGTTGTTACAAATCTCCCCTCCTTACAAAGGTTTCGTCCTCGAAACCGATTATACCTCAAATAGAAAAGGATAAAATTGCCGCATTTCATCCTCGGACTCCCACGTAGCATCCGAACCTCGCCTGTTCTTCCATTGCACCATTACTTGGTTAATTGTCTTATTCCGAAGTTGCTTAACTTTCCTATCCAAGATAGCCACCAGTTTCTCAATATAATTGAGTTTATCATCAAACACCAAATCCTCTATCGGCACATAAGCCGATTCGTCCGCTAAGCACTTTCGCAAATAAGACACGTGGAATGTATTGTGAATCCCACTCAACTCCTCTGGTAGCTCTAAGCGATAGGCAACCTCGCCAATCCGAGCTATAATTCTAAATGGTCCAATAAAACGTGGACTTAATTTTCCTCGTTTACGAAAACGAATTACACCCTTCCAAGGGGAAACCTTTAACAACACAAAGTCTCCCACTTGAAATTCAATTGATCGTCTTCGTTTATCTGCATACAACTTTTGACGGTCTTGTGACGCGTTCACGTGAGCTCGAATTTGATCAATTCGCTGATTTGTTTCTTTCAATATTTCTTTATTTTCAAGCTCTCGTGGGCCAACCTCTCCCCAGCAAACGGGAGTACGACATCGCCTTCCATATAACATTTCATATGGAGGCATTCCTAACCCGGAATAATAACTGTTGTTATACGAAAATTCCGCCAGAGGTATATAGTCATCCCGACTACCTCCAAAATCAATAATACACGCTCGTAATACATCCTCCAGTGTCTGAATGGTCCATTCACTCTGACCATCAGTCTGAGGATGATACGCCGTGCTCAACAACAGTTTCGTGCCCAATTCCTCTTGAAAATTCTTCCAGAAATGAGAAGTGAATCGTGTATCTCGATCGGACACAATCATCACTGGTATCCCGTGACGCGACACTATTTCTTTCAGGTACACTTCAGCCATTTTCTCGGAAGAATACGATTCACTAATAGGAATAAAATGAGCACTTTTAGTCAACCGATCTACAATGACCCAAATCGTATCATACCCCTTTTATTCAATTTGATATTCATCAATCAAATTCGATGTGACAACTATTTTTATTGTCTTTCACCTTAATAGGTGAATAATCCTCTCTTCCTGTTCTAGGCATTAACCACTATTCATTGCCTTATTTTAAATTCCCAACCGGAATTTCAACACCTTAATTCATATTCGCTTTGAATGCTCTCACCATTGAGAATCATTCTTATTTCACATCATAGTATCATACAAAAATTTAAACTACCAAATAATGATCACACTACTGTGATTCAATTTAGTGAACACGCTATTATGATTCAATTCATGAATCTATTTAAATGTTCACAACTTTGTGAATCTCTTCAATTTATCATAACCTTGAATGTTCTCACCTTTGAGAATCATTCAAATTTCATGGTTAACTAACAAACAATACTTTTGTATATTATTACAACTACATACATACAATTTATGATCACACTATTGTGATTCAAAGTAACACACATTTGTGTTTAAATTCAATTTCGACAACTAGTCAAAGTTTAACTCGATTTAAACATACTAATGAGTCCCTCATTCTTATGTATATTCACCCAATAACATCTGGGCATTATCTCCACACATATCTGGATATCACCACATATATACATTAATCAACACCACTAATTCCTAGTCAAACAACTAAGGATTATATTGATTACAAAGTTTATATATCAAACTTTTTTAATGGGTTAGCTCTACCCAATAATCCCCATTACCACATACTGTGGATTCCCATTAATTTTTATATTTAAACGAATGTTCACACTCTTGTGAATCAATTCGATTATTCGCTCCATTTATATGTTTACACCATTGTAAATCATCCCAACTATAATTATTTGCATGGGTGTTCATACTCTTGTGAATCACTTCATTCCATACATTAATAATAAAAGTCCACACCCTTGTGGATCATTCTTTTTCTAATTTAAATTTAAAATTTATCACCACCTTCACACAACTGTGAATTAATATTAAGTATCGTGTACTAGAATTAGACACTCCATATCCTTACTTCTAGTTTACACACAACCTTTTCATACATGTATTTTTTTTATCTCCTTTATATCAGAAGATAAAATAACTCTAAGGCTTTGACCACACATTTGTCACAATTCTCTGCACCTCGGAGATATCAATGTCGTCCACCTCCAGATGATATTCATCAACCATTACACAGCTGTGACAATAAATTCTATACTAGCCATAGACATATAATAATATCATATGTATGCTACCCGATTCTTGTGATTCTATAGATCACACACATTTAATATTATACATTACATGTATACGTGTCTTTATCGAATATTCACACTTTTGTGAATTATTCAACTATTCAAACTAATAACGACACGATTGAGATTTTAACAAGTCACGTACACCATATTCTAACACCTTACCAATCTTCCATATACTAATATGAAATAATGTTCCCAAAGATACGTTCATATCGTGTATATGTTACTAAGCTGGCCAGGCATAGCAAGATATGCACCACATACCCGTGTCTTTACGTTCACTTTTTCACACAAGTTAGGAATATTGGTTTATAACAAAACAAGTCCTCATATCACACAACATCAAACGACAATTTACAGATACATCATACCTGGTGATTTCGGTTTTGTGATCAGATCTTTCATCGAACATTTTTTTTCTCTTTTTCCTTATCAAGAGCTTCAAGTTTGAGTTCAAGTGTTCATATCACACTTGAATCCCTCAAACCATTGCTCTGATACCAACCTGGGACACCCATGTCACTTTCTGTCCCCTCCGGACATTTTAAAATATCTAATTAAGATTTTTGTTTAGGTCCCAGAAAAAACTTTCTGTGTTTTGTTTGTAAACACACTCATTTTTAATCATTCAAACATTAAAACATGTCAAAGTATATCCACATACTTATAACAAGTTAACTTCAATTCACCACTCAAATCTTTTTGTTCGATCCCGATCACCATTGCCGTTCACCTTAATCTTTTGTACCTGTAAACACCACATTTAAATCACCATTAGTTCGTTAGAACTAAGTAAGTTACCCCACTATTTCACCAAGTGTATTCCATAACACCATATCGATACACCACAAATGTCCCAAATATAATTTGGAAACAATATTCAATCGCATACAAACGATTTACTAATGGGTCGTTTCCACCCAAAACCCCATGAATCACCATTCATGTACAATCATTATAATTTAACACCTCACGTACATGTGCACACAAAACTCCAGTTGTGCATCATATTTTCCAAAAGTCGAAATTTAACAATTTGACTCTTGAATTTTGAATGTCTACACCCTTATAGGTCATATTTTGTTCACATACCTTGTGAATCTGTTTCATTGGAATTGCAAGTCTTATGTTCACACACCTTGTGAATCAAAGCATGCACATTACCAATTTGATGCCTAAACAGTTGTAGATCACCCTTTCTGTTCACACACCTTGTGAATCAATTACATTATATTTGCATGTCTTATGTTCACATACCTTGTGAATCAGCATACACATTACCAATCCACCATTTGTTCACACACCTTGTGAATCAATTACATTGGAATTGCATGTCTTATGTTCACTCACCTTGTGAATCAGCATACACATTACTAATCCACCATTTGTTCACATTCCTTGTGAATCAATTACATTGGAATTGCATGTCTTATGTTCACACACCTTGTGAATCAGCATACACATTACCAATCCACCATTTGTTCACACACCTTGTGAATCAATTACATTGGAATTGCATGTCTTATGTTCACACATCTTGTGAATCAAAACATGTATATTTCCAATTTAACATCTACACATTTGTAGATCACCACTTGTTCACACACCTTGTGAATCTTTCAATCACAATAACCACAATCATTTATATCTATTTCAATCAACTCAACGAGTCATATATATATATATATATATATATATATATATATATATATATGCTAAATGCAAAAATACTTGTAGTGTGGACTTACCCAATCCTACATTACAAGTTCAACCAAATAGATAACTTACGCACAATTTGAACACATTCACCTGTGTTTACATCAAATATATTCCCAATTCATATGTTCACACACCTTGTGAATCAGTTAACTACATTTCAACACACTGATTGTTCACTCTCAAGTGAATCAACCAGAACTGTCTACACAATTGTAGATCATCAAATACAATTCTTTATATTTACCAAACATGTGTCACACTATTACATTCAAAACGACACAATTAGTTGTCTTATTGAGTTTTTACAATCTTGTGAATTACTCAAACTTTCATTAATATAATTATGTTCTCACCCTTGAGAATCTACTAACACAAAGTTTACTACATGTGTTATTACACACATAGTCAACATTAGACACAAACAACAATTAGTCACACAATTGTGATTCCAAATAATATATATTAGTGTCTAACCTCAAATTCAACCTTAAGGTCTATCACCCTTACATAGGTTCGCATACCTTGTGAATCATTTATACTTACGTATAACAAACAGTTGTCTACATCATTGTAAATCAACTAAGTTGTCCACTACCTCCTTAGTTCACATTCAAGTGAACCATTTCAACATACTTTCAACAACATTATCCACACTCATGTGGATTAATATCAATTTAAGCAAACATGAATGCTTACACACTTGTAGGTCATCACTATATCACATTCAACACATGGTTTATATCCATGTGGATCACTAATTGAGTTTTGTTCACATGATCACAATATTTGTGATTCATTATCACAACATTAAACAAACTCAACAGTAACGGGTGACTTACCTCGATTTGAGAAGTTATCAACAATCTCAAACTCTTTTCCAAGCCTTTTAGAATTAGATTCACCTCCTCTTCCTATTATAAATTCACATATAACAAGAATCAACAACATGAACCCACAACTTGTGTTATTTATATAATCTAATTCTTTTGACCTTTTTCACTCTTCATTTTCAATCAAAACCTCATCGAGGCTTTTATCAACAACCCATGTGTAGAAATTAATCTACACATGTTCTTAGTCATATTTAAATTATCAAAACTTCATATTTTGAAATCCGTTGCTTGATTTCCTTTACCAACCCCTAGTTGTAAATCACACGTATACAACTAGTTTCAATATGCTCAACACCCATACATACTGATTCAAACTCATTTGAATCTCATCTATTAGTGTGTGGCATTTAGAAGTCAAGTTATCATTTATAATTACCAGTTTATGCTAAAATCATCAACTTTCATATTTCAATATTTAATTAAATACTTAAATTGGATTTATCATTCCAAAGAATGATCCAACACCACCATAACCACAATTTAATCATCCCTCTAGTTATCATACTCAATAATATGAGTTTCATGACAACCGGACATTATAACGGATCAAAATCAAGATTTCACCGTCAAAACATCTAGTTCTTCGTTTCTAACAATCCCTAGTTATCAACTGGGCACTAATCAATACCCATAATCATAGTAATACATTCAAAACTAGATTTAATCCACACAATATTAAACTAGTAGGAGAGATCGAATCGTTACCCTATCGAACGGATGTTCAATCTCAAAACAACGATCAGATGTTGCAGATATGTTACCTGGTACGATCCGTAGGCTTAAATGGCTTCAAATTTGAGATTTGTAGATCAAAATTTCGAATATGGGTGTAAGAAACTCGAAAGGAAGAGTTGAAAACTCTTCTGTAATGAAATCTGATCTTAAAATCAAGTTTTGCCGACTTAACACGCCGGCGTACCGCCCCAACCCGGGGTTTGGCCCGGGGCGTACCGCCCCACATCACTTTTGTCAAATCTTTGATCTTATCTTCATTTCGCGATTCCAGACAATCCGTAACTCCGTTTCGCACTCGGTTTTCGCCCACGTTCACCATTTTTCGCATACTATCAACCTATAATAATTACAATCATCAAATCAACATGGATTTCTAGATTGATCACATGTGCTCTTGCCATTGATGACATAATTCTCACATATTTTCAAATTACAACAATCACAATCGTTCAATTAACGATTATTTACAATACATTCATTATTAAAAACCGGTTGTTACAGGTTCGCTGCCCTTGGATGAGTTAAACAGCCATGATGTTCGGTGTCCATATGGTTCGGCAGTTCGAAAGTTCGCACCAGCTTTTGAGTTCGGCCACCCATATGGCTCCCTTGGTTCGTAGAGGTTCGGTCATCTCGGTTCGTGGCTCCCTTGGTTCGGCCAGCTTTTGAGTTCGACCACCCATGTGGGTTCAGCCCTTCTCTACCCCAGGCGAACCTCTACACCATCGAAACCAGCTCCAACCGAACCTGCTGTTCTTGGCTGTTCATCATCATCATCATCAAGTCCTAGGTTGTTGCAGTTTCTTCCATACCTCCATAGGTTAGTACTAACCCGATTAACAAGGATAAAACCCTAAAATCGTTTAAAAAGATGGTAGCCATGTCCGAATAGTTTTTTTAACAAAAAACGAAAAGTAAAACGCCCATTTTACCTTCAAAACCCGATCAAAAGCAAGATTTCTTCGTGGGTTCTTGTTCTCCTCGATCACACGAACGTTTTGGCAACAAGATCTCTTGAAATGGTTGAGAAATGAGTGTGAAAATGTAGAGAGAAATTAGAGAGAGAGTAGGGTGATGAAAATGAGCTTTAGAGAGAGAAAGTGTTCTTGTAAACATGTAGAGGAAAAGAGAGGATGGGCTTTTATAGCCCGGGTTCTTCCCGCGTGTTCGGTCTCGTTTATTTTGCGTTAAAAATTATCAAATGCTCGGTTCTTCTCATAAATTATACTTAAAACATGAAACATTTAAATAATTGGATTTCGTTTTATAAAATGGTTTTAATTTATTTCCGTTAAATCAATTATTTAAATAATACAATTTTATTCAATTCGTTTAAGGTTAAAATTCCTAATAAACGTTTTTAAATTACTTTTCTTAATTTAATATCGTTAGATATTATTTCATTTATCTCATCGAAACACGTCACTCACGTACGAATTCGTGAAGATCGTCACCATTTCGAATTCAACGCTCGTATCATATTTCGATTTGATTTACGATCTATGGAATATCGTTTCAGTATATTATTCCTAATAATTATATTAGTGCGAATCATCACCCATGCGAATACATTATTGAGTTTAATATTTCTGAAATAACATTCGCGTTTGAATTATATTCGTAACCTCACCATCGCTTAATTATTTTCAATAACGTTTTCATTATTTTATTACTTTGAATATTATAATTTCCCAATCCAAATCACACTAAATCATATCACTGACACATCCATTATAGACCGAAATAAGCTTATGTATAGGGCATATGTAGGAGTAGGTCGCAACCTATCCAGCCACCGTCCCACCACCATTTCGATAAACCATGACCATGTGTCCTTTACTATATTTAGTAACCAACCAATAACCAACTCATAAACCTTTGCCATTCCAAACCAAAACCTCGGATTCTCCTCACCAAATCCTCAACACTGATATAATCATGATAAACCGAAGATGGTTTATGTATAGGGCATACGTAGAAATCAGACGCAACTTCTTCAGCCGCCATCCCACCACCTCTTCGATAGACCATGATTATACCCTTGTCTATCTTTGGTGATAGAATCCTATACTACTACCAATCCCAAATCCAACCATATCATCCCTTCTATATATTTCTGCAATAAACTCTCTGGTTCTGTTTAGTTGTATTCCAAACTAGACTTCCCATGGTTTATGCTCATTATGATAATATACGTTCTCAATAATGTATACCAATTATAATAACATCCTATTCATAGTAATTATCAATTATCATATCAGGTCTTAACAATACAAATATTTATGTAATGAAATGCCTAAAATACAGTGATGTTACAAGTCTGCATAAACTAGGAGATCTTATGGACAAAATTTTTTCTAAAATTTATTTTTCATCATTAAGGAATTTCGAGACGGGATTATGTAATCTTAGGATCCGAACTAAATTCCTCAATGTGTATTCATCAAAGGATTTCAGAGGCAAAGATCTGTATTCTTAGTATCTTTGATATGCAATTCCTAACATGCTAACATATTTAGAACTTCATGAGTAGGAATCTATATTATCAGTATTCCTAAATTGAGGTTCTCATCGTGGAATCAAAATAATCAATACGGTATGTATTGAGAGACTGGAATGAATATTCCAATGACACACCAACATGAAAACTAAAGGTGTTGATTTCAAGTGAATCAAGACTACAGTTTTCGCAATCATAGTCATAGTCCATGAAACAACCGTAAACAATCGTGAGTTGGGATCCTAACTTCAAATACAAACGGCGGCCTAGCTATGGCATACTAAAGTGGTGGTGGGCTGGCGGCTGGGCTGGCAGTTAGCTTGACCCTACATATGCCTTATATATAAACTAACTTCAGTATGACAGGGGGAATTCAGCGTGACTATTTGAAGTGAAGATCTGGGGTAAACAAGAATCATTAGAACACTACTCAATCTTATGAGAATCAACCATATGAGAATCAACCATATGAGAAACAACCATTATGTGAGTAAACCATATGAGCATCAACCCTATGTGAATCAACCATTATGTGAATCAACCATATGAGAATCAATCATTATGTGAATCAACCTTATGCAAATCAACCTTATGTAAGACAATCCTAGGTGAATCAATCTTGTGTTAATCAACCTTGTGTGAAACAATCTTATGAGAATCAACCTTATGTGAAACGACCCTATGCGAATCAACCTTATGTGAATCAATGGTGTGAGAAACAACCTTATGAAACTCAATATTGTGTATAAACTTTATGTGTCAGTCTTATGTATAAGAACATAGTTAGATCCGGTGGATCACACATACTTTGTAAATATCAGCCATAGCTCATCATCAAAATCTTGATCATACATGCTAACATAGTTGGACATGTAAACACTGCTAGTACATGACAACATAGTACATGCAAGCTTAAGCTTAAATGTACTATATGTTCTATATCATTCACTGTATGTCATACAACCATAATCTGTAGACGAATTTCATACTCAATATTACAATTGAATGATAATATTAGTAGTACAAAGATATTACTAACTTTATCTGTCAATTCAATTGTATAACTTCACATTACTGTGCTTGTGGCTTTCTCTTCGTAGAATGCCTCCTTGACGTAATCCTCACAGTGAGGGTTCAACAAGCGGAAATGATGAAGATATCAACAAGATTGCCCGAGTAATCACCTTAGACATGAAGGAGGTTATTCCAGGTATGGTCATTGATATCACATGTTGTGGTGGTGAATCAGCAACAAACAACTCTAACACTAGCAACACTGGAACTGCTACCTTTACTTTCAAGCAGTTCAATGATGCTAAGCCTCCTAAGAATGCTGGTATTGAAGGAGTTACAAGCCTGTTGCAATGGCTTGAAAGCATTGAGGACATCCACGACTTCAATGGGTGTCCTTAACATCTTATGGTCAAAATGGCCTCGAGCGCTTTTCACAAAGGCACTCTTACCTGGTGGAACGATGATGAAAACACTAGAGGCCGAGAAGTTGCTTTGGCCTTACCATGGGAAAACTTTAAGAAGCTGCTTGTGGAGCAATTCTGTCCTTGCCACGAACTGAAGAAGCTAGAGGCCAAGATGTGGAGTCTGGCTCTGGACAATGGAGAGAATACAAAATACACAACCCGTTTTCATGAGTTGTGTATCTTAGTTCCACACTTGGTGACTCCTCTATCCTGAAAGATAGGGAAGTACATTGAAAGAATGCCCCTAGTGATCAGGGGAAACGTTATGGGAAGTAGCCCCACAACTTTAGAGGTGTCTATTCATTTGAGTGCAACACTGACTGAGGAGTATGTCAAGGCTGGAATACTCCATATGAGAGGCTCAAAGGGAGCTAAAGCTGAAGAAACCAGGAAGCCCTAGCAACAGAAACCGAAGAAGAAAACGCAGTAGACAATCAAGAACTAAGTAGTCGCGACTGTAGTTGCTCCAAGACAAGTTATACCAATCAATGCTGCCCCACAAGCTGTTGTGGCTAGAAAGCCCTATACTAGCCCATACACACTATGCCCCAAGTGTCAGTATCACCATCTCCTACCCTTCCATGCCGACAATGTACAAAGTGTGCAAGGTACGGGCACTTGGTGGCAACATGTCATGCCACAACTTTTGCCGCCACTACAACTGTAGCGGTTCCTGCCATTACCAGTGGGAAAAATTACTACAACTGCGGGGCAGAGGGACACTTCAGAAACCAGTGTCCTCGTCTCAACAACAACACTGCTGCCACTGCCACTGCTCGTGCTTTTGTCATCGGAGCTACCGAAGCACGTGAGGAGCAAACAGTCATCATAGGTACATTACTCATCAACAACCATTATGTTTCCATATTATTTGATATCGGTGCAGACAAAAGTTTTTTCACTGCCACCATTGCATCATTATTTGACATACAACCATTAGTACTTGCTACTCCATATATAGTAGAAGTAGCTGATGGTAAGAGCATACTTGTGAATTCAATATTATGTGGTTGTGAACTCATGTTAAATGATCATTCGTTTATTATCGATCTCATTCCAATGACACTCAGAAGTTTTGAGGTCGTCATTGGAATGTATTGGTTGTCAGAACATAATGTTGAAGTCGTTTGTTTTGAGAAATTACTTCAAATACACCTACCGTCTGGCGAAACGATGCGGGTGTACGGCGAGAAGCCATGCCATGGATTGAAGATTATGTCGTGCAACATGGCGCGAAAGTGAAGAAGAATTACTTTACATTCCTCGCACATGTAGTGGAGAAGAAACCAGAGAAATAGACGGTTAAAGACATACCGGTCATCAGAAACTACCTAGAAGTATTTCCGAAAGACTTGCCAGGACTACTACCAGTCCGACAAGTGGAGGTTCGAATAGATCGCGTCCCTGGAACGAACCCAGTGGCGATGTCTCCATACCGGTTAGCTCCGTTTGAGATGCAAGAACTGTCTAGTCAGCTTCAGGAACTTCTAGAGAAAGGTTCCTTAGACCTAGCTACTCACCATGGGGAGCTCTGGTTCTCTTTGTCAAGAAGAAAGACGGATCATTTCGTATGTGCATCGATTATCGTGAGCTAAACAAGTTAACAATCAAGCACAGATATCCTCTACCCAGGATCGATGATTTGTTTGATCAATTACAGGGAGCAACTTGCTTCTCTAAGATTGACTTACGATCCAGGTATCATCAGTTGAGAGTGAATGATTAGGATATTCCAAAGACTAAGTTTAGGACTCGATATAGGCGCAACGAGTTTGTGGTTATGCCATTTGGGCTAACTAACGTGCCGGAAGTGTTCATGAACTTAATGAATCAAGCCTACATGCCTTACTTAGATCAGTTCGTTATCGTCCTTATTGATGATATACTGATCTATTCTAAGACTGAACATGAGCATGAGAGCCATCTTAGAAAGATCTTAGCACTGCTAAGAACTGAACAACTTTATGCTAAATTCTCGAAATGTGAATTTTGGCTAAAGGAGGTTCACTTCATAGGATCTGTTATCAAAAAAGATGGGATACATGTAGATCCAACGAAGATAGAAGTGATTAAGAACCGGACTACCCCATCCACTCCAACAGAGATTCGTTCATTTTTGGGTCCGGAAGGTTACTATTGAAGGTTCATCGCGAACTTTTCAACGATTGCCTTGCCACTCACGACTCTGACCCAGAAAAGTCAAGCGTTTATATGGGGGCAGAAACAAGAAGATGCATTTCAACTTCTTAAATAGAAGTTATGCAACTCTCCTATCCTTAGTCTTCTAGGAGGCAGTGATGATTTCATAATCTATTGTGATGCTTCGAACCTTGGCCTCGGTTGTGTACTTATGCAACGAGACAAGGTCATTGCATATGCTTCAAGACAACATAAGGTTCATGAGAAGAATTATACTACTCACAACATTGAGTTAGGGGATGTGGTCTTTGCACTAAATATTTGGAGACACTACCTTTATGGTACCAAATGTGTCATATACACGGACCATAAGAGCCTTCAACACATTCTCAATCAGAAGGAGCTCAACTTGAGATAAAGGCGTTGGGTTGAGATGTTAACTGATTACGACTGTGAGATTCGCTATCACCTGGGTAAAGCCAATGTCGTGGCGGATGCTCTTAGTCTCAAGGAGCCAATCAAGCCGATGCGTGTTAGAGATATGGAGATCAACACACAACCAAACCTGAAGGATTTGATTCGTATTGCATAGCAACAGGTGGTGATCACTGATCAGCTAAAGACGGAGTTAGATTGCGGGGTTGAAGGTAAACTATAGCCTCGATCGGATGGAGTTCTATACTTCAACGGCCGCATGTGGATTCAGAAATCAGAAGAATTGTGCACTCTCATATGTGATGAGGCCCATAAGTCACGATGGCGAGGTTACGATTTGATTTGGGTGATAGTCGACAGACTTACCAAATCCGCTCATTTTCTCCCGATCCGAGAGGATTACAAAATGGATAAATTGTCCACATTGTACATTAATGAGATCATTACGCGTCATGGTACACCAACGTCAATCATATCTGATCGTGATAGTCGTATCACATCTCGCTTTTAGAAATCATTGCAAAAGGCTTTGGGGACTCGTTTTAACCTTAGCACGACGTGTCAACCCCAAACCGATGGTCAAAGTGAAAGGACTATCCAGACACTCAAGGACATATTTCGTTCATGTGTGATTGATTTTGGAGGAAGTTGGGACACTCATCTCATCTTCCACTCATTGAGTTTTCGTATAACAATAGCTACCACATGAGCGTTCAGTGTGCACCATTTGAAGTCTATATGGTAGGAAGTGTCGATCACTGGTCTGTTGGACCGAGGTTGGTGACTCACAGGTCGTAGGACCTGAACTCATTCAAGAAACAACCGATAAGATTGCAATCACTCAATCAAGGCTTAAGGCCGCAAGAGACCGGCAAAATATTTATGTCGATCGACGTCAGAAACCGCTTGAATTTCAAGTCAATGACCGAGTTCTACTTAAGGTTTATCCCTAGAAAGGCTTTGTCCGATTTACGAAGAAAGGGAAACTTGCACCTAGGTACGTTGGACCTTTTGAAATCCTAGAAAGGATTGGTCCCATGGCCTACAAACTTAAACTTCCAGTCGAGCTAAGCAATGTTCACAATAAATTCCATGTGTCGAATCTTAAGAAGTGCTTAGCTGATCATGATGTTCAAATTCCATTGGAAGATAATCAGATTCAAAACAACACGCAATTTGTTGAGCGTGCAGTCGAAATCATGGATCATGGAGTCAAGAAACTTAAGCGTAGCCGGATTCCGATCGTAAAAGTACGATGGGAAGGAAAACGCGGTGCAGAGTTCACCTAGGTACGTGAAGACCAAATGAAGCTCAAGTACCCTCATCTTTTTACAGTACCTTATGCTAGTTAATTTCGGGACGAAATTCTCTTAACTAGGGGAGCCTGTAACATTTTTATAGTAACCATAAGTACGAAAGATGCTTGCAAGTGCATATATGTAATTATAAGATTGTTTGTAAATAAAATTGTGAATATTCATCATGAACAGGTAAAACAGCTTGCACACACAACAGTTAAGACAAGAGATTTCTCTCAGTAACGAGGAAATCTGATGTCCAACAACATAAATTCATAAGTCATGTAATCCAAAATAACCAAATGATGAAACAAAAATGTTGTGAGGAAACAAGTTCAAAACAACCACTAATAACATTATGAAATATTAAATTAACAGTATGTTCGTGGGAATGACAGTTCCCTCGAATATGTGGGTTTAATATTTTAAATGATATCTTATAATTTGAAAACCAAAACAGAAAGTAAAACCATCGTCGTGTTCGTACGGGTGACGATTCGTACGTATACGTGCAAAAGTTATAAGTTCTGACGAAACAGTTTAAATAAACGATTTCGAAAATAAATTAATAATAATATTTCACAAAAAATATTTATCAGGAATTTCCACCTAAAAAGATAAAATAAAACCATTTTTTATGAGAACGTAACATTTACGTTTTGTTCATAATATAACGCGTCAATGCGGAACCGATCGAAAACAAACACGCGTGAGACCACCCGGGGTATAAAATCCCTTATTTCTTTCTTCTACCACACATTAATTGCAGAGATTTATCTCTCTGTCTAAAAATTCGTCTAGCCTCTCTGTCTATTTAGATTTTCATCACAAAACCCACACTCTACCTCATCAAACCTTCACCAAATCAAGCAAATTTGGTTTATAAACGATCCTCTCGACGAAAGGAAGCTAGAAGTACAAGGATCTGCCCAAACACGAGCTCAACCGACCAAGAATCTAGTGAGAAGATTGGGAATTCTAGGGTTTTCTACTATTATCCTTCAACTAACACAATACCAGTTTAGTTCACTTAAAACCTCATAACAAGCGATGAAATGATCTTGGAAAGTCGTGGAGGGACTTAGATTTAGTGTTCAAACATTGTACAAGGGATGAATGGTCGAGAATAATAGTATCAATCAAAGAATGGGTTGAAGGATATTATCGATGGTGGTGAGTGGACAGTCATCTTCTCCATCGAAACTAACAATCTCGGCGGCCTAGTAATGACCAAAGAGCATAGATATTACCAAGATCAATGTGGTCCAAGTCGAAAGAATCTGGTCATGGTCGATACTAACAAATTTGAAGAGTATGCCATCGATATTAAGGCCCCATCGATACTGACAGTATCGATGGGCACATTTTGGATGCAGCTCAGTCTTCTCATCAAATCCGCCACTCTCGACGACTTTCTCTCAATTTCGAATCATCTACAACACCTAACCTAGTTTTTCCATGGGTAATTAGCTGAAGAGACATCGAGATTATTAAGCTAGAAGATTGACGGGCAGGTTACAAGTCCCCATCGATACGACTAGTATCGATGGGCTACAATTGAGTCGTGATCATCAATACTACAATCTCGAAGCTTCGTTTATTAGTCTAACATCATCGATACTAATAATTTAGTTATATCCAAGTATTTGAAACTTAAAATGGATCAAAACCAACCACAAACAAGAGATTACTTGATCCTAGAATCATGAAGAGTCGGGGAAGGTGGTACTAACCATAACCTGATTCTAAACGGTCATGGTCGATGTTTTTCCAACTTAAGCTTAGCCAAATTCAAACATAACTCATGATGATAATAATAATCAAAGACTAGCACATGAAAATATAAAGTATATCTTGAACATAAGGGTTCAATAACATAATGAACACATGTAACATTATTCATGAAGTTCTCATGCATGGTGAAACATGTATCATAACTTCTTACAAGTTTATCTATACTTAGATAATATAAACAAGTCTACAACATTACTTTAACATTTTCATTTACATTATTAACAGGCTCCATGGGTAAGCTTAAGTTGGAAAAGCATGTGTAGAATAATTCATACCTTAGAAATAATGAAGTATCTTCCATAATATAATACAAACATGAAAATATAAATTCATGAATCACATTAAACTCAATCAAGGATTTGAATACAACCAAAGTACAACAACAAGTGAGAGCATCAGTAATCAATCATAGTTCAGTGCACAAACAACCAAGGTGAGAACATAGCCGGCCTAGTTTACTGTTTTATAATTGTTTTGGGGTGAAACATGTGATCAATACTTTCATTGGTACAACTTTAACAAGTAAGTTTTACAAGGCTCTTTCACAATAACAGGTTTATAAACTTCTAGATTTGTAAACTTTGGAATGATCAAAGAAACAGTTTTGTTAACGATTCAACCTTTGTATTCCACCATTGTATTCAACCATTTAACCTTTAATCAATCTTTATATCAGTTCAACATTTTAATGGTATAAATCTCTTAAAGTGTAGTCATGGTGTTCATTGTTGTAAACAAACTTATGCACATCAAGACACATTCATTCATTCATTCTTGATCTTTATCTTTATAATGTTAGTATTGGGTGATCACAACAAGGGGAAGCAGAACACGTTTGGTTATGCCAAGGCCATGGTTAGAGTTTTAAATTTGTTTTATAAACTAACTGCGGATTGGATGCGTTTACGGAAATACGCATTTGCTGCTAATTAATTTTACCAACATAGGTCATATTGGCCACATTATGACAACGTGGATTTGTTGTTGAATGAATTCAACAACATGTGCCATGTTGGATGCTTATTGCTAACTACCAATTTACTCCAAATGTAATTTGGGACTTGATCATAAGTTGGTACTGTTTAGTGGACAGTCGTAGACTGATTCACATTCATTCTTTATACTTGATGATAGTTTGTGTTACAATTATCCATGCTACTCATAAATTATGTTTTATTCATATTGTTTAAACTTCATACTTTTTTATTCTTAAATGTTAAACCTATAGTTCTCACCAACTACTTGTAGTTGACAGTTACTTTTCACATGTTTCAGAGAATCAAGGATAGGTATCATATGGACAACTAAGGCGACCTATTAAGATAGATCAAGATCAGAAAACAAGATAGGATGGATTAGAAACACAGTTAATCCTTTTTGTTTAATTATCTTGTCTGATCTTTTGTGTAAGCATTATTTTTGAGGTCGATTAGTTGTGTACTTTTGGAAGATAGAATGCATTGTAATCAAAACTTATTTCTCATTATGAAACATAGTAACGTTGTGGTTATTCTTTCAATATTTGTGCATGATTCAACCATCAGCCGTCATTGTGCCGTGGATTTTGCACGTGGCGCTGGGTGTGACATAAAGGAGTGAAAAACATGATATTTCAATGACTGGAAATGTAATAGATTGAAGAAAGCTTATCAGGAGATGGCAGAGGCCATTATGTCGAGAAATAATAGAGTTTTAATGATGAACATAGTTGGCTTCTGTGATCTTAAGGTACCATGGTTACAAAACAACAAAGGGATATTAGGACTCACATTGGCTTTCTCAGATATTTCGCCACTATATCTCTTTACATAGAATCTAACATATTTTATAACTTTTATCAATAACATATTTTTATATTTTTCATGTAGTTACATTATTTGCAACTATGTATACCTAGTAAATAAAAAACTTAAAAGACACATGTCACAAATCTAAGTTTTCTTATTTTAAATTTTTTTTTGTGTCTCTCTCATATTAAAATGAAGATTAAATAAAACAAAAATAATCAAATTCAAACATTTTAAACAACAAAATTTTTATAAAAAATTAATATTTTTATTACTATCTATTTAATATTTTTTATTCAACTCATGTAATACACGAGTTATCAGTCTACTAATTAATAAGGATTATTTAGATATATCCCCCTAGTGAGATCTTTTATTAAATATTTACCCAACCTTTAAAATCAATTACATACTTCCCATTGTGAGCTGGAATATGTAATAGACTAGTTTATTTGAACGGAGAAATATTTTTTAAAAAGAGGAAATATGTAATTGACCGTTTTAGATGGTATATAATTATTTATATGTAATAAATGATATTAGGAAGAAGTAATATGTAAATGTCCTTATATTTATGTTAATCTGTAGGCAAATATGAGTAGTGAAAGTTTAACCTTTTATTCAAGTTTTATTTTAGTGATAAAATATATTTTTACAAACAAATAATAAAAATGGAATGGCACAATTGTGGCATTTTGTATCTTCAACTATTGGTTGTTCGTTCTCACTATTCTCCAGTTTATTTATTTTAGTTCCATTGTTATGGTTTCTTTTTTAAATTATTTAGTATAATAATTAAGTTTAAATATATTTTATTTTCACTTATAATATTTAAAATTTAACATTTTGTAGATTTTTAAGTATACCATTGAGACAATATTAGTTTTACATTTGCTTTGACATAAATTTTACTTAAAACCCGAGACAATTTTCTCTTCTTTTATAACTTTTAATGTGTCTTGTAACATCACCGTATTTTGGGTTGTCTGTACATGCTTAATTGTATCGATAAGACCTGATTTGATAATATCGGATCGTGATGCTTGTTTTGCGGCACGATTTTGCGAATCACTTCATGAAGCTTTTGGAACAAGATTGGATCTTATCACCGTTTATCATCCTCAAACGGATGGACAGACCGAGCGAACGATTCAGACATTAGAAGATATGCTAAGAGCTTGTGTCATCGATTTCGGTGGCAACTGGGATAGCCATCTACCATTAGTCGAGTTTTCGTATAACAACAGTTATCACGCGAGCATTGGTATGGCACCGTTTGAAGCTCTTTATGGTAGAAAATGCCGGTCACCTATTTGTTGGACCGAGGTCGGCGAATCGCAGATCACTGGTCCTGAGATTATTCAAGAAACGACTGACAAGATTCACCAGATTCGCGATAATCTGTTAGCGGCTCGCAGCCGACAGAAAAGTTACGTGGATAAACGACGGAAACCTTTAGAGTTTGAAGTTGATGATTTTGTATTACTCAAAGTATCACCTTGGAAAGGAGTCGTACGACTCGGGAAGAAGGGTAAGCTTGCTCCACGATATGTTGGCCCTTTTAAGATTCTTGAACGGATCGGGAAGGTTGCCTACAAGTTGGAACTTCCTCCTGAACTTAGAAATGCACACCCGACTTTTCACGTGTCCAATTTAAGAAACTGCTTAGCTGATCAGGATCTTCAGGTACCACTCGACGATCATGCACTTCATTGAAAAACTAGTCGAGATAATGGACCGTGAAGTTAAAAAGCTCAAACGCAGTAGAATTCCAAATGTCAAAGTACGATGGGAGTCGAAGCGTGGTCCAGAATTCACCTGGGAACGGGAAGATCAGATGAAGCTTAAGTACACACTTATTTACTGCAGTCGCCCCAAGTTGAATTTCGGGATGAAATTCCCTCAACTAGGGGAGACTGTAACATCACTGTATTTTGGGTTGTCTGTACATGCTTAATTGTATCGATAAAACCTGATTTGATAATTGATAATTTCTATGATTTATTTGATGATAATATTACTCGTATACATTTTGAGAATATATAATTATGAACATCAACCATGGCAAGTCTAGTTGAAAAACAACTAAATAGAACCAGAGAGTTTATCGCAATTGAATTAATATGATATGGGTTGTTGAATTTATTTGGGAGTTGTAGTAGTATAGGATTCTATCACCAAAGATAGGCAAGGATACAATCATGGTCTATCAAAGAGGTGGTGGGATGGCGGCTGAAGCAGTTGCGACTGACTTCTACGTATGCGCTATACATAAACCATCTTCGGTTTACCATGATTATATCAGTGTTGAGGATTTGGTGAGGAGAATCCGAGGTTTTGGTTTGGAATGGGAAGGATTTATGAGTTTGATATTAGTTGATTACTAAACATAGTCAAGGACACATGGTCATGGTTTATCGAAATGGTGGTGGGATGGTGACTGGATAGGTTGCGACCTACTTCTACATATGCCCTATACATAAGCTTATTTCGGTCTATCATGGATGTGTCAGTGATATGGTTTAGTGGATATGTATTGGGAAATTATAATATTTAAAGTAATAAAATAATGAAAGCGTTATTGAAAATAATTACACGATAGTGAGGTTACGAACATAAGTTAAACGCGAATATTATTTCAGAAATATTAACTTAATAATGTATTCGCGTGAGTGACGATTCACACGAGTATAATTATTAGGAATAATATACTGAAACGATATTCCATAAACTGTAAATCGAATCGAAATACGATACAAGCGTTGTGTTCGAAAAGGTGGCGATCTTTACGAATTCGTACGCGAGTAACGCGTTTCGACGAGATGATCGAAATAATAACTAACGATATTAAATTAGGAAAAAGCATTTGAAAACATTTATTAGGAATCACAATCTTAACCAAAATCTAGTAAAATCATTTTGTTAAATAAAGGATTAAACGGAAACAAATGAAACCATTTTATAAAACGAATTTAATTAAAACCATTGGGTTATACGAAATCCTTTTATTAAAAACGAAATCTAATGATTTAAACGTTTTATGTTCTAAATATATTTTACGAGCAAAACCGAGCATTTAATAAATTTTAAACGCGAAATAAACGAGATCGAGCACGCGGGAACGAAACGAGATATAAGAAAGATGAACCACTTCATCTCTTTCATTTTTCACAATCTCTTTCTCTCACTAGAACCCAAATCCCGTCACTCTTTCTCTCTAACTTCTCTCTAGAATATCTCCTTCGTTTCTCAACGGTTTTGCAAGATCTTGGTGCCTAAACGTTCGTGTGATCTAGTAGAACAAGAACCTACAAAGAAATCTAACATTTGATCGTGATTTGAGGGTAGATCTAGAAATTTATTTGTGGTTTCTTTCTTAAAGTAACTAGTTTTGACTTTTAGCTTGTACAACCCGATCTTATCACTTAAAAACCATAAACGAGTTAGTATAAAAGGGTAGGTGTGGGTGGTATAGACCTGCAACAGGTTGGAACTCGAAGATGATGATGATGAGCAGTTGGTTCGCGACATAGCTGGTTGGCCGAATCTTTCTTGAGCTGGACGAAAGGGTGGCCGAACCTGTGTGATGGCCGAACCCTATACCAGCGGCGAACCCTAGTGGAGTCGAACCTAGAACAAACGACCTGCGAACCTCCCATCCACCTGATCCCACAAACCAAGGCTGCACGAACCTGAAAGGGACGAATCTGAAATGGGTGAACCTGGTGAATGACCGAACCTTGTGCATGGTCACCGAGCCTCCTCTCAACCGAACCCTAATGATCAGCGAACCCTTTGGCCTGCAAACCTTTATCATGGCCGAACCTTAGGCCGCCGAACCTTGGGCAACCGAACCTTCGAGTGCTGCGAACCTAGGCTGCCAAACCCTGATGATGTGTGAACCAGTGAACAACGAACCTTGGATGGCTGAACCTAAGGTGTAGCTGAACCTAGGGTTTGCCAGATAATCGGGGCTGTCGAATCTAAGATTTTTCGAACTAAAACTAAAGATAGACGAAGGAACATGGACTCATCTAAGTTCATGCATGCATGGAAAATCCTAAGTTGTCACCTTTTCATAACAAGCATAGGTTTTAACTTAAGAATTCATATAACTTAAATGAGTTATGAAAACAACTTAAGTTGATTTTCTTAAACCTAATTGAAACTCGACAACTCAAGATATGTGGTTAACTTGCATTAACATGCATGCATGCACTTATAAGTTATTTATATGTGTATAAGATCATCACCTTTACAATATAAATAACTATTATACTTGCATTAAAACCATCATATGATAATTGATTTAAAATTTACAAGTTATAAACCTATCTTTTATGATGAGAAGAGGAAGCCTTAATGATTAACATTCTAACCTAGATGATAAACCTAAGTTGGTCGTACATCTAACAACTAAAAGACGAGTGGATATGAAAACTTAATGATGATCACACATAGACACTCACGAATATGAAACACGCGATAAATACAGGTTGTTGAAGTGTCTTTGATTTTACATACGTGAGCACGCATTCTACAAACACTGAATCTAAGGAATTCAGGTGAGTTCTCATAACCACCTTTTAAATCATTTTGTTTTTAAACTCGGACATGGAACATGTATACCAGATTTACACATTATTTTGATAACACATGGGTGACACCTAGATTATCAATATGATATTCATATTATTAGATTATTATTGATTGTGGATCGATATGGATTATTATTACTCCGTGAATCATTGTTGGTTGAGTTGACTTCGGTCCTCCATGATGATTGAATTGCTGTTGATTGAGTTGACTGAGGTCCTCCGCGGTCATTCCACTGTTGGTTGAGTTGACTACGGTCCTACGCTGTGCATGTATCGACACTTATGCTATTTAGGAATATCGTTGGTTGAGTTGACTGAGGTCCTCCGCGATGATTCCGCCGTTGATTGAGTTGACTGAGGTCCTCCGCGGTAACATATGTTGAGATGATTATTATGAATGTTGATTATTGCTTTGATGTGTTTGGTGGAGATTGGTTGAATATATGTGGATGATTATTTGTGATTATTTGAATTATGTGATTGTTGCGTTTGTGTTTGTGTGTTGGCAGAGTTGGATTATTTCACAGGTGCACATGTGTATTTTTATTGAAAACTATAAACTTTTGTAAACAGTTGTAAACATTTTTTAAACATAAAAACTTATGATTACTCACCAACTACTTCGTAGTTGACACTTGATTTTCTACATGTTTCAGGGAACGAAGAGAAGTAGGTAGAGCAGGTTAGCTCTACATATTTTGGACATCATCACTTAGGGTCTTGGACTTGTCTAAATTAACTGGATTTCTGAATACTAGAGTTTAGTCAATTTAGCTAAATCTTTTGTGTAAGTTGATGTAACTAAATCATGATGAACATAATTTTTGTGTAATTATTTTTGTTGAAATTAATTGATATGTGATGATTTATTTAGATGCCCACGAGCTTATGAACAATCTAAACATCCCTCGTGGCATCCCGACGTTTCCGCCATCGGTCGGGGTGTTACAGATTGGTATCAGAGCCTAGGTTATAGGGAATTAGGTTACTAGAAATGGTTGGCCTAGTCTATAACTGTAGGATAACCAGGTATAAATTATTTCATACACTAGTTAGTATATTCAGGATTTCATGCTTATGTGTTTACTACATGTTAACTAAACTCCTGATATATATTTGATTTGCATATGATCCTTGCTGATTTTACATGTGATTGATGGTGCCCTGATGACTCGATAAGGACATACTCGTGGTGTATTGTAAAGGTGGTAGGCTGGTGGCTGAAGCAGTTGCGACTGACTTCCACATATGCCCTATACATATACCATTTACAGTACATCAGGTGGATGTCAGTATTGAGAAATAACGGAACTACCCATTTGGGAAAATATCTATTTAGGAAATTAATCGTTTAGGAAATTATTTGCTTAGGGAATTGCTCGTAGTATACTACAAAGGTGGTGGGACGGTGGCTGGGGCGGTTGCGACCTACCCCTACATATGCCCTATACATATACCATTTGTAGTATATTGGGGGTCTGCCAGTGTCAGGAAACTTAGGAAATTATTAGGATATGTTGTAAAGTTGTGGTTGATGGAATTTTGGTTAAATTGGGTTTGGATTGACATATTGGATGATCTCATTGATGGACACATATATATACTCAGTTATGAACACACTTATTGGACACATTGGGTGAATAGGATCAAATAATGATATGAACACTTAGTGACGAACTGAATATTTAGTGCTGAGATGGACACTTGGTGATAATGCGAACGCGTGGTGATGATACTAACACTTAGTGATGGTATGAACACTTGATAATGAGATGTGAACATACAGTAAACTTAGACATTAGGGGATCTTAATTGTCAGGTGAACTTAGACATTAGGTGAACTTAGAAAATAGGTGAACCTAGTGTTAAGGTGAACTTAGACATTAGGCGAACCTAGATGTCAGAAGTACTGGAACCCACTTCACTCATAATTATCCTTCATAGGATAAGGCTGTGAAGTGGAACACTTGAGAAATATATGTATACCCTAAATCCTAACAAGGGCATAATCGTGGTGCAATGCAACGGCGGTGGGACGACGGATGATGCGACTGCGGTCAAGTCTACGTATGCCCTATATAAAAGCTTGTTGCACTGCATCGGGAGGTTGTCAGTGTTAGTATAGGGTGAGAAATGTTTGAAACTTAGGAGTATTTAGTTAATATTAGATATGACTAACTAGGATGCCTTAGTATAATATTAGGAGACTACCACTTTACTATGAGTTTAATGACAGATAGGAGAAAAATATAGCTCCTATATGTAATCCTAACTGTTGAAATGAACTCATTTGACCATAGTTTGTATGATTTACGTTGTAAACGGTAGTAACATGTTTCTAACATCCTCAGAAACAAGCCGCCGCGCCATCACAACGAAGATACTACAAACCCACATGACGGAGAAGCTAACAACGGTAATACCAACAATGGCTTTCAAGGGTTAGCAAACCGTATCTCCGGGTTGGTGACACAACTGAATCAAGCTAACCAAACTCTCAATCAGAACAGAGGTGGTGCAAACCCACCAGTTTGCACGTTTAAGAACTTTAACTCCTGTAATCCACTAAAGTTTACGGGTTCTGAGGGAGCCACTGTTCTGCTGCAGTGGTTTGAGAGTATTGAGAACACCTTCATCAACAGTGATTGTCCTTAAAATCTGAAGGTGCGCTATGCCACCAGTGTTTTCCAAAAGAGAGCACTAACTTGGTGGAATGGCGAAAAGCGAACTAGGGGAGTTGATGCAGCCCTAGCACTGACGTGGACTGAGGTCAAGAACCTGATGACCACCGAATTCTGTCCTCGTAGTGAGATGAGGAAACTGGAAGCTGAGTTCTGGGAACTCAAGCAAGACAGCGGTGAGAATGTAATCTACAATTCTCGCTTTCATGAGTTTAGTCTGTTGGTACCTCATCTGGTGACACCATTGGAGAGAGCAATGGAGAAGTACATAGGCGTTTACCCATGCAGATACAAGACACTGTCTTTGGTACCAACCCTACCACACTGGAGGCTGCAATCCGTCTATCTGCAACTTTGACTAATAATCACGTGAAGGCTGGAACACTCACACGAAAGGGATCTAAGAAGACTGATACAAAGTCAGCTGCAAAGGAGGCTTCAACTGAAGTCAAGACTGAACAACGCAGCTCTTCAAAAAGCAGCAACAGGAAACGAAAGACCAGGAATTTCGTTGTTACTACTCCTGCTACTACGTCTGCTCAACAATCATCCAACAACTCAAACACCAAGAATTATGTTGGGGCCATTCCTCAATGTAATGTCTGCAGATATCACCACATGCCTAACTTGCCCTGTCGCGTCTGCAACAACTGTGGCAAGTATGGTCATTTTGCTAATGTATCTCGGAGTGCACCGCAAGCACAAAGGGCGCAACCTGCACCGCTTGCACTGCCAGCTCTGCATGCCCAACCAATTCAAGCTGTACCCATCCGCCAAGCACCTGCACAGGCAAGAGCCTGTTATGAGTGTGGTGATGTGGGTCATTTCATAAACCAGTGCCCGAGACTGACGGGGAACAACCAAAGGGTGGCGAGAGGCAGAGGTTTTCAACTGAATGCTCCAGCAGCTCAAGCCAACCAGGATGTTGTCAATGATACATTTCTGATTAATAACTCTTATGCATCAGTATTATTTGTTTCCGGCGCTGATAGGAGTTTTGTATCACATGATTTTGAATATATGCTTGGAATAACACGTACTAAGATAGACAAACCGTTTAACATAGAGGTGGCTGATGGTAATACTATTGATATTTACACTGTTAGTATTGGATGTACTGTGAACTTAAATGATCACGTTTTCCCGATTGATCTTATACCTATGCAACTTGGTAGCTTTGATGTTATCATAGGCACGGATTGGTTAGCCACCCACAAAGTGGAAATTATTTGTCATGAAAAATATATTCGTATTCCTTTGCCTTCGGGTGAAACTTTAAGAGGTTTTGGGGAAACTTCTAGTAAAGGTCTTAAGTTGATGTTGTGCACTAAAGCACATAACTACCTAGGGAAGAAATGTATAGCATTTTTAGCACATGTCGTGGAGAGAAAGGAGAAAGGAAAGAGCATCGAAGACGTTCCTGTGATAAGAGAATTTCCTGAAGTATTTCCAGATGACTTGCCGGGTCTTCCACCAGAACGTCAAGTAGAATTTAGAATTGACTTCGTACCTAGTGCGAACCCAGTCGCCAAGGCTCCTTACAGAATTGCACCTTCGGAGTTACAAGAATTGGCGAGCCAACTACACGAACTGTCTGACAAGGGATTTATTTGCCCGAGCCATTCGCCGTGGGGTGCACCGGTCCTGTTTGTAAAGAAGAAGGACGGGTCATTCCGAATGTGCATTGATTACCGTGAGTTGAACAAACTAACCATTAAGAATCGATATCCTTTGTCGCGCATCGATGATCTTTTTGATCAACTTCAAGGCTCGACATGGTTTTCAAAGATCGATCTTAGGTCTGGGCATCATCAGCTTTGTGTACACGATGATGACATTCCCAAGACAGCTTTCAGAACAAGATATGGCCATTACAAGTTTCTGGTAATGCCCTTCGGCCTTACCAATGCACCTGCGGTTTTCATGGATCTCATGAACCGTGTTTGCAGGCCATACTTGGATAAATTTGTGATTGTATTTATTGATGATATTTTGATTTACTCCAAGAGCAAAGAAGAACATGAGCAACACCTTAAGTTGGTTTTGGAGATCTTAAGAGAAGAACGGTTGTATGCCAAATTCTCCAAGTGTGAATTCTGGCCTAAGGAAGTTCAATTCTTGGGACACATAGTCAATGAAAAGGGTGTTCACGTGGATCCTGCGAAGATTGAAGCGGTGAAGAATTGGAGTACACCGAAGACACCAACGGAGATTCGATCATTTCCTGGACTTGCCGGTTATTATTGGCGGTTTATTTCGAATTTCTCCAGAATTGTTGTCCCTCTCACTTCTTTGACTCAAAAGAATAGGCCTTATGAGTGGGGACCAAAGCAAGAAGAGGCATTTCAGACCTTGAAGCAGAAACTTTGTGATGCTTCTGTCTTGACATTGCCTGATGGAAATGATGATTTTGTAGTTTACTGTGATGCATCCAACCTAGGTCTCGGTTGTGTTCTCATGCAACGGGGAAAGGTTGTGGCATATGCATCGAGACAGTTGAAAATCCACGAGAAGAACTACACTACACATGACTTGGAACTTGGTGCAGTCGTGTTTGCCTTGAAGATATGGAGACATTACCTTTATGGCACTAAGTGTGTAGTCTTTACAGTTCATAAAATTTTGCAACATATACTTAATCAGAAGGAACTTAATATGAGACAACGGAGATGGGTTGAACTATTGAATGACTATGACTATGAAATTCGCTACCATCCTGGTAAAGCGAATGTAGTAGCAGATGCGCTTAGTCGCAAAAGTCATGTTCAAATCCATAGTGTCCAAGTGCACACTAATCTTCATAATGATGTTCTCATAGCCCAACAATACTCATTGGCTCAAGCTACCCCTAAAAGATGAGATGTCTTGCGGGGCCGAATTACAACTGGAAAATAAGGATGATGGTTTGATGTATTATTTGAATCGGTTGTGGATACCGAACCGGGATGATCTTAGGATGATGATTTTGGATGAAGCTCATAAGTCTTGTTACTCAATCCATCTGGGTGCCGACAAAATGTATCAAGACCTTAGAGTCTTATACTGGTGGCCTGGGATGAAAAAGGATATTGCTGAGTATGTAGCCAAGTGCCTTAACTGTGCTAAAGTCAAGGCAGAACACCAGCGACCTTCAGGATTGTTAGTATAACCAGAAATACCCATGTGGAAGTGGGAGAACATAAAGGATTTTATTACTGAACTCCCACGAACCGCAAGCGGTCATGATAGTATTTGGGTGATAATAGATCGATTAACCAAGTCGGCTCATTTCTTACCGATACGCGAGAAGTACCCTGTGCAGAAATTAGCTCGTATCTACGTTGATGAGATCGTTAGTCGACATGGAATTCCCTTAAGCATAATATCGGATCGTGATGCTCGTTTCACGGCACGATTTTGAGAATCGCTTCATGAAGCTTTTGGAACAAGATTGGATCTTAGCACCGCTTATCATCCTCAAACGGATGGACAGACGGAGCGAATGATTCAGACATTAGAAGATATGCTAAGAGCCTATGTCATCGATTTCGGTGGCAACTAAGATAGCCATCTACCATTAGTCGAGTTTTCGTATAACAACAGTTATCACTCGAGCATTGGTATGGCACCGTTTGAAGCTCTTTATGGTAGAAAATGGCGGTCACCTATTTGTTGGACGGAGGTCGGCGAATCGCAGATCACTGGTCCTGAGATTATTCAAGAAACGACTGACAAGATTCACCAGATTCACGACAATCTGTTAGCGGCTCGCAGCCGACAGAAAAGTTACGCTGATAAACGACAGAAACCTTTAGAGTTTGAAGTTGATGATTTTGTATTACTCAAAGTAGCACCGTGGAAAGGAGTCGTACGATTCGGGATGAAGGGTAAGCTTGCTCCACGATATATTGGCTCTTTTAAGATTCTTGAACGGATCGGGAAGGTTTCCTACAAATTGGAACTTCCACCTGAACTTTGCAATGTACACCCTACTTTTCACGTGTCCAATTTAAGAAAATGCTTAGCTGATCAGGATCTTCAGCTACCACTCGACGATCATGCACTTCGTTGAAAAACCAGTCGAGATAATGGATCGTGAAGTTAAAAAACTCAAACGCGGTAGAATTCCAATTGTCAAAGTACGATGGGAATCAAAGCGTTGTCCAGAATTCACCTGGGAACGGGAAGATCAGATGAAGCTTAAGTACCCACACTTATTTACTGCAGTCGCTCCAAGTTGAATTTCGGGACGAAATTCCCTCAACTAGGGGAGACTGTAACATCACTGTATTTTAAGTTGTCTGTACATGCTTAATTGTATCAATAAGACCTGATTTGATAATTGATAATTTCTATGATTTATTTGATGATAATATTACTGGTATACATTTTGAGAATATATAATTATGAGCATCAACCATGGGAAGTCTAGTTGAAAAACAACTAAACAGAACCAGAGAGTTTATCACAGTTGAATTAATATGATATGGGTTGTTGAATTTATTTGGGAGTTGTAGTAGTATAGGATTCTATCACCAAAGATAGGCAAGGATACAATCATGGTCAATCGAAGAGGTGGTGGGATGGCGGCTGAAGCAGTTGCGACTGACTTCTACGTATGCCCTATACATAAACCATCTTCGGTTTATAATAATTATATCAGTGTTGAGGATTTGGTAAGGAGAATCCGAGGTTTTGGTTTGGAATGGGAAGGATTTATGAGTTTGATATTAGTTGATTACTAAACATAGTCAAGGACACATGGTCATGGTTTATCGAAATGGGGTGGGACGGTGGCTAGATAGGTTGCGACCTACTTCTACATACGCCTTATACATAAGCTTATTTTGGTCTATCATGGATGTGTCAGTGATATGGTTTAGTGGATATGGATTGGGAAATTATAATATTTAAAGTAATAAAATAATGAAAGTGTTATTGAAAATAATTACGCGATGGTGAGGTTACGAACATAAGTTAAACGCGAATATTATTTCAGAAATATTAACTTAATAATGTATTCGCGTGAGTGACGATTCACACGAGTATAATTATTAGGAATAATATACTGAAACGATATTCATAAATCGTAAATCGAATCGAAATACGATACGAGCGTTGGGTTCAAAAAGGTGGCGATCTTGACGAATTCGTACGTGAGTAACCCGTTTCGACGAGATGATCGAAATAATAACTAACGATATTAAATTAGGAAAAAGAATTTGAAAACATTTATTAGGAATCACAATCTTAACCAAAATCTAGTAAAATCATTTTGTTAAATAAAGGATTAGACAGAAACAAATGAAACCATTTTATAAAACAAATTTAATTAAAACCATTGGGTTATACGAAATCATTTTATTAAAAACGAAATCTAATGATTTAAACGTTTTATGTTCTAAATATATTTTACGAGCAAAACCGAGCATTTAATAAATTTTAAACGCGAAATAAACGAGATCGAGCACGCGGGAACAAAACGAGATATAAGAGAGATGAACCACTTCATCTCTTTCATTTTTCACAATCTCTTTCTCTCACTAGAACCCAAATCCCGTCACTCTCTCTCTCTCTAACTTCTCTATAGAATATCTCCTTCGTTTCTCAACGGTTTTGCAAGATCTTGGTGACTAAACGATCGTGTGATCGAGTAGAACAAGAACCTGCAAAGAAATCTAACATTTGATCGCGATCTGAAGGTAGATCTAGAAATTTATTTGTGGTTTCTTTCTTAAAGTAACTAGTCTCGACTTTTAGCTTGTACAACCCGATCTTATCACTTAAAAACCTTAAACGAGTTAGTATAAAAGGGTAGGTATGGGTAGTATAGACCTGCAAAAGGTTGGAACTCGAAGATGATGATGATGAGCAGTTGGTTAGCGACATAGCTGGTTGGCCGAATCTTTCTTGAGCTGGACGAAAGGGTGGCCGAACCTGTGTGATGGCCGAACCCTATACCAGCGGCGAACCCTAGTGAAGTCGAACCTAGAACACACGACCTGCGAACCTCCCATCCACCTGATCCCACGAACCAAGGCTGAACGAACCTGAAAGGGCGAATCTGAAATGGACGAACCTGGTGAATGACCGAACCTTGTGCATGGTCACCGAGTCTCCTCTCAACCGAACCCTAATGATCAGCGAACCCTTTGGCCTGCAAACCTTTATCATGGCCGAACCTTAGGCCGCCGAACCTTGGGCAACCGACCCTTCGGGTGCTGCGAACCTAGGATGTGTAACATCTGTGCCGGAATCGTTACCGAAACAGTAAGTTGCACTGTAGATTGCACAGTAACTCAGGTATACATGACGGGAAACTATGTTTATGCTAGTGATACATAATGCTTAACACGAAACTATTATGCGATTGTCTGAAATCTGATTAAAACCTTAGGGTTTAACAGACAGAAACATATCAGACAACACAGAATGGAAACACAGATACTTGATTTGATGCTATTGTGTATAAACGTATGCGAGGTTAAACAAAACAAACCATAACGGTTATTGTTACAGAATGCTAAACAGACGAATGATTCGTATAGTGACGATCTGTACGAATGATTCTGAGAGTTTAACGTTCTGAAATAATGACTGAAAAGTAGAGAACAAGAATCGGAAATCCAAACCATCGTCGTGTTCGTTCGAATGACGATTCGAACGAATACGCGCGATGGTGACGCATTCTGACGAAACGATAACGAAAACGAAACGAACGATCATAAAGTTAAGGAAATAAAATATTTCCTGTTTTACAATTTTGAAACTCATCATAAATAAAGTTAAACGAAACTATTTTAATAATTCGCGAACAAAATTAACGAAACGTGTGTAAAATATTAAATTTCGATAAATAATTTAATACAACGATCCTTAAAATAATTTCTAGTAATAATCACATCCTAAATATCCTAAAATAATCCTCATTATTTAATTATGAAATACGCGCGTAGCGTGCCGGAAACGCGACGAAAATACGAACCGAGCAACCGAAACGAACCCGGATACCCACGGGGTATTTAAGCTCTAAGTGAGAACATTTATTTCATTTTTCCCAAACCCTCTCTCTCTCTAACCTTTGAACCTGTCACCCCTCTCTCTCTAGATTTCACCACTTTAAACTTCAAGATCTTGAGCACTTCTTGATGGAATTGCATGATTTTGGTATCCACGCGTAGCTAACAACGAGATCTACAAGGAAGTACAGCGTATCGGAAGAATTAACCAGCCATTTTCGAGGTATTGATGAAAGAAAACTCACAAAAATAGGGTTTTCTAGACCTTAGAGTCGACCCACACACACATCCGATCGTATTGAGACATTTACACCGTAAACTCGCACTTGGCAATATCCTCACACTTGTGTCGACCATGGAATAACCACAAAACTTCGGATTTGATGATGGGAATGGCAAGGATGAACAGGTTTGTAACCTGCAGGCGAACCAAACAAGTTGGCCGAACCTTGCAAGGGTGGCCGAACCTTCCAAGTGACTGAACCTTCCAAGTGGCCGAACCTTTACCTTTGCGGCCGAACCCATGAGCTCCCTCCTTCACGAACCCTTGACCATCATCATCACCGAAGCTTCTACAGTCACGAACCCTATTCACAAGCTTTGGCAGAACCCAGCAGCCATGACCACCGAACCTTCGTATCACCCTCGGCAAACCTTTCTTTCTTGAGTCTATGACAGCGAACCATCCATGCAGGCGAACCATCAAGCTGCCATGTCACGAACCTATAAGGACACCGAACCCCGAGATATGGCCGAACCCTCACTCTAAACGACCGAACCTAATGCCGGATGCCACGAACCCTTACGAGATCTCATCTAGCCGAACCTTGGCCTTGTCTAACACATGCATACACACGAACCTTTAAGAAAAGATTAATAGGTTCGCTGCCATGTTGTCGCCAACTCCCATTTCACACCGGCCCAAACATATTATGATCGGCCCACTTCTTTAGACTTGGCCCAATCGAGGTTTAACCGGCCCAACACTAAATAATGGGTCCAAACACAACCCAATTATGCTATGCAAATCTTCTTGACTCAAAACCTTTGATAACCGGCCCATACCATATGCAAATTGTTTTGAGAATTTGTTGGGCCCAAACCCAACAAATCGGCCCAATAATTTGATCGCTTTATTCCATTGGGCTCACAAACATAACGTGCGGCACAAGCCCAATTGATGGATACACGACCCATCTACATTCGGCCCATTCGATTTTGAGTATAACCTAAAATAACATGACACTTAAACCGTTAGGCTTTACAAGGATAATTTCATAGTTATTTATTAACTATGAACTCACTTATTCAAAATATTATAAATTGTAAGAGTTTATAATCTTTAAACGAAAGTTTAAGTTATATAATTATGAACTATAAAAGTTCCATATTATACACATAAGAAAGCTAGATCAAGCTAATGATAACATATGATGGGAAGTGTTAACTCAATTTGAATAAATAGTGTATAAATATAAATTATAACTAGCAAACATGGCCGAATGAAGACCGCGACTCACGAGTGTTAGCCAACTTAGGGGCTAACACTAGTATTTACACGCACCACAAATCCTTATAAACTCATACTTATAAACTACAACATTATGAAATCAATACAGGAGCGTGAACATCATAACAAGTGCAAACAAAGAGCGCATGTATTCTTATTCTACTTAGTCAATCACTATGGACATAAGGTGAGTTCATTTGTCCCTTTTCTAAACTATTTTGATTTTACTTCGGGACTGAGAAACATGTTATACATTTTAAACAAATGATTTATAAAATGCTTTTAAACTTATTCTTGATGCTTATACTTTATATTTGATACTTATGCTATGAAACTTTAGGCTTAAACTTTACACTCGATGCTTATGCTATAAACTCGATGTTTAAACTAAGTGCTTAATGCTTATGCTATGAACTTGAAGCTTGAAACTATATACTAAATGCTAATGCTATGGATTGATGCTAAGTGTTGAATGCTAAATGCTTATGCTTAATGCTAATACTAAACACTAATGCTATATGCTAATACTAAATGCTAAAGCTATATGCTAACACTAGATGCTAATGCTACATGCAAATACTAAATGCTAATGCTACATGCTAACACCATATGCTAAAGCTACAAATTGATGCTACAAGCTTATGATTCTATGATGATTCTACATACATACAAACTAATTGCTCAAAACTACGGATGCTTTAAACACTTGTATGCTTATATGCTTGTCATGCTAAGCAACGGTTTGGCCTCTCAGTGCTTGCCTTATCGGTTGTGAAACTATTTGAATGCTAAAACTATCAACTATGGTAGAACATACCAAATTGGCCTCTCAGTGCTTGCCATGGGGTGTTCTTCATAGTTGGGACTTGAAGGAACAGACTGTCGGCCTCTCAGTGCTTGCCATAGGGTGACCTTCATAGTCATGACTTGAGGAGTAGACTGATGGCCTCTCAGTGCTTGCCATACAGTGATTCCTCAATGTTCACTCATGCTATAAACTTAAACGTAATGCTAAAGCTATTGGCTATTTAGAACATACCAAATTGGCCTCTCAGTGCTTGCCAGGGGGTGTTCTTGTAGCTATGACTATTGTAAATCAGGTCGTTTGGTCTCTTAGTGCTTGCCAAACGGGTGTTCTACTTAGTCAGGATTCTGAGGAGTAGACTTATGGCCTCTCAGTGCTTGCCATACAGTGATTCCTCATTTTCCACTCATGTTGCAAACTTAACAAAATGCTAAAGCTATAAACGAAATGGATGGTAGGTAAAACGCTTAATTATCATTAACAACAATGTCCTATGCGACTTAGTATGTGGTGGGACGGCGTCTGGGCGGGTCGTAGGCTCGACTCAGGGGTATGCCCTATATATAAGCATACCAAGTTGGATGATACAGGTGGTGTTAATGAGATTAAGGTTGTTACCGAGGGGATGCATGAATGCTTTTGGGTCAATAACATAAACTTTTAAACACGATGCTTGTTAAACTTATATTGAAACTAATACATACAAATGCTATAGACTTGTGAATTTTGAAACAGTTAACTAAAGCTATGATGAGGAATGAATCTAATGGTAGGTAAAATGCTTAATTATCATTAATAGCAATGTCCTATGCGACTTAGTATGTGGTGGGACGGCGTCTGGGCGGGTCGTAGGATCGACTCAAGGGTATGCCCTATATATAAGCATACCGAGTTGGATGATACAGGTGTTATTAAAGAGGTTAAGGTTTTACCGAAGAGATTTGCAAAAGCTATTTTACAAATACTAAAACTACATGAACTCACCAACCATTGTGTTGACTTTGTTTTCTTACATGTTTTCTCAGGTGACGCACAGGAATAGGCTTAAGCTTTTGGACTGTATACTAGGATGCCAGTTAGCAGACCTAGTAGACTTTTGGAGAAGCACATATTTTGCTATGGATACGAATCACTTTTGATATCTTGTACAGATACAAGATAGGAAACATATGATTCTTTTGTTAGGTTTACCGAGTTAAATTACTGAACAGTGATATTGTAATTTAACTTTGTAATCATATTTTAATGTTTGATTGTGCTTTAGTTATTCTTAACATTGATGCTATGTAAACAATCTGATCATCATGATTATCACTCACGATATCGCGCCCCGAGAACCTTCCGCCCGACGGGGACTTCGATCCAACCCCGCCGGCTTGGGGTGTGACAGGCTGCCAAACCCTGATGAGGTGTGAACCAGTTAGCAACGAACCTTGGATGGTCGAACCTAAGGTGTAGCCGAACCTAGGGTTTGCCAGATAATCGGGGCTGTCGAATCTAAGATTTTTCTAACTAAAACTAAAGATAGACGAAGGAACATGGACTCATCTAAGTTCATGCATGCATGGAAAATCCTAAGTTGTCACCTTTTCATAACAAGCATAGGTTTTAACTTAAGAATTCATATAACTTAAATGAGTTATGAAAACAACTTAAGTTGATTTTCTTAAACCTAATTGAAACTCGACAACTCAAGATATGTGGTTAACTTGCATTAACATGCATGCATGCACTTATAAGTTATTTATATGTGTATAAGGTCATCACCTTTACAACATAAATAACTATTATACTTGCATTAAAACCATCATATGATAATTGATTTAAAATTTACAAGTTATAAACCTATCTTTTATGATGAGAAGAGGAAGCCTTAATGATTAACATTCTAACCTAGATGATAAACCTAAGTTGGTCGTACATCTAATAACTAAAAGACGAGCGGATATGAAAACTTAATGATGATCACACATAGACACTCACAAATATGAAACACGCGATAAATACAGGTTGTTGAAGTGTCTTTGATTTTAAATACGTGAGCACGCATTCTACAAACACTGAATCTAAGGAATTCAGGTGAGTTCTCATAACCTCCTTTTAAATCATTTTATTTTTAAACTCGGACGTGGAACATGTATACCAGATTTACACATTATTTTGATAACACATGGGTGACACCTAGATTATCAATATGATATTCATATTATTGGATTATTATTGATTGTGGATCGATATGGATTATTATTACTCCGTGAATCATTGTTGGTTGAGTTGACTTCGGTCCTCCACGATGATTGAATTGCAGTTGATTGAGTTGACTGAGGTCCTCCGCGGTCATTCCACTGTTGGTTGAGTTGACTACGGTCCTCCGCAGTGCATGTATTGACACTTATGCTATTTAGGAATATCGTTGGTTGAGTTGACTGAGGTCCTCCGCGATGATTCCGCCGTTGATTGAGTTGACTGAGGTCCTCCGCGGTAACATATGTTGAGATGATTATTGTGAATGTTGATTATTGCTTTGATGTGTTTGGTGGAGATTGGTTGAATATATGTGGATGATTATTTGTGATTATTTGAATTATGTGATTGTTGCGTTTGTGTTTGTGTGTTGGCAGAGTTGAATTATTTCACAGGTGCACATGTGTATTTTTATTGAAAACTATAAACTTTTGTAAACAGTTGTAAACATTTTTGAAACATAAAAACTTATGATTACTCACCAACTACTTCGTAGTTGACACTTGATTTTCTACATGTTTCAGGGAACGAAGAGAAGTAGGTAGAGCATGGTAGCTCTACATCTTTTGGACATCATCATTTAGGGTCTTGGACTTAGCTAAATTAACTCGATTTCTGAAGACTAGAGTTTAGTCAATTTAGCTAAATCTTTTGTGTAAATTGATGTAACTAAATCATGATGAACATGATTTTTGTGTAATTATTTTGGTTGAAATTAATTGATATGTGATGATTTATTTAGATGCCCACGAGCTTATGAACAATCTACACATCTCTCGTGGCATCCCGACGTTTCCGCCATCGGTCGGGGTGTTACATGTCTGCTTTAAAAACAGTTTCCAACATACAATTTCCTACAACATGTCTCGCGAAAGTAAACTGTTTTGGTAAAAAACAACCCTCTTAAACAATAATAAATTAAAATCATATTGATGCCAGAAGAACACATAATCTAAACTGTTTTCTATCCAACACAAGATCATGTTTTATGGATTGAAATAATATCAAAATGAGACCATCTTTGTTTTATTGTATCCAAAAATTTGAATGCTAGCATATGACTACCACAATTGTTAGAAACTTTTATCTTTTAAACAAAAATACACGGGTTAAATTCAGATATAAATGTAATTTACATTGAAATAGTTTAAGAGTAAAGAGATATTTTGATTCATTAAGTGTTGAATTTATTCGGACTATATTTACAGCTTAATGATTAGAATATTAATTGCCTATTCACATGAATTTTTTTAATAAAACAAAGTGTTTGGCTGATTCAGAATTCTTAAAAAAATTATTAAAAAAAAATCTAAAACTTTGAATTAATGGGTCCACATTTGCGAAGCCCCCATCTTTGTATTTTCTCGAGAACGTGTGTCCTTACTGCACACGCTTGACGCTCCTCTTGAATACCCAACCCCAATTTCACCGACTTTAATTTGAATGTTTCCTTCAGATTTCTGTACACCATCTTCATCCTCTCTCTTCGCATTCAATTCCACCTTTCATCATAAATCAATTTCATCCCCAATCACCCGCATTAACTAGGTTTTTTTTACCCCAATTTCGGCTTTCAACCATAGGTACCCTCTCTGATTATCTAGGTTGTTTACGTTTCATCACTTTCGATTTCTGATTATCCAACTGATTGATCTTGTAACTGTAAATTTTTGCACCCAAGTGTTCAAAATGACAAAATCCTTTCTGGGATTTGTTCTTGATTTGAAATATGCTTTTGTGGGGTTTCATAATTTTGGTTTGTTTTGTAATGTTAATTTTCGAGGGTTATTCCATGTTTATTATGAAATAAATGGTGTAGCTGTGACGGTATGGTGGATATAGGTCTGTGGTAATCTGGGTTATGAATTTGCTGCTTGTTTTGATATGAACATCGGTACTGAAATTGCATTTGTTAGATGTCTAAATTTTTAATGCTTGATGGGTTTCTTTGATTTTATTCGGCCAACGATTTGGGGATTTGTGTTTATAAATTTTAAATCTTATTTATTGAATTGTAAAGTTATCTTATGTAATAGACTTCAATCCGTATGTTTAATGATCATTGAAGATGTATTTATGAATACTTAGATCTCCATCAATCTTGATGTGGTCATCATGATGACCAATCATGCCACTAGATTAATCATGTATGTCTATGATCAATAAGAATCAAACTTCTAAAAATGCTGTCTTTGTGGAAAATGAACTTGGTTTTAATTGGCATGAGGGATTCAGAGGAGAGAGCTTCACACATGCGAGGGTTTGTTCTATGTACAACCATATAAGCTTTTTAATACTACAAAAAGTTGCATTTCTCTCAACTTTTTTACATATCAGTCTTTTTATCAAGTAAACTATTCATATTGGTCATTTCTAAATGTCAGCTTCCTACAGACCCAAATTTTTATCAAACTTGATCATTTTTGACCCAAATGTGCATGTAGTACTGCCTCAAGGCCTTGAGGCATGCTTTTTGAAACCAAGATTATGAAGTTTGTTTGTAATAATTGTATAATATGTAATTGTGATATAAGTATCTCTGTTGGTGACTTGTCTAAAATTGTTGGTTTTATTGGCATATATGAACAGAATAGCGTATCATGTCGGCAATATCTTATTATGATGACCTGCGAGATAATCCTGAGGTTATTGATCCTCCTCAAATTGAAGATGCGATGGATGTTATTGAACATGTCCATGTCCATGACCCTGTTCAAAACGCTTTAAAACCTAATCAACTTGCCACCAGCAGTGTTCGTGACCTTTTGGAATGTCCGGTATGCTTGAATGCCATGTACCCTCCTATCCATCAGGTCATAAAAACATCATAATCAAGTTCCCATTTTTATAAATAATTAATTATAAATTTGTGTAATAACATGATATTTTTTCTTTTATAGTGCTCAAATGGTCACACCTTATGTTCTGGCTGCAAACCACGGGTGCACAACCGTTGTCCAACATGCAGACATGAACTAGGAAACATTAGATGTCTAGCATTGGAGAAGGTGGCTGCATCTCTTGAACTTCCATGTAAATATAAGAGCTATGGGTGTGTGGGAATCTACCCGTACTACAGCAAGTTAAAACATGAATCTCAATGTGTTTTCCGACCCTATAATTGCCCTTATGCGGGTTCAGAATGTACTGTTATTGGAGATATCCCTTATCTTGTGGCTCATTTAAAAGACGGGCATAAAGTTGACATGCATAATGGTAGCACTTTTAATCATCGTTATGTCAAATCAAACCCTCATGAGGTTGAGAATGCAACATGGATGCTTACGGTATGTTCAGTTATCTCTATGTTCTTATGTCATATATTCTCATTTAATCATCGATACATTTTCACTACGACTGTAAATGAGTCGAGCCAGGATGGGTTTGGGCTTGACTCGTTTTATCAATCAAGTCAAGACAATTTGAGCCACTTGTTTATCTTAACAAGCTGACATGGTGGGCGCGGGCTTGCAAGACAGCTCGTTTATGTTATAAAATTTTTTATTTTGTTATTTTTTATACATGCATGCATATACGAGGATCGTTAATTAAAAACTAATATTAGTTGATAATTAAAATATTCGTCTATAGTCACATCCATATATACATATATATATATATATATATATATATATATATATATATATATATGGCATGGAATTTTACATAACCTACTAAATGTGTACTAACCCAAATAACTTTGGCAAGATGAAGCCAAATCTTTGATTTTTTTTTGAACATCATTGTAACACATTTAGAACACTATGTTCTTTTATGAGTTTGTGAAAATTCATCACCGTTTAAGAGATAACATCGTTGTAAGTTTTTGACTTACAGTACTGTAGGTGTTTTTTGCCCAAAACTTACAACGATGTAATCTCTTAAACTGTGGTGAATTTACACAAACTCAGAAAAAAACATAGTGTTCTAAATGTGTTACAATGATGTTCAAAAAAAAAATCCAAGATTTGGCTTCATCTTGCCCAGTGGCGGAGCTTGGGGATTTAGAAGGGGGGGCGAAATTTTACGGGACCAAATTTTTTTTTCAATCGATCGGTATGTTCCGAGTCAATGGTTCGGGTCAAACAATAATAAACTCCAAAAGGTTAAATAGGAATTCATCAAACTCCAAAAGCCTAAAACAAAATACTGTAAAAATGAGGGATTTTGCATTTTTGCTGAGTTACCTTAAAGGCTTAAAGCCCTTGATGTTGCTTCCGTGTGGACTGGGGTGAGCCGGTGTCCAGTGTGGCCTGCTGCCGACTGCCGAAATGGAGGGCTGGGAGGCGCAGGGGCTGCAGTGAAACGGTGAGGGGGCGACTGGCGAGGGGCTGAGGCGGTGGCTGCCGGCTGGTGAAATCAGAAGTGAACGGTGGAGTCGATGGACCACGTGGCTGCCGGTGCAGGCGTGCAGCGGTGCTTGTGGCTGTCTGGCTGAGCGCTGAGCGGACTAGGGATTTAGGGAATCTGAAAATAAAAATTGGGGGAATAAAAATGGGGGGAATTGTGAGAAGAAGGGGGGAAGGATTAAAATGAATTTGGTATTTTAACTTTTAATTTGGGTGTATCTTTAGAGGTATTCTTTGGTAGTTTTTAAAAGTAATTGTTTACACAAACCAAATACAATTTTTTTTTATTTAAAAAGAGATGGTAATTTTTTTAAAGTGAGGGGGGGCGAAATAAAATTTTTTTGGTAAAAATAACCTTAGGGTCCGAAAATTAACACTACTCACGAAAAAAAGAGGGGGGGCGGTCGCCCCTCCCCGTCCCCACTACCCTTCGCCCCTGATCTTGCCAAAGTTATTTGGGTTAGTACACATTTGGTAGGTATATATGTATGTATATGTATATAGGGGAGGGTTCCTAAGAAAACCTTCATTTTGGAGAACTAATTACAATCATTACCAATTAAACTTTTTTTCATTTTTTTATTTTTATTTCCTTTTATTATAAGAAATTAAAAATAATATGTATTTTAAGTTATTACATATATGTTACACATACTGATTACATTTATGTAACTGTATGAGTTACATATACGTAACTTCGTGATCTACATTTTTTTTTTCAAAAATTTCTTTTTTATTTTTAACATTTTTAACCTTATGAAAAAAAATTTATTGGCTAGTATGAGTTTTCTTGGTTTTCTCCAAAATGAGGAGTTTTCTCAAGATTAATTCAAATCTTTGATTATTTTTTCATAACCTTTATTATACGTGTTTTTATGTGTTTGTGCAAATTTTTTCCGTTTAAGATCTTACATCAGTGAAAGTTGTCTTTATAATCAATAAGTATTTATAGTGTAACACAAAGTTACACTTGTTTTAAATCCCAACGCTTGTGAATTAGCACAAACACATAAAAAAAGATAGTCTTGTAAATGTACGGTAATGATTACGAGAAAAAAAAAACAAAGATTTGGATTGTTCTAGATGAAGTTATACGTGTTATCACTTTAAGAGTGAGTTATTATTTGAACACTATCCTATATATATTTGAGGATGTTCAATTGAGAACTACTATTAGTTGTGAACTAAGAGAATCATTTATAGCTACAACTTGTTGGTTTTCATTTATATATATTTGCATTTGCATTTAAACTAGTCAAATGAGCTAGCCAATGAGCAAGCCAAGCTTACTTTGGCTCAGGTTGGGCTTCTTTACAAACTGAGCCAAGCTGGCTCAGCCCATTTACAAATAAGCCCATTATGGCAAGCTTTTTTTGAACTTTCTTCTAACAAGCTTCAAGCAAGCCATGAGCCGTTAATTTTTTTGAACCATCCCAATTTTGATCATGTTTTCTTGATTTTGAAGGGTATTTTAGACATTTACTTTATGATCAAACATGAATTGGGTTAAATTTGTATTTTCCAAATCATTCAGTATCATGTTTTTTGACACTCAGGTATTTAGCTGCTATGGTCAGTACTTCTGCCTTCATTTTGAAGCATTCCAGCTGGGAATGGCACCTGTTTATATCGCGTTCTTGAGGTTTATGGGCGATGATGACGAGGCAAAGAACTACAGTTACAGCCTGGAGGTTGGAGGCAATGGGAGGAAGATGACGTGGCAAGGGGTCCCACGAAGCATACGCGATAGTCACAGAAAAGTGCGTGATAGTTTTGATGGTCTGATTATTCAGAGAAATATGGCACTTTTCTTTTCTGGAGGTGACAGGAAGGAATTGAAATTGAGAGTTACGGGTAAGATTTGGAAAGAACAGTAAAATGGGTGTGAATTTCTAGTCTTAGATGGGTTGTTTTAGTGGTTTTAATGGGTTGTAAGAAGCAAACTCTCTTTGCCTGTGTGTGTGTGTATTCTTGTTTTGTGTGTCGAAATATATTTGCGCGCAAAGTGAAATTTTGGTCTGGAATTTAGAACCTTTAACTAGTGCATGACTGGTTCTGGCATGAATGTTTAAACACTAAAGTGTTGCAGACCGGTTTAATCCAGTTTCAGACATGACGGAACTTGAACAGAATACAGGATTGGTGGTAGGACCATATGAACGTATTTGGGATGGTTTTGGTTCGAAGGGTCTGGACTAGAACATCCCTAACGTTTATATCTAACACTTAGTTTGTTATAATATACAAATTGTAACTGAATAGTTGTATTGCAGCTCTGCAAGTCAGTATGGTGTGGTTGTGGTATGTCTAATGTGGTTAACTCGCTTTTGTTTCTGAAAACTAAATACCTAAAGATAATTGTATAACGTTTTTATCTAATTACAAATTTGATTTTCAGGAATAAAAACATTGTAAACCTAGTCAAAATGTGTCATGATATTGCAAAAGTAGTCTTTGTGGTTTAATTAAATTACATATTTGATCTTTATCATTGAAATGATACAAAATTCTTCAAACATTTATAAGAGTTTTGTTATTCGTAAATAGTTCATATTGGCCAGGTTTGCACTTTTCAATGCTTGGGATCAATACAACATTCCTACCTGATTTTGAATTTAAATTTTATATCCGATTCTGGGCAAGAAAAACTGGTTCCTAATCGGTTCTACCCATTGGAACTTGATTTCTATCCATTTTTTTTTTTTTTTGTTTTCTAGTGCCTTAACAAAATATAAATAGATATAAGATGAATTAGTTAGGCATTACACTTGAATATAAAAATTAAACCTAAAAACAGCTCTTAACGTTTGTTTTACCAAATGTAACAAACCTTGAATATGAAATAATATTGAAGTAAAAGTACACAATGAGAAAATCGCCTATGATACCAATACTCATTCACAACAAGGCTTACGACGATTTGTTATTTATTTTTTTTTGTATTTATTTTGTTTGTAAAATTATTGAATATAAAAAAATTACATTTATGTTTATTTCTATTTTTTACGTTATTATAAATTAATAAAAAAAACTTATTAGAAAATCCAAAACCGGCTTCCCTACTCAGTTTCGAACTCAGGCCAGACCAAACTCGTTTCACCAAGTATACATTTCAAATTCAAGAGCAGGTTCTAGTTCCTACCTGTTTCCTCCCAAAACCAAGTTCACGACTTCACGTGTACCACCAAAACTGTTTCCTAACCGAAACTGGGTACTCAAAAAATCAGTTTGCCCTTCTCTAGACAAAAGTGTTCAACAAATCGAATTTTAAACAACTCAAATAATTCAAACCAACTACTTTTGAATTTTGAATTTCAAATTTTTAGAAGGATTCGAATTCAAAATAAATATGAATAAATCAATTCAAATTTGGTTTAAATACAATTTGACAAAATTAGTTAAAATTATCTTCTGTATATACAAAAAGTAAGTTAGGTATAGTAAAGAGCTCCGGCCCCGAAAGCTTGACCCGCTCTCCTACCCATGGATCTTTCCTGCTTCATGATTTCCAGACGATTTCTCCCTCTTAATGTAGAACTCGCACCGGCGATTCGATTAACTCATGGTATGATCCGCTGTCGAATTGTGTTTCACTCTCTTATCTCTTATTCTTCCTCCGCCATATCGATTCTGATGAATTGTGTTTAGGGTTTCTGGGGGCGATTATCACCTCTCTCGGGCGATGATATATTTGGCGCTATGATGATTGGATGTTGTCTGTGTCTGAATCTGGAAAAGATCCTGGGCTCCATTGTTGGATGGCAAGTGTTCTCTTGCAACCCTGTTGCCGTCATGGTGCTTTAATCCATTTGCTGAGGTGATTAGTTAGATTTAAGCCTCTATAAACAGTTATAGGTATTATAGAAATTGTTTGGACCTATGAGTTTTTTAGATGTTTACTTTTGCAATCCAAGATAAACTGCAATCAAATTAGCCGATGAAATTTCATTTATCTCAGTTCTTTCTTTTTGGCAAAGGTTTTTTAGTTCTTCTGTAGAAGGAAACAACGAATTTGAGTTGTTATATAGGTCAATTACAGCTTGCATAAGGCTTAATTTGGGTTATCTTCAGTTATTCTCTTTCGATCTACTCACCCGTAAGAAAGAACAAGGAATTTGAGTTATCTTTTACAGGTTAATTACAGCCTGCATAAGGTTTAAATTGAGTTATAAAAGGGAACAACAAATGCAGTAGCTCTATTTTGCTTACAACATATTGACTCCATATATATTTCCATGCGTTATGCTCTTAATTTGTACTCGGTACATGTTGTTTCTTTGTTCATAACATGCTGGACTATGTTATTTTGCTGCTTGGATTTTGTATAACTAGGCAAATTGCATGTGACTCAACCATGTGTAGGATAACATAGAAAGCATGGATTTATGTGATGAATTAGATAAACAAATATGTGCTTGAGTTGCTGTAAAATCCTCTTTTGTGTGTTCTACCTTTAGTCTGATGTTTGTGACATTCACATATATTAACTAATCAAACATATTTATTATGAGTAAAGTGTATAAAATAAAAACATATTTGATTAATTAGGGTGATATCAGCGATGTATGGTGTGTATCTGATTACAACATACACATGAATTGTACATGCATTTGTATATTATGCAACATATGTTGTTTGTGTAGATTATACCTTAAATTTGTATTAAATGTTTACTATCTTTTTTCAAATAGGTCAATTCAATCTTATATAAAGATCTGCGTATAAAGTATAAACTAACAAAAATCATTATTGATTTCAGGTATTTAAATACTGAGTTCAAGATTTGTGATTTTCTAGAAATTTAGACAAAAATAAATGTGCTAGCATTGTGCATATTGGGAGAATAAATCCTATTTAGGAGTGATTAAACAAAATAGAAATAACATTCACTTGAAATCTATGATTATAGTTGCTACAAAACATACCCTTAACGTATATCTCCTATACGCTTTTGAATACTTATACTACAAAATCACTGAATTAGTAACCAACTGTTTTAAGCCTAACAAAACTTCTTTCAGTTTGTAGTGAAGACACTTTTTGATTGCTGGTTCAAAACCGATTGATATTTGTATGATGTTGAGGTATGATTGTTGAGTTTCTTATTTGTATTTTTATGCATCGGATGATGAGCCTATGCTGAAGGCCTGTTACATCCATTTTTTATTTGGTACATTGCAGATTTTGTATGAAGTTTGATATCACAATTGATGAACCTTTATAGTGATTAGATTTGGCTTCATGGTATATAGTTTATAATTATTCTTTACAGAATCAGGTACTTTATATATAATAAACTAGATCATCATCATATTGCACCCCTTGCAGCTTGCATTATTTTTGAAGAAAAATCAATTGTACAAGTATAATTAAGATCAGACTGTACTATTACTACTTGAACATAATGCCCATATAGAATAGCAAAGGTGAGTTGGCATCATTGCCCTATAAAAAGATTTACGGAATAAAGAAAAATAATAAAAATTTAAGTATATAGATACATCGTGAATATAAAGTGGAAGCTAACGTGGTTGAGTATGTGAAGGTAGCAATTAGACAATTCTTGATTGATGTTAGTACGTTACTATATATTGTTGGTCAAAAGTATGTTCTTCCAAATCATCCACATGATAGCTTCATTTTTATCCTCTTATTATTATAGCAACAATAAACTATTCATTTGCTTAAAGACCCAGATAAAGCCTTTATGGTTAAAAAGAGTTGCATTCCCTGCAATGGATTGTGCAGTGCAGTGGTTATATTCATCTTCTTTGTGTTTGTGTTTCAAATTTTCTTGGCATTATCCACTATAGTGGTGCATGACATTTTCAAAAGATAATCAACCAACGTATGTAGTAACCGTATAAAAAGCAACCGTATAAAAAGCAGCCGTATATAGTGCACGCGCTGCAACGCGCGCGATATTACCATCTAGTTTTATTTACAAAATTAATGTTAATATTAAACATATTTAATATTAAATGATCAAAACCAATAGCCTAATTTTAAATACACATTAAACTTATATATATAAAATAGAAAAATAAATATAAATATTTCTAATTCAAATTTAGAATCAAATTGAAAATCACAATTTTAAATTAGACAAAATCAAATTTGAAAATTCAAATCGAATTGACTTCATGATTTTCAAGTTTTTCAAGTCTGATTCAAAAAAAAAACCTCTATCTCTAGGTGTCTAGGTTGATAAAACTTTTGATAATTGAGTGCTTATTCAAGTGTCAAAAAAATTGGCTTTAAAAATGGAGAAAGTGTGATAGCCTTTAAGATGTAGACTAGAGATATCACACTGGTCAGAAGTTAAGAACCATAAAACCATAATCATACTCGAGACAAGACCGGTCCATGTCAAAAAAGAACCCACCCTCATCGCGGTCAGTAGCAAGAATCATAAAGAAGCAAATGTGGCGAAAACAAAGCAAAAGGAATAGGTTATCATTTACACAAGCAAATTAAAACACAATATAAGAGCTACATAATGAATTACAAAAGTATAAAAAAAAAAAAGGAAAAAAAAAAAAGAAACAGAAACATCACCTCCCATGATTTTGTTTTTGTTTTCATAAATGGAAGGAAAAGTATAAAACCTTAACCCACCCTTGGCAGCCAAAACTTTAATTTTTGGTTCTTCTGCCTTTGTCTTCTACTTTTTACTACTACACTTGGTGGATTTCATACACTATATAGAAAATGGCCTTACTTTCTCTCCTATCGGCCAGGTTACAGAGAGAGAGAGAATCTGTACTTGTGGTTGTGAAAGAAGATGTGATGTCGGTTCGATTCATCAGACTGGATCCCACAGTAGATCTCTATACATGTTTCTTATGTAACCACACCAGCAGCAGCAGGATGCGCAAATTGCAGCCCGATTTGCCTCTTCACATGATCTGGAATTAACCTGTTCACAAGCTCTGGAGATGCTGCAGATATCTGGACCATGAATTAAATCCATAAGAAACAACCACCATATTTCAAGCTTAACTTTAAAAGGCAAGTGGCTCCCCTGATCCGAGGCAAAGACACACATGAGACGGCAAGGTTTTATACAATGTTTTAATATTTCTATCAACACATTTATAAGACATTTAGATATAAATAACCTCTATATACAAAAACCCTACTGAAAAGTGGGATTTCACTGGGTATGTATGTATGTTTGTATACAAAAACCTCCATTATAACCTAAAAAGGTACATGTACAACCTCCTAACGCATAAAATCTGGCAATATATCATGATGCACACACCTCTTGCAATATTGACAACCCCACATGTGCGCTAAGCACAACCCCAGGCATGCTTCTTAAAACTAAAATACAAAGGTGACAAACCAGGGTTGGGTTGACCTGCCTTGTTATATTCTGCCCAATGTTTCTCATCATTTTTCTAAATAATAAGCGCCTAAGATGTGATTAAAATTGTTATTTTTCGAATGAGACAATTTATCAGGTTGCATTTGCATGCAACTTTAAAAATGCTCTTCAGACAATGGGTATGCGGTACATGGTACGTGATACGAAAATGGGTATGCGGTTCATACATTTCTAAAATTCTCGAAGGGAGTAGGTTCATTCGGAACGCCAATTAGGTACATGATACGATTGTATCATATGGTTAGGTACGCCACATCGTTTCATAACATAAAATTTATATAAGAAAATTCATTTGATAATCATATTTATAATTCATAAATTCATAGCATAAAATTCATTACATAAATTCATAAAAACAAAATTCATGACATAAAATTAAAAAACAAAATTCTCTTGAGCTCGACCCTCTCTTACCAAAAGCACTTGCTTATGTTTTTATTTAGAAATACTTACAACTATTGAAAATTGATGGATCAAAATATCAAATAAAGACCACTCCTTGCTTTCTACAGTGTACTATTTATAAAAAAAAATACTGACATTAAAGTGGGAAAAAGGAGGAAAAAGTGGATTATGGATAGTGGAAAGCCGAACACCAATCAACAGGGAGTTGGAACGCCTCACCTGCTCCGCCGGAAATCAGGAAAAGGGAACGACCCTTCGTCTGAAAAATGGCCTTTTTCTGAAAAGCTTACGCCTCAATTGAACGCGTTTGTCTAAAATCACCTACTCATCCTCGCTGTTGAATATGACCCTTCGTCTGAAAACCGGCGTCTCTTTGTTTGTAGAGGCGATTTCGTTTACCGGTCACAATTAAACACAATCAGGTAAACGATTCGTTACCAAATTTGTCAACATTTAGTAACATCGGAAACGGCCATTCTACAAGATCAGATTGCGAACCACCGGCGTTCAGTGCATCCTTGTACCGCGATCCGGTACGGACGATTTGGATCACGGTTCGCGGGCAGTTGGATGTTTAATCTTTTCTGCCAAGTAAACGGGTCGGATAGTCACCTCTGTACAGACCTCATGATAAATTGCTTTCATCATCAATATTTACTCTTTGGGAGGTAAGGGACAGGTGCAAATGAGATGAGTCGCTCGTGAGCTATTTAAGATCGGCTCGCTAAGTGTCAAGCTTAAAAGTGCTCAAGCTTATATTGGAGCTCATTTAGTAAATGAGTTAAAACCTCATATTTACACATCAAGCTTGACTAGGCATGCAAGCAGCAAGCCTCAATGAGGCTACTGTTTATATAATTTTTATTTAATATATTAAATATATGTATATATTTACATAATTACTATTATATATAAGATTTTGATAAAATTAACTAGAACCCTAGTAAGGGATATCCCTTCAGAAAGCATATTGAGATACGATTATATTTACTCCATGTGCCCTTTAACTACTAAACGTATTCAGTTTAATAATTACTTCATATGCTAATCCTTATCACAAATGATTACTTCTAAACAATATGGGCAAAAGTTGGAGTGTCATTCCAATTTTCCAAATTAGTGGTCCAAAAAGTAGCTCAACTTGTCTTTAATAAGGTAAAGTAAGCACTTTATCCACACAAAAGTGTTTTATGAATAGAAAAAGGTTAAAATTAATTACGATAAAGCTCAGTAAGAGGGAGCTCCATTAGTGCTTTAGAAATTTCCCAACCAATAAGAATCATGGCATGTCAAGAAAACCAGTCCTAATCTACCGAACAGTAGCCTAGAAGTGGCAATTCAACCCATTATTAATGGGAGAAATATGGATAATATGTTATCTTTAACAGGGCCATTAAAAAAATCGCTAAATATGACATGGATCCAACAGGCTTGGAGTCATATAAAGGGATTTTTTAACAAAAACAACTTCCTAAATCAGTTTATAAAACAAATTCAAATTGACATTAATAAAATAGTTTTCTACTCATATTTAAGGCACTGAATTTTTTAAAAAAAAAAGTAAAAAAAATAGTAAACTGGGCAAAAAATTGTTCAGGGTAAAACATATAAGCTGACACGCACAAAAAAAAATACGCCGTGACCCAACCCCGTTTTGATCCGTCCATTGTGCCACTTCTACACTAGCATAGTGAGATTTCACTAAATTCCACATATACCTTTTGAAAATATCTAATTAAAAGTGTATTAAAGGCATGTTTAGAAAGTAATAATATATAAATATATCTCTCTACCTCCTGTTTAAAGTTGAATAGTGGTGGTAACGGTCGACCGTTTGGTAAGCGAGCATTGGGTTGCCGAATCTCGTCAAAGAAAGGATGTGCTATGGCTTCAAGCTGTACAGTAAGAAAAAGAGTTTCATTTACATTTAGAACATAACAAAACATGTGCGGTATGGCATTCAGCCACATAGATTGATGACTTGTGATCAAATATACAGTTGATGGATATCATCCATCTGAAACTTGAGATAGATGAATAAATAAAGAGGAAATTAATAAAGCTCACAGCATTGCAACGAAGACTTGGAGAGTACTGCAGGAGACGTGAAGCAAGATCGATTGCTTCAGGAGGCATCCGCTTATGAAATACCTGAAATAAGATATATGGCCGATTAGAATTGGAATCATGATGCTGATTTTAATCTTATAAATGTCATCGTGAGATTATAATTCTGGTAAGAAGCACTGGTATTCTCTTTGAACATCACAACCATTTGTCTAAGTACAATTCCATTTGGAACTCAATCACAAGTAGTTGGAGCACCGAGCACCCAACATCATGGGAGTTGTTCAGGAAAATAAGTTGATGCAAATAGTACATTAATATACCCATCCAAATCGGAGAACAAAAAAGAATATAGGAATTTGGTGTCCAGCTAGAAGATGATATGCCTAAATGGTAGGGTTGTTCATGAGCCGAGCCGAACCGAACCGAGCGAGGGTGTGCTCGTGCTCCGCTTGTTTACAAACCGAGCGGGCTTGGTTTGGATTTGTAAAACCGAGCCAAATGTTATGCTCGTTGCTCGGCTCGTTTTAAAACCGAGCGGCTCAGGTTGGTTCGGTTTGGCTCGGTCTCAAAATAAAATTGAAGGCAAATTCAAAATATTTATATCAATTTCAAACTTTATAATTAATAAGTAATAAGTTCAACTATATACAGATCTAAAACAAAAAATGAAATTCGTAAATTAGAAATTGTCATAATATGAAACATAAGTTTAAATAGTTTATCAACATCATTATTTATTAGTTCGAATACACTAACATCATCATTCATTGTCAAAAACTTGTAGCATGTTAGTGTTAATAAAAAATTTAATATTACATATACACATACACTGATACACACAAAATTTAATTATACTTAAACGAGCCAAAACGAGTAAGCCAAATGAGCGACTATCCGAGAGAGCAACGAGTGAGCCTACCTTGGCTTGTGATCGGCTCGTTTAAAACCGGACGAAATTCGAACGAGCTTTTTTCGAGCGAGCAACGAGCATTTTGGACAGCCCTACTAAATGCATACAACTTGATATGTTTTGTGGAATTGTGGATGTGTAATGTATCTTAAATATCTTGCAGCATTTCCAGAGAGAGACAAGCCATCCATCATCATAAATTTATGGGTGGGTAACATTGAAAAGTGCAATTTCCACCCATTTTCTAACAAACGGGTCAATTTGGGCTATGTTTATATCACAAACAGGTCATGCCAAAGAGGTTAACTAAAGGAGAACGAGTTGAAAGTCTCCCAAATTTGATGTTATGTGCATACAATCTCCTAGTTGTTTTATTTATCATTGAAGTGATATTGCTTTTGCAATCATAGTTAATAAAAATGGAAAACAAAAAGAGTGCAGGCCAATCTGAGCAGTTTCAATCCATGGTACATATGACAATAAACATGATACTTTGATCACTAACAAATAACACAGAGAGAATAATAACTAATAAGCATACAATATCATACCTTGTGCCAAGGGTGGGCTTTTACTTGAGGAAACCTAAAATCAGTGTAGTTTGGATTCATACAGCGTAGTTCTTCTCGTGTTGGTGTGCCCAGGACCTAATAGTTGACTTCAACAAGTTATACACTGTTATAAACAGTTGACCAGTTTTATATAAGAAAACTATACCTTAATAATCTCCACGAGCTGATCAACAGCATTTTCTCCAGGGAATAGTGGCTAGATATAACCAAAAAAATTCAATATATTAAGGTCTTATAGGATGACTTTATATGAACAAACAGTTTGAGAATTTGAGCAGCTGCTAACCTGCCCCAAAAGAAGTTCAGCAAGAATGCAACCAGCCGACCATATATCAATTGAGGTTGTATACTCGGTGGCACCAAAGATAAGTTCTGGTGCCCGGTAAAACCGAGAGCAAATATATGATATATTTGCTTCTCCCCTAATCTGATGGCCACAAAATATCAATATGGTCAGATAGTGATTATGATGTGAATGATTATGATGTGAAGGCGTATCTTAATTACATAGAAGAGGACAAAAAACAACCTATATATTAGTAAACTGAAAGCAACTCAAACATTAATACATTTATACAGACACCCAAGCATATATAAACAACTTCAAAATTACAAAATTTATACCTTCCATTGCTAATGATCTATCATAAACGTACGATACGAAGATTTCACGTATCAATTATATTCTACTATTGATGAAAATCTAGAAAAAGGTTGAATTGTTACATACTAGCATTTTTGCACTTCCGAAATCACAGATTTTGACTTGGTGAGTGACAGGATCAACCTGTTGACATTAACATGAATGAGGACTGATGAATGAAAACAGAATTTTGAGAAAGAAAAAAAGTACATATTCACACCAGGACGTTCTGGGGCTTCAAGTCCCTGTGGCATACTCCAGCAACCATATGCATGTACGCTAACCCCCTAAAAATCTGATATATGACTTCGACATGTTATAACTTTATAACAAGAAAAAACAGTATATGAAGCAAACCTTGTAGAATGACCAACCTGATATGTGTAAAGTTTGACATAGATGAGAGGCATCCTCTGGCGTGCATCATTGTGATTCTTTGAAACCCTAAAAATTGTCTCGGGAACATATTCCATCACCAGGTTCAGAAAAAGCTCATCCTTGCTCGTTGTTGAATAGAAACAATGCTTCAAAGACACCACATTTGGATGGTCCATTGTTCGCATTAACTGCAACTCACGATTCTTGTATCTTTTATCTTGCAAAACCTTTTTTATAGCAACAGTTTCTCCCGTTTCTAAACATTTTGCCTGGAAAAAAAACATTCAAATTATATTAGAGATATAATTTTTCAAAATTACATTGACACAAAAGTTGATAACATACCTGAAAAACTATTCCAAATGATCCAGCCCCTACCACACGCTCTGCCATGTAACTGACCGTCTGCACAAGTAGATGGTAACAGTAAATTAACTTTAGCCAATGACTACGACAAAAAAAGCAGTGTCAAGTCTTCTATCCAAATTAGTTTGGTTGATTAAAATTAAATCAAAAGGTATTAAAGCTGAAACACAATAGCAAACATAAACTCATAAAGAGGTAAGCCAGTATATGACAGGATTATAAACTTGAATAGCTGGTCTAAAGTCCAACTCAATATCATAGTTCAAAAAAAACACAAGGTAATCCGATGTTTCTAGATTCCGAGGTCGAGACATGCGCATTGCGTACACAAGGCGTTGCTCTACGACAACCAAATAAGCTTTATTTACGATAAAAAATCGCATCTCTGTGGTCTATTTTTACATATCAATCTTTCTATCAAGTAAATCTATCAACATGTCTACATCCCTTTGGCTGTTTTTACATATTAGCCCTATAGACTCTAAATTTGACTAGTTTTCACCCAGAAGTACAAGAGGTGCCGCGCCGCCTCGTTTTCCATCTCGCCTTGTGTAGGCGCACCTTCTAAAATTAAGCTAAATAGTCAATATGTGTGCAAGGAAGGTCATGCATTCATAAATTTCAAGTTACACATGCAAATGCTGAATCTTCACCTAAAGGATTTTAAAAATTGTGGTATACCTGCTTTGGTTCTCCATTATTGCCTCCAATTGTTGTAGATATGATGTGACCAGTTTCAGCTCCATTTCCGTCAACAACCTTTGTGGACATTTCCTACAACGTATATCAAACAAATATGTTGGAGAACCTATTACCAACATTTATTATGCATAATATATGCCAATATAACTGGTTATTAAACTAGATTATAGACAACATTACAACTGATTTTTTTTCCACCCTTAAAGTTTGTTATCATCAAACTGTCAATTTCTCGTTTTGCCTATTTTTTTCAAGATAATCATAAAGCAGATCGCGACAGTTCATCAAATTATCAAACAATAAAAGATAAATATACATTTTCAATGGCTCCAACACCTCACATCAATATATTTGTCCTTTAAAGAGAGTCACAAACTAGGATGGGTTCATCACATTTATCCAACAATAAAAGATAAATTTACAAATCTGGAATGCAAGATGATACTATTAGTTGATGTCTTGGCAGGTTAATGACTTTTTTTAAAAAATAATGAAAATAACATCAATCAGTTCAACAAAAACAAATGTAACCAGATAAGCATAATCAAAATTTGCAGTTGCTACGTATTCAAAACCTTAAAAATCAGAAAATCAAATCCATATAATCTAGCATCGATCTAACAAAATTTAATTAAATCCCTAAATCCAATAGAACCCCAAAAAATAACAGAAATCTCTGAAACCCTAATCACGAAACCCTAGCCCACTTGATCTAAAGCTGCAGCAAAAGTATTACATGTACAGTAACAAAAGCACCTTCAATCTTCACCTAAATTAGCACAATCAACTCCAAATCCCCAAAATCAGTACAGCATATCGGTTGTTTACGCTAGCAAACAAAAAATTTCTCATTTTTCACATCCTTAGACTTTTCAAAATCGGAAGAACAATGGGAATCATGAGTTTCAACAGATCGCAGCAAAAATACAAGGAAAAACAAAGAATTGTACAGAAAGATGTGTAATATACCTTATCATCAGCCATTTCTGTGTTCAGATGATCGATCTGGTAAAAGAAAGAATTTCCTTTTTTTAAAAAAAGAAAATTAGCTCATAATAGGTATGAAGAGAGAGAGAATCAGAGAAAGATGATGATGATGAAGAGAGAGAAAGAGGACCCATTAGACAAACAACTCCATGTGATTACAGCTACACTTTCATTAGGTGTGTCTTTGAGATAACGAAAGATTTAGGATGAGTGCTGCTACTAGCGCTGGGTCCTCATAAATATTGTATAAATATATATAATATATATTTAAGATATATATCAAAAGAGAAAGTATAAAACAAAAACCACCCCTCATTGAGAAAACCATAAAAGCCATTTCTTGTGGTTCATAATTTGCCACATCACCATCCCTATTTAAATAGTCTGAAAGGCATATAAGTCTTTTTCACGTATGTACTTTTTTCCATATTTTTTATTTTTGATTACTACCAAATGCATTTGACAGCTTTTACCAAGTGTAAAATTCCAGCATCCCTACATTTTTGTTACATATGTTTTACGTTAATTGTAGTATCTTTTTTTTACAGCTTTCGAGATTTCTATACATTGAAAGTCACTCGTGTGTTGTTACGTTTTTATTACACATAAAGTGTGCGTATGTTATTCTAAGTAATTTAGTTTTACGTTCTTTTAACCTATAGTATCACATTTTTTTTCATTTTTTTGTCACACATGAAAAACCAAACCACTAGGATGAAAGTTTATTTAGTAAATAAACAAACATGAAAAAGTTTTTTATTTCATTTAACGAAACGAACGAACATGAACACACGTCCCATTTCTTCATTTACGTTTGCGAACGTTCGTTTATATTTGTTCGTTTATGCTCGTAAATTTATTTTTATTAACAAATCAGTTCATTTATTTTATAAATCAGTGATATATTCGTATTCTTTATTAATTAACATGTTTGTGTCATTTTTATTTTACCTAATTTTCAATTAATTTATTAACTGAAATGAGTTAATATCAATCCAAGTTTAGAATTCATTTCCTCGTTCATGTTTGTTAAACTATTTGTGTTCAATAATGTTTGTTTTGTTTCTTTAGTCATGTTTGTTTATATTTGTTTAGTTATGTTCGTGTATGTTTGTTTACTTATGTTCGTCTATGTTCATGAACAATTCGTGTATACTATTAACGAACGAACATGAACATACGTCCCATTTGTTCGTTTACGTTTGTAAACGTTCGTTTATATTCGTTCATTTATGTTCGTTTATATTCGTTCATTTAGGTTCGTTTATCCTCGTTAATTTATTTTTATTAATAAATCAGTTCATTTATTTTAAAAATCAGTGATATATTCGTGTTCTTTATAAATTAACATGCTTGTGCCATTCTTATTTTATCGGAATTTTGGGGAATTTATTAACTGAAATGGGTTAATATCAATCCAAGTTTAGAATCCATTTATTTGTTCATGTTTGTTTAACTATTTGTGTTCAATAATGGTTGTTTTGTTTCTTTGGTCATGTTCGTTTATGTCTGTTTAGTTCTGTTCGTTTACTTATGTTCGTCCATGTTCGTGAACCATTCATGTATACTATTAACGAACGAATATGAACACACTATGTTTCTTAAAGAACGAACACGAACAAGAAAACCATGTTCATTTAAATGTTTGTGTTCCCTATATAGGTAGCCGCCTAGGCTGCATCATAACAAATGTAATGATGTTACCAATGTTTTTTAGGTTCGTAAATTGTTAAACAGTTAATGAGTTAATGCACCTATGTTACAAAGGTGTTACATATTAACATCAATCTTTGTATTACTATGTTACATATGTTTTACTGGAAACAACTATATTACATATGTTTTACATATAAATTATGTTCATTACAATACTAAATACAACGATGTTACCAATGCTTTACATTTAGTTTTTGGTGGAGGGCGCCTAGGCAGCCTCCTAGGCCGCATCATAACAAATACAACGACGTTACCAATGTTTTTCAGGTTCGTGAATTATTACACAGTAAATCCACCAACATTACAAAGGTTTTACATATAACAACAATCTTTGTTTTACTATGTTACATATGTTTTACTGGAAACAACTATATTACATATGTTTTACATATAAGTTACGTTCGTTACACAAAGTGTTACATATAACAGCTTAGATAGCTCATAGGGAAAGTTGTTTTGTTATGTTTATCACTAATCGTATCGATGAGAATATTGTTTCTTCTGTAACTTTTACATGGAAAGTTGTTTTGTTGTGTCTTCACATTGATCTTGTCAATGAGAATGTTGTTTATTCGGTAACGCATCATTACAAAGACAACGATGTCACGGTTATTTTTTAGGTTCATGAATTGTTACACCGTTAGTGTACCTATGTTACAAAGATGTTACATATTAACAACAATCTTTGTTTTACTATATTACATATGTTCTACTGGGAACAACTATATTACAAATGTTTACGGATAAATTACGTTTGTTACACAATGTTCACATAAAACAACTTAGATAGATTTTACTGGAACAACTATATTACATATGATTTACATATAAATCAGTTGAGAAGTCTCACAAGGCACATAGGACTTGTCGTACATGTCAGAAGTATGTTATTGGGCATGATTCATGTAATTGAAAGACAAAGGGTTTCGATTCCACGAACATGAATGTCGAAAAATAGGGAATATCAGGTGGTTTTTGTTTTTTTATTAATGTTAATTGTGGTTTAAAAAAAATCTAGGGTGTTTGTTCTTTTGTTATGCTTTCATAAAAGTTGTCTTTTGATTTTGTTAGTAGAAGATTTTTAAATATGTTCGAAATGTATGTCATGCGTCATAGTTACACTTATGTTACGTATATGTTACATTTGTGGAATCAGTTTCAAAGAATTTATTAAATGTTTCAACTGATGTGACATGTCATAATTACTCCTTTTGTACCCTTTTCAGCTTTAAATGTTCGTGTTCCCTATATAGGCAACCGCCTAAGCCGCATTATAGCAAATGTAATGATGTTACCAATGTTTTTCAGGTTCGTGAATTGTTCAACATTTAATGCACCTACGTTGCAAAGGTGTTACATATGTTTTACTTGGAACAACTATGTTACTTATGTTTTACATATAAATTACGTTCATTACACATACCAAATACAACGATCTTAACAATGTTTTACATTTAGTTTTTAGTGGAGGGCGCCTAGCACCTAGGTAGCCTCTTAGGTCGCATAATAACAAATACAACGATGTTACCACTGTTTTTTAGATTCATGAACTATTACACATTTAATCCACCTATGTTACAAAGGTTTTACATATAACAACAATCTTTGTTTTACTATGTTACACATGTTTTCTGGAAACAACTATATTACATATGTTTTACATATGAATTACGTACGTTATACAAATTGTTACATATAACAGCTTAGATAGCTAACAGGGAAAGTATTTTTGTTATGTTTCTCACACTAATCGTATCGATGAGAATATTGTTTCTTCGGTAACTTTTACATGGAAAGTTGTTTTGTTATGTCTTCACATTGATCTTGTCAATGAGAATGTTGTTTATTCGGTAACGCATCACTACAAAAACAACGATGTTACATGTATTTTTTAGGTTCATGTAATTGAGAGACAAAGAGTTTCGATTCCGCTAACGTGAATGTTGAAAAGTAGGGAATATCAGGTGCTTTTTTTTTATTAATGTTAATTGTGGTTTAAAAAAAACATCTAGGGTGTTTGTTCTTTTGTTATGCTTTCATAGAAGTTGTTTTTTGATTTTGTTAGTAGAAGGTTTTTTAAATATATTCAAAATGTATGTCATGCGTCATAGTTACACTTTTGTTACGTATATGTTACATTTGTAGAATGAGTTTCAAAGAATTCGTTAAATGTTTTAAATGATGTGACATGTCATAATTAATTCATTTGTACTTTTTTCAGCTTTTGACAGATTTGATGTAAGGGATGGGAAAAAAGGGACGTCCTTTTGGGTAGAAAACATAAAAAAATGCATATAAAGTACATGTGGGTAAATGACACTATTACCCTTTTGTACCTCTTTCAATATTTAATTAACATATAAATAAATCTGAAAATTCTTCTTTAATCTCAGCCACTCATCTCTCAAATCTATGGTTGAAAATGGGTTTTCACAGTTTTCTCATTGAGAAAAGGTTTTCAAATTATCCTTTCCCTATATCATAATATATATAATATATTTATTTATGTTAAATAGATAATAAATATTTATATATTCATACGTAGGCTAGAAAGCTGGTTACCATCAAGCTCACGTCTTCTTCAAATCTCTCTCTTCACATTGTTTATCTCTCTAAAACCCCTAAAAACCATTGAACCAAAAAAACCCCAAAAACCCCCACTGTCAAAGAAAAACACAGTGGTATTTTCATTCTTCAACAACCATCGGCCACTTATAGAGACGAACTATCAGTCGCCACCGCTGCACAACCATCGACAACTCATTGAGACGAACCAAATCTAATATCGCCAGTCGCCCACAGCCGCATCAACACGATCTGATGTCGCCCAGTCGCCCACAACAACCGCTGCATCAACCGATCTGTTCATCCTTTTCATTTTCGGATCTTCTATGTGTTGATTTAAGAAGGATTTTGTACCAGATCCGGTCGAATCGCCCGGTCTCCAGGTTGGACCGCCGGCTGCCGGTGAAACCGTCCAGTTCTTTCAAAAATGGTTCTGAGCTGATAACCGGACCGCTTGAGGTACCGGATTCTGGTCTGACCGGTCCGGCCGGCCGGTCTAGTCCGAGTTTGTAAACATTGGTTTTACTGTATCTTTAAAATTCCCTGTGGTTTACCCATATTACACGGATGGTCCCTAACTATCAGAAATTACATGCTTGGCCAAAAATTTTGTAAATTTGTAACACGGGTGGTCCCTGAAGCTAATAGACTTTAACTTTTGTTGTTAAGTGTGTTTGAAATGACCAAAATACCATTTATCATCAACCTGCAAATCTCCCTTCATCTTCATCTTCCCCGTCGAATCAAAGCAGCTATCCGGCAGTCCCCAAGCAAAGGCATCAATTCATATTCCCTGCTCTTCAACTCGACAGGCAGAATTTTAAGTCTTCAAAATGAATAAAATTAAAATTGTCATTGCTTTTATACTTTGGATATTCAATGGAGGACCAGTCCATACCTGTATTCTTTTTCATTGCTTTGATCATGCTGTCAACAGGTTGTGCTGAAGTAGATTCCATATCTGCAAATCAAGAAATCAAAGATGGTAACACCCTTGTTTCTAAAGGGGAAATGCTTTTTTAGTCTAGGAAAATCAAAGAAACGACATGTGGGTATATGGTACAAGAAGATATCATATGGCACTGTTGTATGGGTTGCTAACAGAGAGACACCAATTACAGATACATCAGGCGTGCTCAAACTTAGCCTACAAGGAAACTTGATAATTTACAGTTGTCACAACCCAATGGTCTCTTTCGGATCCCCCCTGTACCGTGGCCCGTTGGTCTATTCCGGTATAGGTCCGATCGGTTCTCCGGCAGTGGTCTTCGTTCCGCTGCCTCGTCGCATGGCTGTTTTCCATTAAATCTGATGCAATCATAGATGCTAATCGGATCTGGTATATGATATTGGAGACTTGATTTGGGGTTTTCGTAATCACGACCACCAGGAGGTCTCAACCTTTCTTCATGGATCGGTGAAGACAAGCTCAGGATGATTGAATGATGTTGGAATTAGGTTGATCAAGGGGTAATGGGTAAGGGTAAGAGATAAGGGTATTTTCGTCATTTTTAAAAATTTAACAGCAAAGGTTAACGTCCATTAGCTTCAGGGACCACCCGTGTTACAAATTTGCAAAGTTTTTGGCCAAACATGTAATTTCTGATAGTTAGGGACCATCCGTGCAATATGGCTAAATCACAAGGACCATCTGTGTGATTAACTCTTTATATTATAAGATCTTTGAATGTTTAAATGCAGAAACCGTGTAAAATATGCCCTTATGTCGTAAAACTTTTATTTGTATTCCATCGTATTAAAGGTGTAAACGAATCAATACAGCTCGTTAAATACTCGTAATCGGATCGGTAAAAAGCTTGAACGAGCCGAGCCTTAACGAGCCAAAGCCCGAGCTCGATCCCAAAATGTGGCTCGTTTAGTTATCGAGCCCGAGCTTGAACTTTACATATCGAGCTCGAGCCGGATCGCAAGCCTTAACGAGCTTTTTGTTTATATAACTTTTATTTATTATATTAATTATTTATTTATAAAATTAATTATTTTTATATATAAAATTATAATAGATATATTTAAATCAAATATTTTATGTTAAATTTGGAAAATATAATTATAAATCTAATTAATTAGTAATTAAAGTAAATACATTAAATAATTAAAATCTAAACGAGCCGAGTCGAGCTCGAGCTTAAAAATTTTCTAACGAGCCAAGCTCGAGTCTCGTAAATAAAATTCTTAACGAGCTGAGCTCAAGCTTGAGGCCTATTTAGTCTAAACGAGCCGAGCTCGAGCCTAAACGAGCCGAGCTCGAGCCTAAACGAGCCGAGCTCTAGCCTTAACGAGCCCAGGATTGGCTCGGCTCGTTTACACCCCTTCATATTTATTTTTAATTTGAATGTAGATTAAAACCGTCGTAGAAGATTGATAATTGAATTAAACAGGAAATTTGGCTTGCACCAACTTAGACATATAAATTATTTGAAAGAAATTCGCCCGCGTGATGTGTCACATTTAAGATATTTGTTGTTGGGAATTCTAGGTTACTTTTAATTTAATCAGTTTCAATTAATCGCATTAATTGACAAGATCAGTTTTCACAAAATCGGATTAAACTATCAGATCAGATCTGACACAGCGGAAACATTTTAAATTTTATAACCTTTCAATTCATAATCGAAATAATTCCCAAATCAGGATCCAGTTACAAACAGTTTAAACAACAATTAATTCTAACAACACAACCATAGGGGGTTTAGAAATCGACCTTTACGAAGCAGTTCCAAAAACACACGATGGATCGGCAACGGTCTCGCTAGTTGACTCACTACGATCACCCGAATCCTGATTTTGTCATACGAATCACCAGAAACAACCAAAACTGGTTTTGGCTCGGTTTGGCTCGAATAGCACCACTCACGGCTTGACGGTTCAACCCACGGCTCGGTTCGGCTCGACGGTGCAACCCACGGCTCACCATGACTTGATCCGGCTAGTGGCTAGATGACCAAAACACCACCAATTATGGTGGTGATGTGCGACGGCAATGGGGCAGCCCCAAAGGGGGTGTGCGACGGCCAAAGGGGGAAGGGAGAAGGAGAATTAGGGTTTTCAAGTATATGTGCAATTGTGGTGATTTGAACTATAAGTAGTCAAATGTGATCCACAATTTTAGGATCTAGGATTACCAATTCAAAATTGGTTTCCCACCCTTTTATTTAATTCAAATTAAAACCCTTTTAATTTGATTAAACACCTTTTTGTAATTAAACCATTTAATTACTACAATCTCCATTTAACTAATTAACAATTAATCAGTTAATATCCATTAAATAGTTAATGTTTAATTGATTTAAACATTACTTATTTAATCAATTATCCTTTTATTAATTAACAATTAATTAATAAATAACCCTTAATAAAGTTCAAAACTTTAGTCGTCTAATGAATTAATTATCTCAATAATTAATTCCCACCGATTATTATTTAATAAATAATAAAATCACCAAATCCTTAAAACCGATAGTTCGTGATCGTATACTATGTTTAACAATTAAACATTAATTCGTTGCCTTCCAAAGTGTAACTCTTTGGATCATACATATTATAGTAACGTTGAACTTATCGTTAATCGAACATCCAATATCCAACATTTGTTACGCACAGTACACCAATTGCATTAATATTGTTAAGTACATAAATAAATATATATTTGCGGCAACTTTGTTAGGAGATCGAAAGTCGAAACATAGACATAAGATAACTATATAACAGTACCATTATTTTTTAGCTGATAGCGTTCTCATTCTTTATGATACCGCTACGTTAGTGTCAGACAATAGTAACATATGATACTCCAAAATATAAATTTTTCGATACAACTTTGTTTTTAACAAACTTTATCCCGGGATAAGGCTGTTCAAAAAGCTCGTGGCTCGAGGCTCGGCTCGAAACTCGCTCGAAAAAAGCTCAAAAAAGCTCGACTCGAAAAAGGCTCGGCTCGAAAAGGGCTCGGCTCGAAAAGGGCTCGGCTCGAAAAAAGCTCGATAAAAACGAGCCGAGCCCGAGCATGGGTATAAATTGGAAACCCACTTGAGTTGAGAAACCTCAAAAAACCCTATGTAACAAAAGTTTTTTTTTTTTTGAAATTTTTTTACACTTTTTTAACATTATTAGGGTCATTTTTATCAAAAAATATAAAAAACCGCCGACGCAATTTTTTTTTAAAAATTAATAAAACAAAAATGTAACACTGACGTGACCCATTCTTTTAGTACTGTACAACGATGTTACGTCTATGTTACATCGGTTTTTTTTAAATTAAAAAAAACTACTTGGCGCTTTTTGTATATTTTTTATAAAAATGACCCTAATGATGTAAAATAACTGTAAAAAATGAAAAAAAAAATTGGATGGTTTTTTTTCATTGTTTTCAAAGTTTTCTCAACTCAAGTGGGTTTCAAAATAACCTCCCCTATATATATATAAAATTATACACACACATATGTTATATTACACACAACATATAAATATATGTATATAAATATACATACATACATACATACATATATTATGTATAATATATATGTATGTGTATACACACACACGTATAATATATATATATAGGGGGATGTTCAATTGAGAACTATTTTTATTTAAGAACTAAAATAACCAATTGTAGCCACTAATTTAAAATGGTAAAAAGTAATTTCTCTTATTTTAAAGGAAAATTACTTTTTTACCCTTTAAAACATGTAGTTTAAATTAGTTCTTTTGGTTATTTCACATTTAATGGTTATTAATGAAATAGGTTCATATATATATATACACACATACATGCATGCATGCATACATACATACATGCATGCATGCATGCATGTATGTATGTACTTCTCTTATTTTAAAGGAAAATTATTTTTTTACCCTTTAAAACATGTGGTTTAAATTAGTTCTTTTGGTTATTTCACATTTAATGGTTATTAATGAAATAGGTTCATATATATATACACACACATATATATACATCTATATATATAGTACAAATCCATTGTTAACCCAATGTTATTGTGTTAACTGTTTAACTCAATATTAGCGGTTGATCAAAAATGAGATGGATTATGTTAGTACATATTTGTAATAGGTTGCTTATCAAACATGTAAATTATAGAAGTTTTGTAAAGGTTTGGCTTAAGTTCGTCTGGCCCACGAACCTTAGCAGGTTCGGCGAACCTATCTTTTGATAGGTTTGGCGAATCTATGACCTTGGAAGGTTCGGCGAGCCTATTGGTTTGGCTGTGTAGGTTCGTCCAGCGAACCTAAGGGTTCGGCTGGCGAACCTAAGGGTTCGGCTAGAATAGGTTCGGCTGACAGTCTGTATATATTGTAGGTTTGTGTGATTTTGTCATAACTTCAGAAAACCTCTGGAAATTCTGTGTGTATTCTCTGTGTGAGATTTCTCTGTGTGAGAGTTGTAATCAGTTCATATTGATTAATGAATTGAAAATGATTATTGGAATGCTTGTTCTTCTTTGATTCTTATAGATCAAATATAGATTCTGCATATATTTGATTGTTCATAGGATTCCGTTATACGATCAAGATCATATTCAGCAGATCTACAGTGGTATCAGAGCTTTTGGTGGAGTTCTATACAAGAATTGTCAAAGATCTACAAGTATTTGAAGTTAGAAGTTAAAAAGATCAACAAATGGATCAAAATTCTAGTTTTCTTTGTGTTTGATTGCTGTTTTGAGTGTAATTTCATCATCAATTGCTTTGAAATATTACAATTAAGAGATTTGTGGTGTTAATTTGAGGATTTTGAAGGATTTTCTTCAAATTTTGGAAGGTTTTCCCTCCAAAATTTTGAATTTTGAAGTACAGGTTCGTGAGCCGAACCTGTGAATAGCTGGAACAATAGGTTCGCTATTATTGAGATTTTTCTGAGGTTCATTGAAGGTTTTCTGCAAAGGTTCGTCTGTTCCAGGTTCGTTGAAGGTTTTCTATAGAGGTTCGTCTGATCAAGGTTCGTTTGTCTTAAGGTTCGTGAGATAAAAGGTTTGTCTCAGGTTCGTGACTTGAGGTTCATGACTTGAGGTTCGTGACTTGAGGTTCGTGACTTGAGGTTCGTGACTTTAGGTTCGTGGCTTAAGGTTCGTTCAGATCAAAGATTGGTGAAGGTTCGTCTGGTTGTTAGGTTCGTGAAGTGAATTTTTTATCAAAGGTTCGCTGATAAAAATTTGAATTCGTGGCTGAGATGTATGCTGCTGTAGCTAGTCAGAATTCTAAAATACATAGCATTCTAATTAGTGAAACTGAGGTTGGTAGTACAAACAAAGTTCCAAAGTTGCTTGATTTGACAGATTACGATAACTGGAAAGGAAGGTTTAAAACACATTTAAATGGAACTGACACTAATCTTTGGGAAAGGATATTATCACCATATAAAATACCTAGAGTGGTGGGAACAGATTTGTATCAAATCCTTGAGAGATTAGATGTTGATGAAAGAAAGAAATACGATTCTGAGAAGAAAGCTTACTGGATGCTGAGCCAAGCAATCCCAAATCAGATACTTCATCAATTTGATGAACACAAAAACCTCATATGGTTTGTGGAACGCTTTGAAAGCAAGGATTGAAGGAAATACCAATCTTAAGAAGATGAAAGCCACTGATATACGCAAAGAGTTTGAAAATTTCAACTTTATTGGCAATGAAAGTCTTGAAGCGTTGATTACAAGATACAGACAACTGTTGACTGAAGTTAGAAAGTGTGGAATCGAATATACTGAAGATAAAAAGATCGATTGCCTTGCAGATGCTTTGCCTGAAAAGTGGAATTCATTGGTGCTAATCTTGAGAGAAAATCTACCAGGAATGACTTTGGTGGAATTTATTCAAAAGCTAGAAGAGCAAGAGATGAAAGATAAGAGAAAAGCAAGGAGAGTGAATGTTACTCAAGATCCTTCTTTATATGGTGCATCAGTGGTTACACCACCTGTATCTTCATCAAAGATTCAGACAGCATTTGTCTCTAGTACTTCTGATAGTACTCCTGCACCTTCTGCATCTACAAGTTCTAGTTCATCATATTCTGTGAACGAGAAGAAGAATGACTCAACAACACCTCCTGTTCAGCTGAATACAACAAATCTGGGGAAAGTAACTGTAGAGGCTGTTCGGGATCATATGTCAATTTTGTCATGTGTAGTCAGTGCGTATGATGAACAAATTGTAGGAAATATTGGAAACTCTAATCTTACATTTGAAGATTATGAGCAAATTGATGATGACGAGATGGAGTTGATTGACAATCAATGGGCATTGGCGAGTGTGATCAGAAGAATCAATCGATATGAAAAGAAAACTGGGAAGAAATTCACTTTTGATCGAAACACCAAGTTTGGATTTAATCCAAAGACTACTCAATGTTACAATTGTGGTGAGTTAGGCCACTTTGCTAGAGAATGTAAGAATCCGAAGAAGCAAGGAAATTTAAACCCTTTCAAACCAAAGGAAGATTATCAGAAGAAGAAAGAAAAGTCTGAAGAGTCATCGAAAGCTTTAGTAAGTCAAGCTGATGAAGGTTATGATTGGGGAAAGCAGTATGATGAGTTGATGGGTGCTTTTATGTCTTCTTTGAATGAAGACACATGCAAAGGCAAAGAGAAGGTTGAAGAGGTACATGATGAACTGTTAGAGATCATTGATAAATTGAAAGAGATGAATGCTCAGCTGATTGCTGAACTGGTAGAGTGCACAGAAGCTAACAAGAAGCTAATTTCAAGAGAAAAAGCCTTTGACAAAAAGATAATTGATTTAGGAAAAGAGAATGAAGAGTTGAAAATCAAAGTTTTACAAAATAATCATGTAGTTTCTGTGCATCTCGAATCAGTAGCAGCAAAAGCAGAAGCTGAAATGAACAAGAGCAAGCTTGAAAATTATCAAAATTCTCAGTATGTCATCGATTACTTTGATGCCATGCAAAGATCGTCGCATGATACTACTGGAATAGGTTTTCATGCTGTACCACCTCATTCCAGCTACGTGCCAAGACCACAAATTGATTTGAATTTGGAAGTTCATCCTGTCTCTTTGGATGAACATCGGTCTGAACATGTCATTGAAATTGCTGGAGGATCATCATCTGATGAAAAAGTGTCTCTTGATAGTGATGCTCCCATTATTGAAGACATCACTGAATCAGAATATTCACCTGACATTTTGAGACAGAATGGTTATCAAGTTAAAACTGGTGATAAAAAGATTCTGAAGTCTCATAAGTCAAAAGCTGAGATGAAACCAGTTGAGAAAGTGGTGATCAAACCCAATCTTGTTTCTAAACCAGTGATGAAACCCAAAACAACCACTACTCTCAAACCTATGGTGTATGTAAAGTCATCTACTACACATAAAGGAGAGTCTAGTGGTCTTTTTCAAAAGCAAAATGTGATTTCTAAAAAGGTTGATAAAGTGGATTTTTTCTTTGATAAGTTTGTAGTTGGACATAAAGACAAATCAAAGAATTTTCAAAATATCAAAGATAAAATCAACTGGTTTGAGAAACAGATTCTTATCTGCAAAGGTTGTTTCTAAACCTTTCGGTTCATCTAAGTACTATGATGAACCAAAACCAAAGAATCATCTGAAAGATAAAAAATGTTACCGTTGTGGTAAATTTGGTCATCTGATTGCTGATTGTGATTTGGATTTCAGTTCTACTGATGTAGCAGCTTTAGGTCTTATTCACCAAGAGAAACACGAAAATGTTTTACTTGTTGTGGAAAAGGACATATTTCTGCTAATTGTCCAAACAACAGAATCAGAAAGAGTTCAGATGATGAGAGTTGGGTGAATAGGTCTGGTGGAAGTCCTAGGAAAGTGAAACTTAATGAAGAAGAAATAAGAGTTCTTCGGAAATTTGATTCTGATTGTGTTTGGGTAAAAGAAGAAAAGAATCAGAAGAAAAGAGTTTTTGATAACAAAAGGAATGTGAAAAAGCTTGTGAAAATGGTGACATCATCTGATGATGATTTCTTTGACAAATTTCCTTCAAAATCATTTTCAAAACAAACTGGTAAGTCAAAATCTTTTTGGAAATTGAGATGCAGGTTAGGTGATCAAATTTCTGGGAAAAAGGATGAAAACATTGAAGATGGGTCTTCAAGCAGTTCATCACAACAGAATGGCAGGGGTCCATTCAGGGAGACTCGACGCTGAAATGGCGGGAGTCATCCCTTTTGATACTGATTGGTTTTAATTTATTGTGCAGGTGGCATCCATGGGCCATATCAATAGTCGCTGGATTGTTGATAGAGGATGTTCACGGCACATGACTGGAGAGTTGAATTTGTTGAGAGATTTTAAATCAATGAAAGGAAGCTATGTGAACTTTGCAGGAGACAAAGGTGGTCAAATTATCGGGTTTGGTAGTTTGACGAATAGTAAAGTTTCTTTTGACAATGTTAATTACTGCAAAGAATTAACTAACAACTTGTTGAGTGTGTCGCAGATTTGTGACAAAGAATACAAAGTGATGTTTGATAAAGACAGGTGTTATGTACTTAAGCAAGGATTTCAGATTCCTGAGGAGTGGATTCTAATGACTGCTGATCGGAGTAAGGATTTATATGTACTTGACATGGCGAAGGCAGAGACGATGAATAATGTGGAGACTTGTTTGGTGTCCAAGGCAACAGAGCAAGATACACGTGCTTGGCATAGAAGGATGGGGCATATTCATATTAGGAAAATGAATCATCTTGTACACAATCATTTAGTTGAGGGTGTACCGGTTAAACATTTTAAACTTCCTGAAGTCTCACAAACTCAAAAAGTTTCATTCAATCACTGTTCCTCTTGAGCTTCTTCATATGGATTTTTTAGGTCCTGTCAACCGTAAGAGTATTGCTGGAGATCAATATTGCTTGGTTATAACCGATGAGTTTTCTAGATATTCTTGGGTGTTTTTCATGAAGGAGAAATCTGAAACGTTCGAATGTGTTCAACTTCTGGTAACTAAGCTTGAATCTCTTTATAAGCTCAAGGTTCGCGTGCTCAGAACTGATAATGGGACAGAAATTAAAAATCACAATATGGAGACTTTCTGCAACGAATGTGGAATTTTCCAACAATTTAGTGCTCCGTATGTCCCACAGATGAATGGTGTTGCTGAGCGAAAGAACAGAACATTGATTGAGGCTGCTCGAACTATGATTGTTGATTCCTTCCTATTGGTTCAATTCTGGAATGAAGCAGTTGCTAATGCCTGTTATACACTAAACCGGGTGGTGATCGTGAAGAGACATGGGAAGACTTGCTTTGAATTGCTGTATAACAGAAAGCCAAATCTTTAGTATCTTGAACCATTTTGTGCACCATGCACGATGCTTAAGAAACATGAGCAAGGCAAGTTCAATGAAAAGGTGGAAGAAGGGTACTTTCTTGGGTGTAGCACTCCTAACAAAAGAGTATACAACAGATCAACACGCAATATAGAGGAGTTGTATCATGTGGATGTTCAGAAATACATCGTGCCACCACCTGGAAAGGGCCTAGACTGGATGTTCAATTGTTCTGATCTTTTTGACTCGTTCAGTATGCCTCCCATGTACTCTGATGAAGATGCTGCTGTTCAAATGATGTATGATACACAGAATGCACCTGACGAACCAGTACAATCTTCATCAGTTACTGTTCCAATGCAGACAAATGATGTCAGTTCTGACTCAGATGATAATCACTCACATCCTGATGCTGCAGATCCAGTTGTTGACAATGTGATTCCTGATCTTGCAGATCTTATTCTAAACAATCTTGATCCACAGGTTTTCGTTCCTGCTCACCCTGTTGGCAGGATAAACAGAATTCATCCACAAAACAATATCATTGGAGATCTAACTGATGGAGTGAAGACGAGAAATCAGTTATCTTCAGGAAGTCTTGCTGACATACTCGACTTTGCAGATGTGAACTTTTTCGCTCAATCTTGTTTTGTCTCCCAAGTTGAGCCAAGAACCATTACTGAGGCCTTGAAAGAAGAATCTTGGGTAGATTCTATGTAGGAAGAGTTGTTACAATTTAAGAAGCTCGGTGTTTGGAAGCTTTTTGATAGACCTAAAGTTGCGAAAGTCATTGGCACAAGATAGGTTCTACGCTGCAAATGTGATGATCATGGTATTGTGATAAGAAACAGAGCACGTCTAGTCGTGCAAGGTTTTAGACAGATTGAAAGGATTGACTACAATGAAGTATTTGCATCGGTTGCTCGTCTTGAGGCAATCCGAATTTTCTTGGCTTATGCATCCTACAAAATGTTCAAGGTTTATTAGATGGATATTAAAAGCGCCTTTCTTCATGGTGCGATAAATGAAGTTGTGTATGTCAATCAACCACCCGGGTTTGAAGATCCATTACATCGTGACCAAGTCTACAAGTTAGACTAGGCCTTATATGGATTGCAGCAAGTTTCGCAAGCGTGGTACGAGACACTTTCCACTCACCTTCTAAACAAGGGGTTCAGAAGAGGTGTCATTGACTGTACTTTGTTCATTAGATAGATGGATGGGGATTTGCTCTTAGTACAAGTATATGTGGACGATATCATCTTTGGATCCACAAATGATGTTCTGTGCCAAGATTTTGAGAAGGTTATGAAGGACAAGTTCGAGATGAGTTCTATGGGAGAGATGAAATTTTTCCTGGGATTGTAGGTGGATCAGTCTGAGGCTGGGATTTTTATTCATCAGACCAAATATGTTGGTGACATTCTGAGGCGGTTCAGTATGTTGGATGCAAAATCTGCTGGTACCCCACTGGCTGTTAATCACGGGATTACTCCAGACGAAAAGAGGGAGTTAATTGATGCCACTCTGTATCGAGGAATGATCGGATCTCTTATTTATCTCACCACCTCTCGGCCAGACATCATGTTTGCTACTTGTTTGTGTGCATGATATCAATCAAAGCCAAGAGTCTCCCATCTTATTGTTGTGAAGAGGATTTTACGTTATCTGAAGGGCACCCCAGATCTAGGCCTATGCTATCCTCATGATGATAACTTTGACCTGACTGCTTACAGTGACTCAGACTATGGCGGATGCAATAGGGATTTCAAATAAACATCTACGAGATGTCAGTTCTTTGGAAAACGCCTGGTTACCTGGCAATGCAAGAAGCAGACTTCTTGGTCTCCTTCCATATGTGAAGCAGAATACATTGCAGCTGCAAGTTTTTGCTCTCAAATCATATGGATTTAGCAACAACTCAGGGACTATGGGTTACATTTTTCTAACACTCTTATATTTGTTGATAATACTGCTGCCATTGCTGTCCCTAAAAATCCTATCCAGCACTCAAAAACAAAACACATATACATTAAATATCATTTCATACGTGATTGTTTTGAAAAGAAATTAATTGATGTTATTAAAATTAACACCGACCACCAGAAAGCCGATCTTTACACAAAAGCTTCTGATAAACCCAAATTTCTATATTTGTTATCGGCCAATGGTGTTGCTCAAAAAGATGAAGTCATTCCTTCATCCGAATCAAACAAATGATCGTTCTCCTTATTTTTAGATTCTTTTGTATATACAGTCTTTCTGTTGTTTTTCTTTTGCTTATTCAAAAACCAAAAAGATTCTTACTTTTAGGTTCTTAGAAGGAGGCAAAGTAGTTTATTGAAAAACCAAAATTGTTTGCACATATTGAAAGCACATGGGTATTATGATTTGATGCACTGATAGGCTGACTTTACAAGTTTATAGACTATTGGTGTTTGCTTAGAATGTCTTATTTGTGGGATCCAGTCTAGAAAACTGATTTAAAGTATAAACATGTTAGAATTAAAATCAAGCATACACCTGGTATCATAGGATCTTATGAGATTTCCAATGATTCATGAGTTCAAGTCTGTACACGTGCCACATTGCTGGGTTGCAGCCTAGCTGAAGCCTTCCATTCAGATAAGAATGAATGAATAACATAAAAAATAAAAGTAAGTCCGACTCTGTACACGTGCCCACATTGCTAGGTTGCAGCCTAGCTGAAGCCACTTGTTCAAAATATATACCTAGGGTCGCTATGTGTGATCTATAATATAGTCAGAGTGGATTTTGAAACCAGTGTACGAAAATCGAGATCGCCTAAGGAGAAGAAAAATCGAATACTAGACAAATGGTATTCGAAATTGCACAGACTCGAACTATTTATAGAAAAGCTATCGAGTACACAAATTTCGTGTAATCGAATTCGTGTATGATTTTTGAGTATGCCAATTTTCGAGTATAATTATTTTCTGAAAAATTTCTAAGTTATTGTAAAATAAAATAAAATAAACTCAGAAACTTTGGACGAGTTCAAAGTTGAGTCGGGTCAATTTCGTGGGATCAAATCTGTATCAAGAATTTGACCACCTTGCGATAATTTCTGTATGTGACAATCCGGCAATTCACGGTTAACTCCGTTAACCAAAAATTATCGAAAATGACACGAAATCATACAATATCAAATTAAAAGGATTTGAATTAAACAAAATCAGTCCTAATATGCTTAAAATGCAAAGATTAAACTTGTTAAGGATTATAAACAACTATTTTGACTTTTACAAGTCAAAATTCGATTATAATCAAAGTAAAAATCGAAATTTGATCCTAACACAAGTTTAAGACGAATTAAATCAGTTATAACAGTCACATTGATGATTACCATCATCAATTCAGAGTTTATTACGAGCATTATGGTCGAATTAAACCGAAAACAATACTAATAGTCGAAACCGTCAATGGCAATCATAGTACACCTATGATTCGACTTTAACATTCCGAATTGGGCATTCATACTCATCAGTCGGCACTATTAGGTTCTTCTACACTCAACAATTCGGTCTAAAGAGTTGTGAACAGAAGAGTTCGAGTGGAGCTTAGCCGAATTTCATCTTCTAATCCAACTACATCGAGTCATCATCAAAAGAGGTAAAAATCTACTCATATACAACCTAAACCTGCCGATATAGAGTAACCCCATGTTAATTTTTACTGAAAACATCGAATTGTATGAACTCTAATTCTAGGGTTCATCACGAAGAACGAATTGGGGGTCTTCGTTCAAACGAACTAAAGAATCGAATCAAAGGTAACAGAGAGTTTCGGAACTCTCTGTTTAATGAAAATACTTTATCAATTTCATCAAACAACAACAAACATTATGATTTCTATTTCTAGGGTTTCTAATAAAAAACGAATTGGGGGTTTTCATGAAAATGAGGTTAAAAATCAAATTAAATGCTACCTGTAGCTTCAGAAGATTTCGATTAAGGTTAGTCCTAAATCAATTTCGAGTGTTAACATCGAATTAATGGATTTTGAATTCTAGGGGTTCTTGAGTTCAAACGTATTGGGGATTTTGAATTTATAGAACTTGATATGCGAATTAAATCTTTCAGAGAATGTCGAAATTCATTTTTGAATGTCAACCCCATATCAATTTCATGTAACAACGATGAATTAAAGGATTTCGAGTTCTAGGGCTTTTCGGTTAAAAAGATTTAGGGTTTTTGATGAAAAGGAACATAAAAATCAAATTGATTTATTTAGATAGTTTCGAAATACCTAGGTTAAGGAAAACCCTATGAATTTGCTGCTTAAAATCCATGAATTTAAACAATTTCTAATGGGGATTGGGGTATACAAGTTCGAAACTATGATTATCTCAAATTGGAACGGTTTGTTGATTGTCAATCAAATTAAAAGCATTTCTTAACTCGATTTAACCTGTGGGAACAAAATCCTAAGGTTTCATGTTCGAAGGTGGTCGAATTGGGGCCCAATTGGGAGTGCATTGCTTCGGTTATGAATAATCAAGGAGTTGGGCTGATTTGGGCTTAAGATAATTAAGAACCAAGATTCAGTAATGAAATCTGAACCAAATGAACTGGTTTGGGCTTAGGCATGGTGTTTGGGAGGTCACAGGTTCGAACCTGTGCCTCACTGTTTTTTTAAGATTTAATCTAATTTCTAGTATTTTGTTCATAACTCTTTCGTTCTAACTCCGTTTCGACCCGTTTGAATTGCGTTGGAACCAGAATTTCATTCCGAACCAGATAAAATAATAAAATTCATATTTTAGACCGAAAACATGATCGCGAATGATTACGCTTATTAAAATAAAATCATAAACGATTACATGATTTTATTTAAACGATTCTAAAGTCATGCGTACTTATATATGCACATTTCTAACACTCTAACATACGTGTGTTGACACGTATGTGATTTCAAACATAAAACGACATCCCTAATAACACAACGTTATTGTTAAAACACAGATTCTTCGTAAAGGATTATCTACGCGCCTTCACGTGTGTTTGATCATTCTACCGCATTCAAAGGTGCGTACACGACCCTTTTCTTATTTTAACTGTTTTGGGGAGAAAACATGTGCAACAAAAACTTTTAGATACATATCACTTGCATGAGTTAGCTATTTACATTAAGTGCAAACATAGCATTACAAGTCCTTACATTTCGAACCGTTTAGTTTGCCGTTGTGCAAAGCGTGGTAGTTGGAAATAGATCTATTAGGTTTGACAAACCTCACTTGGTAGATGGGATCTACGCAAGTGTTTGACTAGCCAATTGACATTACTATTGTTTGTGCTAGACAATAGTGGCAAGGCAAAACATGCAACAGCATGCAACAGTCAGCTTCGGTGTCGACCACTTATGTAAATAGTATAAATGACTAGCTATCATGACTATGCATGTGTGATTATGTTATCTGCAAACATTTTGTTCAAACAGTTGTTTCAAACATTTGTGAATGCTTAAACCTGTGTATGCACCAACCTTTGTGTTGACTTGATTTACATGTTTTCTCAGGACGCTAAGGTACACAAGCAAGCAAGCATGGACTAGGAGATCGAGTCGCATTCATATTTTACATTTCTGTTATTTGAATTTAAACAATTGGGACTTTGTTTTGTAATTTCCAGTTTTCAAACCATTATGTTTGTTTTTGTTTTAAAAACGCTTCCGCAACGCCAGAACTTTGATATTACAGTTTTAGACCAAAGTATGTTTGAAATTCATATAGAGGTCTTCGTTATGTCTAATGATCTGAGATCCTGGTTTGTCACGTCCCAAACGGTTTGATTCCGTTAGTTGAAAATTTGGGGTGTGACAATGTATGAAACACAACCTTAAAATAATTATACCTCACCAATAATTTCCACTCGTTAATCCGTAATTCAAAAATAAGACTTATGATCAAGAGTTTTTTAACGGTTTTTCTTAAACTACTTTTGGGAAGTTTATGAATAGTCAGACAGTAAAACTAGATTAACATACAACCTATCAATTTTGTGAAATCTTTTGTTTCAAACTTCGATTGTGTTTCAACGAACTTAAAATGTTTTAACAGAGTTTAAGATGAGGAAAGAAAAGGACAGATCGATTAGATTAGAATCAAGAACAAGAAGGGCTTCTATCATCTTTGTGCTCATTGGCATCTTTTATTTTACTGATCTGCAGGCACATTGGCCTTAACATCACACATCCAGGTCTTTGCTTACGCAAAACAGAGGATGCTTTAGTAAGTATTTCCCGCTCTTTGTTTGCACAAAACATGGAAAATACCCAAGTTTTTCAAAAAAGTTTCAAGTTTCTCGAAACACAATCTTGTTTTAACCTAAAGATTTATGCAAAAAGTTAAATAGTTGTTACATCTTTCTGGTTAATTGATTTTCCTTACTTCTCACTTATTTATATATTTAATATTTTGCATGATCATGTCCATTTCTTTCATTTGGAAAAACTTGTTTTAATTTCTTAATGAATTATAGTTATCCAAAGTTGTTATTCTTTAGAAATTACTTTTAGGTAGTGAATTTCTAAGTGTCAGAAATCATTTCACTTCCCAAACTAAACCACTTCACTTAACCATCCAAAATCAAAATCTTTTTGTATTTTTCATAAACTTTGAAGATGTAAAATCTTTTTGTTGTTTTCTTAAAATTCACTCCCCCTAATCTTGTAGATCATCTTAAACTGACTCAAAAACCAAAAATCTTTTTGTTGTTTTTGTAAATTTTGACTCAAAGACCAAAGATCCTTTTTTTGTTTTTGTAAATTTTGACTCAAAGACCAAGAGCTTTTTGTTGTTTTTGTAAATTTTGACTCAAATATCAAAAATCTTTTTGTTGTTTTTGTAAATTTTCTCCCCCTAAATTTGTGAGATAAAAATTAAAGTAAAACAAAGCACAAATTTTACAGTATTTACAAAACTGTTTTAATCAAAACTTATTAGTTTGAGATATGCAAGGAGATGGTGAAATCGAGCTATGTTTGACGGTTTTGTGAAAAGATCCGTCAGATTATCATCTGTGTGGACCATTTCAAGATGAATCAGTTTCCGTTTGAAACAGTCGCGGATAAAGTGAATCCGAATGTCAATGTGTTTAGTTTTGGAGTGTTGTACTGGATTCTTAACGATCTGAAGGGCAGCTTCATTGTCACCATAAATAGGAGAGTCAAGAAAATTCAAACCGTAATCGAGGAGCTGCTGTTGCATCCATATAACCTGAGAACAGCAACTGGAAGCAACAACGTACTCAGGTTCCGTAGTGGATGGAGATACGGTTGTCTGTTTCTTGCATTGCGAAGAGACAAGGCGTTCTCCTAAGTATTGGCATTCTCCAGTGGTTAATTTCCTGTCTAAGTTACATCCACCAAAATCACTGTCAGAGTAAGCATGCAAACGAAACTCAGAGTTCTTAGGATACCACAAGCCGAGAAGAGGTTTCCCGACAAGGTAGCAAAAGATTCTCTTGACAACAATCAGGTGAGAGACCTTAGAATTTGCTTGATATCTGGCAGACTGACATACGAAGAACATGATGTCTGGTCGGCTAGATGTCAAGTACATCATTGAGCCAATCATCGAGCGGTAAAGGTGATGATCAACACCATCACCCTCAGAATCCGAAGTTAAGACCGGACGAGAAGGCATAGGAGTGGATGCATGCTTTGATTCCAGCATATTGAACTTTGTCTGCCTTGATGAATCAGCACGCCCTTCGGATCTTGCTTTACCTGAAGACACAAGAAGAAGGTCATGTCTCCCCTCACACTCGTCTCAAACTTTTTCTTCATCACCGCTTCAAATTCTTTGCATAGCACCGAGCTTGTGGAACCAAAAATAATTTCTTCCACATAGATTTGGACGAAAATCAGATCATCCTTATCCTTACGAACAAAAAGTGTCTGGTCAATGGCTCCACGGGTATATCCATGAGCAAGCAGATGATCTGTAAGAGTAGCATACCACGCTCGAGGTACTTGATGAAGACCATAGAGGGCTTTGTCTAACTTGTAGACATGGTCGGGATACTACGAATCCTCGACCCTGGGGGCTGACACACATAGATTTCTTTTTTGACCTTTCCATACAAGAAAGCAGTCTTCACATTCATTTGATACACAATGAAGTTCATGTAGGAAGCGCAGGCCTAGAAGATCCGTATTGCTTTAAGTCTTGCGACCGGTGCAAAGACTTCTTCGTAGTCGATCCCCTCTTGTTGGTAGAAGCCATGAACTACCAATCGTGCCTTATTCCTTATGATTACCCCCTAATCATTATTTTTGTTTCTGAAGACCCATTTAGTTCCAATTGGCAATTTCCTCTTGGGCAATGGAACCAGATTCCACACCTTGAGGCTCTGAAACTGCATCAGCTCTTTCTGCATCTCCTCGACCCAGCTTGACTCCTTAAGAGCCATCTTGACATTATTGGGCTCGACCTGCGATATAAAATAGGAATACAAATAAGAATTAATCGGTCCTGATTGACTTTGTGAGATAGTGCTTTCAGGTAAGGTGTTCTGAGCTAGAATGTACCGGCTTCGTATGAGAACTCCTTCTGAAAGAGGTCCAATAATGTTTTCCATAGGATGATTCTTGTTGATGCATAGGGTTGGCACTTCCTCCACAGCCAGATTATCTAGCAAATTGGTGATGTGGTTCATCTGATATTCACTGAAGGAAGAGAGGTTGTCAAAAGGAGCAGTTTCACTTGCTTCGGCTCCATGATCCACACAATGTACCTCAGGAATGCGGTCAGATAACAGTGGATTATCAAAAGTTTGGTGGGAAGAACATGAAGCCTGATGTCGCACCCCGAGAAATCCCGTCCCGAACGGGGCGCGAGCAATACCAATCAGGATTGCAGTCTCCGGTCACACAACGTTGCGAGACCTACATGTCTGGTTTCATACGTACATCCAATAACTTGGATAAAACAGTTTAGTAGAATCAGAGTTGAGGAAGTAAAAAGTTTAAGATGTCAAAACAACAGTGTAATTATAAGTTGCGGAAGCATAAGTTTAATCAGTTTTGAAAACTTAAAGAGTAGTAATGCGGGAGCGGTTTAAGTATTTAACATTACATAACAAAACAATTGTCAATCGTTATCAAATTGCCTAAGACACTAAAGCTGATGCATGGGACTCCATCTTAGCATCCTATCCTTGTGTGCGTGCCTTAGTTACCTGAGAAAACATGCGAGTAAAAGGGTCAACACAAAGGTTGGTGAGAGCACAGGTTTGTATCAGCAGTAAACATCAAAATGTTTAAAGTAAATGTTTTGCAGTTTTATATATCATATGCGGGTTCGAAACCGAAGCTAACATGCTGCCTCCCGCCATGTCCATCCAACAAGACAATGACAATGTTTATTGGTCAATTATGCACTGTTCCAACCTCCAGTCGGGGTGGCCATACGGCGCACAACAGTGGGGCTTGTCAGGCCCAAATAGTACTATTCAGAATTACCACGCTAAGCGCTACGCGCTATTAACGGTTCGAGATGTGTTTAATGAGGACTTATCAGTTTTGTGGATGAATGCCACACATATGTATATACGATATAAGTATGTACCAATGTTCCCAAAAGTATGTATGTTGATCAAAATCAGTTGTATGCAATGTTTTCTCCCACAAAGGTAGAAAGATAAAAAGGGGCCGTGAACTCACCTGGTAAAGCAGTTCCGGTTTATGTGGTGTTTGCGACTGTGAAAGCTAGCATTCCTGCTAGTAAGTTCCTATAATCATATAGGTGTGAGAATGTGTTTTGTGGTGTGTTGTAATTCATACAACTCCAAGTGTCGGTGTGCTCAACCGAGTGCGTGTGTGTTGACTTGTGCTGACTCTACGAATCGTTGGTGACACGATTGTTGTGTTTACGTGCCTCAATGCACATAAGACACCAAAACGCATTCCTATGACTTCAATCACATAAGTTACCATTTTTAGAAATTTTCCAATTTAGGAAAGTGTGGTTATGAAATCCCATTTTATAAAACAAATCACTCTAGTATGTTTGTAAAAACGTATGTAATCACTTAAAATAAGTCGTTTGTGCATAAAATACCATTTGTGCAATTTTACCCAAACAAAGTTTCCTAAAATAGTAAGTATTTGTTTAAAAGATTGTTTTCACAAATTCAGGTTTCCAATATGCTTAGAAATCATTTTTAAACATATTTCAAATATCACAATTCATCAAATCATTCAAAAAACATCAAAATCCCTCTTTTGATTTACAAAAGTTTGCATATTTAGTAAGTTTCTATAAAGCCATGTTTTTGACAAAATCAAGTATTCAAATGTGTTTCTAAACACTCCAATATACATTTAACAACATCTAGACATGCCTAACATGTCTAGATCATCACAAATCCAAGACTTGCAACATAAAAGTCTCCTTTTATGGCAAGTGCACCAAATCATTACTAAATCGACCAATAACTCAATCAAACTCAAATCTAACACATCTAAACACTAAATCAGTAAATCTAGATCATCTACACAACAAATCACCAACAAATCCAAGCACCATAACTAAATGGAGTTGCATGTGGGTTATAACCCATTGCATGTACGATCTAACACTAGGAAAACATTTAGACTACCTTAGATGACAAGATTCGAGGTTGAACAGCTCCTGGAGTTCCTTCAAGTGGCTGGATTTCGTCCTTCTTATCGTTTGAGAGTTTCCCAAGCTTCCTTGACGCTTCTATGGCCTTCAATCACCAAGAATGTCTTTAAGGATGATTCCAGTAGGTTAGAAAGCTTGATTCCAGTGGTTTTGGTCGAGAATGATCGAAGGAATTCGGAGAAATGGTGAAGGAACCGAGTGAAATGGGTTTGGGGTTGAATATAAAGAAATTTCGATCTGCATGGCCTTCGCGTACCGCGAAGGCCGATCAAAAGTTTTCATCGCGTACCGCGATGAGATTCGGGAGTCTCGACTCCCAATTTTCGTCGCGTATCGCGGAGCCCTTCGCGATGGGGTTGTCGCGTACCGCGACGGGTCGCATTTCTTGTTTTTCGATTTCGTTGATACGATTCCGCTCGTACTTGATTCCTACGTTTATCCTAAACATCTAATGCATGTTTAAGCATATAAATACAAAGTAGCACATAAGTTTGATTGATCACCAACGTTCGTGAGACTCGTGTGTGTGTTTTGATAATTCATCGAATTATCTTCGGTAGTTTGTGTTTGTGTCTAACGAAGTGTTTGCACGTTTGATTAATCCAAATCAACGTGTGATGCACAATTCAATAATAATCCAAATTATTGTTTTGTGTTTGTGTTTAGCTCATCTAATTAAACTCAATTAAATGAAATGCAACAAGTATGGATGTGAAATGAGTGTTGCAATTTATCTAAAATTGCCGGGTGTCACATCATCCCCTTGTTGAAAGAAATTTCGTCCCGAAATTTGGTTGTTGTTGGTAGTGTTTGAGAATGAAAATTTTGAAAATTTCTGGTTGTCATATCATCCCCTTGTTGAAAGGAAATTTCGTCCCGAAATTTATTCGTTGTTGTCGGCGTACGACGTTGTCTGTTTGAAAAGATGGGGATATTTGCGCATCATCTGATCTTCACGTTCCCGCGTGAATTTAGGTCCGCGTTCCGAGTTCCATCGGACCCTGGCAATCGGAATCTGACTGTGTTTAATTCGTTTGACCTCTCGGTCCATGATCTCTACCGGTTCTCCCATGAATTGCAGTTGTTCATTCACCAAGATTTCATCCATTGGAATCACAAGTGTCTCATCTGATAAACACTTCTTCCGATTTGAGACGTGGAATACGTTGTGAACTCCATCGAGTTCGGCTTGTGGGTTAAGTCGGTGTGTTACTGGGCCGATCTGCTTCAGGATTTCGAATGGCCCAATATACCGTGGATTCAGTTTTTCCTCGTTCGCCAAAACAAAAAGGGTGATCGGCATAGCTCTACTGACGATCGCGAGCTGCTGCCATGCGATTTAGATTCTGTACTATCTTCTCGGTTGTTTCATGTATAAGTTTTGAGCCAGTGAGTTGACTATCACCCACTTCTGCCTAACAGAAGGGTGATCGGCACTTCCTGCCATAGAGTGCCTCAAAAGGCAATGCCATATGCTGGTGCGGAAATTGTTGTTGTAGGAAAACTTCACCAGTGGTAGGTGAGTTTCCCCGCTATTTCCGAAGTCTAATACGCATGATCGTAGCATATCTTCGAGAGTTTGTATTGTACATTCGCTCTGGCCATCAGTTGGTGGGTAGTATGCAGTACTCATATCCAACCGTGTGTCAAGCAACCCTTGCAATGATTTCTCGAAGTTGGTAGTGAATTTAATATCTTGATCTGAAATGATGGAGATTGGCACTGCATGTCGTGAGGCCACTTTCTTGACATAACTTCTGGCTAGCTTTTCCATTTTATCGTTTTCCTTGTTTGCAAGGGAAATGTGCTGGCTTGGTCAGTCGGTCCACAATTTCCCAGATAGTGTCACATCCACTAGGAGTACGGGGTATCTTGGTGATGAAATGCATTGGTATTTGTTCCGGCTTCCACGTGGGAACAGAGGAGTGTTGCTTCTTTCACCATTGCTGTCTAGGGTTTCCCCATTACGAAGAGATATGCGCACAACCTTGTCGTGGCAAATGGTTTTTAGCTTAGTTTTTAGACAACCTTTCCATGCCCTCTACAACATCAAAACTGTTTAGTGTAACTTGGCATGAGGTCGATCCTAAATTTATGGTTTGCTAGCTCTATAGTGCATTCTCTTAGAATGTGCTTAGTTACAATCGGTTCACCATCATCTAACTCTACGGTGTATTCAACCTCTAAATACATTGGGGTTATAACAAGTATTTACTAAAGTGCTTAATTATAAGACTTTTCTCAATTTCCATTACCAAACAATACAGAAGCGTAATGATCGTTTAAGAGATACATACCTGTTGCAAGATTATGATCATTTATGGCTTCTTTAGCCCCAATTACGAGGGGTCGCTCCTTCGGACCGTTATTGTTCCTGTTATTGTTTTCGTTCTCTAGATATGGGCAGTCCTTCCTGAAGTGCCCCGGCTTCCCACATTCGAAGCAACTTTTCGGTGCTTCATCCCCATTGTCTTCCGTATGGGGCCAGTCCCTTTTAAAGTGCCCTGACTTTCCACATCCAAAGCAACCTTTTGGTGCTTTGTATTGCTGCGGTTGAGGCGGTGGAATTTTGGTCACCAGTTCACCCCTGCAGTTTTTGGTTGTGTGGCCTCGCTTTCCGCACCATTGGCATCGGTATCTTTCACACGGTCCTTGTTTATGATGATAATCACAGTTTTTCACCTTGGGTTTTTGCCAGCATAGGCACCCTTACGTCGTCTTGGTGGTTGTAGAGTGGGGGTTTCATTTTGAGTGTTATCCCATTTGCGTTTGTTGTCGGTGGTTTTGAATATTGAGCCACGTGGAGGTAATAATCCTTGAATAAACGCGGTATCGGTCAGTTCATGAGCTAAGTATACGGCTTGTCGTAAGGTGGTGGGGTCAGCGGATAGTACCATATCCCGAACCTGCGGTGTCAATCCCTCAATGTATATTTCGAGGTGTTTGTAGGCTGGGGTCACCATTTCTGGGCACATGTGTGCCAACTCATAAGATCGAGTAGTGTATGCCTCGATCTCAGAACCAATCATCCTATGGTTCCGGAATTCCAATTCCGATTTCTGAACTTTGTCATGAGGGAAATATTTGTGGTTCATCATTCTTTTGTATTCCTCCCAAGGTATAGCCTCAGATGTTTCTCGTCCTATGATGTGAACATTTGTGTCCCACCAAGTGAGCGCTGCCCCCTCTAAGGTTCCTGTTGCGTACTTCACGCGGTCATTAACCCTACAATTGCTCATGATGAAAGTTGTTTCCATTTTCTCAATCCATCGGAGGAGGCCGACAGCACCCTCCGTACCATCGAAATAAGGCGGTTTGCAATCTAAGAATGTTTTGAATGTGCAGTAGGGTGGATTAGGGTTTGTTCCTTGGGTTAGTTGATTCTGGCTACGTGCAGCTTCACGTGCAGCGATTTCCTCCTCAATTCGTTTGTTGATTAGTGCGTTCAGTTTCGTTGCGGTGAGGTTAATATTTCCATGCCCTCCCGCGTTCTTGCATCCTCTGCATCCTCCAGCCATGATCTTCATAGCGAGAATAAGCGTTAGTGTAGGTATAATGACTAAGGTTGCGCGTCATTGATATGGGAAGAAAACATGTATTGATTGGCATAGATAAATTTTCAATAACAAGTATTAGTCTTGATATATAATAAGTTGTACTGGTTACAATTCATTTAATACTCAAGACACTAAGATTCCAAAATTTCAAGTACAGAGGCACAACTTGTCTCTACCAAATCTATGCTAAGTAAATCGAAGGTATTATCAATAGTGGAATCCGAATCAGCACTCGCCACTGGTTCTTTTCCCTCAGAGTCAAGTTCTTCTGGAATTGGATCGGCGATCTTGTTTTCCAGTCCTTAGATTCCAGTTTTAGCGATGGCAGCCCAACTTTCGGCTGCCTGGAATAGTGAAACCAACTATGTTATATCTCAGTCCATCTTGTTGACTATGCTACCCAGTTCTATATGTCGTATATTTGTATGTCTGAGCTCCTCTTCAAGACACTTGATTCGGTCGTCCGCCCAGGTCAGGTCCTGAGCCAATCCGACTCAAGACACTGCCTCTCAGGCTCATGTGAGTCTAATATTGGTTATGTATTGTCGGGTGATTCTTCCATGGGGTCCTCCTTAGGATCCTTGTCAAGGTCCTCATCAGGAAATTTGATATGTTGCTCATGTGAAGTGTAAAGTCGCAACATGAGGTTTTCATGGATACATGGTAATCTGGACTATAGCTGGAAATTTGATGAACGTTATGTTGAAGTCTTGATTCGTTTCTTGAATTCCGTTGCAACCATCAGGATGAGGGATAAGCGAATATCAATATATGTGTTATCAAAAATAGGCTCATAATAGAATTTGCCAGAATTCATGCGTACCTGTAAATTCATGATTATGTTGCGCACCATGATCGTCAATTTACCTTAATAAGAATTCTAGTTCCTCCTACTTAGAGCTATTAGGTTTTACTGGATTCAGAGTTTATTCATGTCATCGAGATTCAAACATGAGTCATATGAGGTATGGTTAATTAGTCTATCGAACTAATACTTGGGCTAGTCACGCGAGTCGTATGGTATCATAGGATCTTGTGTAGATCCCATAAGGATAGCTACGTGGCTTGAGTGTGTTTTCCTCAGGTCATTTGGTGTTGAGTCACTGATTGTGCGAGTGTTAGTATTGATGCTTCTGGATGACCACCTAGCACCCTTAATGAAATCTCTCCGCATGGTCACTCTAGTTTTTCTTAACTCGAGCGACCATGCTCGTTCGGTGATATTCTATGAGTGACAAGGAGTTGAGTTTGGAATCTCCTCGTATGGTCCTTGTAAGCAATATGTGTAGCAGTACCAAAGGATTACAAGAATGTTGTTGAGCCATAGGGCCTATTTCATCCCTGGACTTGTTTTAGTTTCATCCCCGATCAGCTTTTGTCGTCGCCTCTTCGATTCGGGCACCGGTGATATAGCGTATGTGTACCGGCTGCTCCTCCTGCGATGGCTCAGACGTGCTGTCTTCGGGTGATAGTTGGTGCTTGGTCCGATGACTCAACTGCTACCGGTAGTATTGATATTGAAGGTGTAGGAACAATCTGTTCCTTCTCGTCATATGCGAGCATAGACGGTGATGACAGTGTCACCACATATAGATGTGTGAATTGTGTATATGTATGATAATGTATGCAAGTGGAACTATTACTAAGCACTACGCGTTGTGTGGAGACTAGTGGTTATAGACTAAGTTCACTAGATGCAAACCTAATTCGCAATAACCGGAGGCTCTGATACCAATCTGTCGCACCCCGAGAAATCTCGTCCCGAACGGGGCGCGAGCAATACCAATCAGGATCGCAGTCTCCGGTAACGTTGCGAGACCTACATGTCTGGTTTCATACGTACATCCAATAACTTGGATAAAACAGTTTAGTAGAATCAGAGTTGAGGAAGTAAAAAGTTTAAGATGTCAAAACAACAGTGTAATTATAAGTTGCGGAAGCATAAGTTTAATCAGTTTTGAAAACTTAAAGAGTAGTAATGCGGGAGCGGTTTAAGTATTTAACATTACATAAAAAAACAATTGTCAATCGTTATCAAATTGCCTAAGACACTAAAGCTGATGCATGGGACTCCATCTTAGCATCCTATCCTTGTGTGCGTGCCTTAGTTACCTGAGAAAACATGCGAGTAAAAGGGTCAACACAAAGGTTGGTGAGAGCACAGGTTTGTATCAGCAGTAAACATCAAAATGTTTAAAGTAAATGTTTTGCAGTTTTATATATCATATGCGGGTTCGAAACCGAAGCTAACATGCTGCCTCCCGCCATGTCCATCCAACAAGACAATGACAATGTTTATTGGTCAATTATGCACTGTTCCAACCTCCAGTCGGGGTGGCCATACATCGCACAACAGTGAGGCTTGTCAGGCCCAAATAGTACTATTCAGAATTACCACGCTAAGCGCTACGCGCTATTAACGGTTCGAGATGTGTTTAATGAGGACTTATCAGTTTTGTGGATGAATGCCACACATATGTATATACGATATAAGTATGTACCAATGTTCCTAAAAGTATGTATGTTGATCAAAATCAGTTGTATCCAAGTGTCGGTGTGCTCAACCGAGTGCGTGTGTGTTGACTTGTGCTGACTCTACGAATCGTTGGTGACACGATTGTTGTGTTTACGTGCCTCAATGCACATAAGACACCAAAACGCATTCCTATGACTTCAATCACATAAGTTACCATTTTTAGAAATTTTCCAATTTAGGAAAGTGTGGTTATGAAATCCCATTTTATAAAACAAATCACTCTAGTATGTTTGTAAAAACGTATGTAATCACTTAAAATAAGTCGTTTGTGCATAAAATACCATTTGTGCAATTTTACCCAAACAAAGTTTCCTAAAATAGTAAGTATTTGTTTAAAAGATTGTTTTCACAAATTCAGGTTTCCAATATGCTTAGAAATCATTTTTAAACATATTTCAAATATCACAATTCATCAAATCATTCAAAAAACATCAAAATCCCTCTTTTGATTTACAAAAGTTTGCATATTTAGTAAGTTTCTATAAAGCCATGTTTTTGACAAAATCAAGTATTCAAATGTGTTTCTAAACACTCCAATATACATTTAACAACATCTAGACATGCCTAACATGTCTAGATCATCACAAATCCAAGACTTGCAACATAAAAGTCTCCTTTTATGGCAAGTGCACCAAATCATTACTAAATCGACCAATAACTCAATCAAACTCAAATCTAACACATCTAAACACTAAATCAGTAAATCTAGATCATCTACACAACAAATCACCAACAAATCCAAGCACCATAACTAAATGGAGTTGCATGTGGGTTATAACCCATTGCATGTACGATCTAACACTAGGAAAACATTTAGACTACCTTAGATGACAAGATTCGAGGTTGAACAGCTCCTGGAGTTCCTTCAAGTGGCTGGATTTCGTCCTTCTTATCGTTTGAGAGTTTCCCAAGCTTCCTTGACGCTTCTATGGCCTTCAATCACCAAGAATGTCTTTAAGGATGATTCCAGTAGGTTAGAAAGCTTGATTCCAGTGGTTTTGGTCGAGAATGATCGAAGGAATTCGGAGAAATGGTGAAGGAACCGAGTGAAATGGGTTTGGGGTTGAATATAAAGAAATTTCGATCTGCATGGCCTTCGCGTACCTCGAAGGCCGATCAAAAGATTCCATCGCGTACCGCGATGAGATTCGGGAGTCTCGACTCCCGGTTTTCGTCGCGTATCGCGGAGCCCTTCAAGATGGGGTTGTCGCGTACCGCGACGGGTCGCATTTCTTGTTTTTCGATTTCGTTGATACGATTCCGCTCGTACTTGATTCCTACGTTTATCCTAAACATCTAATGCATGTTTAAGCATATAAATACAAAGTAGCACATAAGTTTGATTGATCACCAACGTTCGTGAGACTCGTGTGTGTGTTTTGATAATTCATCGAATTATCTTCGGTAGTTTGTGTTTGTGTCTAACGAAGTGTTTGCACGTTTGATTAATCCAAATCAATGTGTGATGCACAATTCAATAATAATCCAAATTATTGTTTTGTGTTTGTGTTTAGCTCATCTAATTAAACTCAATTAAATGAAATGCAACAAGTATGGATGTGAAATGAGTGTTGCAATTTATCAAAAATTGCCAGGTGTCACACCTGATCTGTCACTTGGATTGGCTGAACTGACTAAGAAGTATCTAGATCTGATGGGATGACTTCAATGATCGGGGTTGGCTGAACTGGAGGAGCCCGATCAGACATGCCTGGAGAGGTCAACCGTCAGAAGCTTGGGATCACATGGAACGTAGTCAACCCGGTAGTCTACGTTATCACCCTTGTAAAAGTTTTCAGTCGGCTCAGACGATCTTGCACTCTCTGATGTAGTATTGAAGGGCTCGAAAGTGGAATCATACTGAAATAACTAGTTTGGATTAGAACCGGCATCGGTGTTATTCATCTCTTGCCAATCGATATAGTATGACTCCACAATCATCCAGGTCTTCTTGTTGTATACCCGGTAGGTAGCTTTCTCTGATGAGTATCCCACAAACTAACACTCCTCAGCCTTGTCATCAAACTTATGATTCGGCTCAGTATGGAGGAGAGTACACGGACACTCAAAAGACTTGAAATGACCAACTTTAGACTTCTGGTTGAAGAAAATCTCATAAAGGGTCTTATGATGACGTTTTTTCAACAATGCTCGATTTTGAACATAACAGGCTGCATAGAAGAATATTGGCAGTTTGGATTCGGACAACATGGTCCGTGCAGCTTCAATAAGCATTATGTTCCTTCTTTCAGCAACTCCGTTTTCCTGAGCTGTACGAGCTGCACTGTACTACCTAGCAATTCCCATCTCATCGCAGAAATCAACAAGTGTCTAATTTCTAAACCTGATCACCTTAACCTTTAGATTTTTCTGATTTTCGATCAGGGTGATAAACTTCTTTAGAATCTCTGGTGTCTCATCTTTCTTGGCCAGAAAGAACACCCAAGTAAATATGGAATAATCATTTGTGACAACCAGACAATATGACTTTTTCTGATGCTCATAACGTTGACTAGTCCAAAGAGATCCATGTGAAGAAGTTGCAGAATTGATGAGATAGAGTTGAACAATTTAGCCTTATGGGGTCTCTTGTGATGCTTCCCCTTGGCACACGCGATGCACTTCTCAATTGTGGAGAAGTCTTTAGAAGATAAGCCAATGACGTGATCACCCTTAGCAAGTCGGTTGAGATTCTTCAGATTGACGTCACAGGCGATGCCATAGCAAACAGTCATGATCCGATGCATTTGAATACCTACAAGTGTTCTTAGTGAATGAATCTGAATTCATATTGATGATGTAGGCATTGTTTATTCTCGGAGTCCTCATCAAGATCCACTTCTCAGGCACAACAAATCTGGACTTTAGAATGTGACACTCCTTGTTTGTGATGTGTGTTGAGAAGCTTTTGTCACATAGTTAAGAAACACTCAATAAGCTGTGATTGAGATCTTTAACGTAACACACATCCTCAAAGCTTAGAGTTCCATTGGTGACTGTGCCCTTCATACTTATCTTCCCTCCCTTGTCTCCGGCAAATGAGACATATCCTCTATTGAAAGGTGTGACTTAATATAAATGAGAGAAATCCCAGTCATATGCCGGGAGCAGCCACTATCCACATACCATATATTTTTAAGCTTATTGGGCTGTCCCTGCATCACATATACAATCAATGATACCCCAAATCATAACAGATTTAGGTACAGGTGGGACAACAGGTCCTTTCTTAATAACCCCTTTGGGTTTGACTGATTTGGCCCTGACAATTTTGGGCCTTGCACCACTGCCATGATTAACTGGTTTTAAAGGTGGTTTCATTGGTGGTTTATTCTTCCACTGTGATTTGCTTGTAGTTTTAAAAATCTTTGATTTTTGCTTCTGAAAACCAGATTGATTTTGTTTAACTGGTTTGGCCTTCTTGGCAGTGGGAGGATTCTGAGGTATCTTCTGAGGTGTCACCCTAGGCTTTTAGGATTGGTCAGTCCTCATTGATCATGTGGTAGGTTTGGCCTTGGGTGTGGCCTTCTGATTCTTCCCGTAGAAGAATTCAGTAGGCCGGTGCAGACAGTTTCTGGCAATGTGGCCTGGTCTACCACATGCAAAACAACATACCTTATCATGAAATTCGTTTGGGTCAAACGGCTTTACATCACAATCGCCATGACTAGAGGAAGTACTCGTAGAGGCCTATTCCAATCACCCCGTTGAAACAAAAGGTTCATAGTTAGGGTTTAACTTTGAACCCGCCTCTTTGGTGATCGTGGAATGAACCCTATTCACCTGATTTATAGAAGAAGAAACTGATTCTAAAACATCTACATTCTTAGAAAAAGTAGAATTAAAATTCTTAAACATCTCATTTGGTTTGATTTTAATTTCATCAAATCTTCCTACAAAATCAGTTTTTGGAATAAAAGATGATTTTCTAGACGATGTAGAACACTCTGTGCTCCTCCCATCACTTCTTTCTTCATTCTTCCCCCTCAGACCTACATCAATTAAACTATCTGCACACACCATAGAATCATCAGAAACAAACATGGGGTCAACAGTAAGTGAAATTGGTTCATTGGGAAAAATCAAAAGCATGATCGGAATGTAAACCAAGTCATCAACTGATGTGTTGATTTTAGGCATGCTTGGGTAGTTATGGTTAAAAGGAGGCTCACATCCCTTATAACCAAGACCCTTAACCATTTTCTCCCGATACTGAATATTTACCATATCTTCCAAAACTTTGCTTGCATAGTCAAATTTTTCACATCTGACTGAGGTTTTAGAAAGTTGAGTTTTAATTTGTTCTAGTTCAGAAGTGAGCTCATCGAATTTGTGTCTAGCATCTCGATAATTTGACTCTTTGTCACTAAAAAGTTCCTTTAATTTTGAAATATTCCGACCCTCAGCCTCATGTTTTCTTTTAAAAATTGCTTCATTTTTGCGAAACTTAGAGTTAAAATATTTCCGTTTAATGACCTCTTTGATTAGTGTTTCATTATGAGAACAATACTTAAATACCTTCTCAATGCAAGAAGTTGAGCAAAGATTTTTTGTTACCTTAGTGTGCTTTTCATCCACCTCTACCATAAATGCGTGGCTCAGGGTCAACTCTAGCTCTTCTACCCGATCACTCCGGTCATAGGAGTTGGTTTTCTAAGTCACTAGAGCCTTGGACGTGCTAGCACCTCCCCTGTAGCAGCCTTCTCATCAGGCTTCTTCTCACCTTCCTTCACTACCTTTGGCTGTTTGCACTCCCTTGCAAAGTGACCCGGCTGGTCACAGTTGTAGCATCGCAGCTTAGACTTATCAAATCCCAGCTTTTTCCCTGGGTTGTTGTCGAAACTGTTCCTTCCATATTTCTTGATGAATTTCTTGGCACGAAAGACTGCCATGGCCATTTGCCAAGATATATCCATCTCCTCCACATATGCCAAGTTAATCTACTCCAAGTTATATTGAGTGAGATTGGCCGGTGCCAACTCTCCAGCAATAAAGGCGTTGTAACTGTTCATAAATCCCTTGAACAACAGCAGATTCTCTTCACTTTCTGGGCTAACGTTGGGCACTGAATTAACTTTCACTGAAGAGAGGAAGGCAGTCTCAAACGGAACAGACTGTAATGAAGGGGCTAGGAAATGTTGAGGCACTGATGCTTGAAAATTGATGGCTGACAGAAGAGCAGCATTCTCTGATGCAGGTGCAATGCCCATAGAGGTGGTATGATTGAGGGCTCTTTGCTTGTCATCCATGTCATACGAGTTGATAATGGATATCAACTCACTCAGAGAGGTCTTGTACATGTTCTTGGTTCTTTTGATGGTGGTGCAGTTGGAATTCCAGTTATACGATAATGAGTTCAAGAGCTTTTTGTTGACTTCTCCTTTGGACATCTCAATTCCTACACTGGTCATCACAGTCATCATATGTGTAAATCGGTTCAGTTGAGCTTCCAATGACTCTCCCTTAACATGGTTGAACATATTGAACCTATGTCTTAACATATCCTTGCGACTTTCTCGCATCTCCTCATTACCCTCAAATCTCTCTACCAAAGCATCCTAGAATTGCTTAGCAGTCTGATGCTCCTTGAACCCGTCAGCCACGTCAATTGACAACGCCATGGTAATTGATGTGTATGCCTTATCATCTTTCTCTTTTAAAAGAATGTCGTTTTCTGTGTATAACTCCGGGTCCTTGGGAATGCCTTCGTTTAGCTAACTTTGGTACATAGGCACATACGACCCTTCTTCAATTGACCTCCACAGCTTCGGGTCTGTGTACTGGATGAACGATTTGAACCTGAAATTCCAATCCTGGAAGTTGTCTCCCGACACGAGCCTAGGTGGTTTGGTTCAAGTGTCGATCTCATTGTCTAAGTTGATCAGGTTAGAAAGGTTGGTGAGGTTCTTTGATGCCATGATCAATTAGAAAATTTTCTAAGTGCTTTTCTCGAAATCCCCAAGAGTGCTAAGACCAATTGCACTCGAAACAACAATACTACCCGAAGTCCAATGTATAATTGAAGTCCAAGGTATTCGAATTCCATGTCTAATCGAAATCAGAATGTACTCGAAGTCTCTGTTGTACTCGAAGAACTTGAGTACTCGAAGCCTAGCAAAACTCGAACTCCAACTTATACTTGAATCATGAACCTGTACTCGAAATCAAAGTGTAATCGAAATACACATGTAATCGAAATCATCAAAGTGTAGTTGAACTCCAACTATACTCGAATTCTTTTATACCAAAAAAACTATTCTCGAAATTTGAGCTAGAAAATACTTGAAAAATTTCCGGATATATATTTCTTAAGATTCAGAGTCCCAAATTTTGATGGCAGCCAGATGGTGTAGAGTAGAATAGGAAAGCAATGAACTTGCACTGAAAAGCTTCTACCTTGATGTAGAAAAAAGCATTTATGCTCTGATACCACTTGTAGGTCCCAAATCTGTCAAGAACCGAGCTTTATGTATCCAATCTGCATCAAATGAAACTATAGTGTGCGGAATCCAAAATAGAATCACAAGAATGAGAAGAAAGATCAAAACTTTAATATATTCAGTGAAGTTCACGAAACAGTGCCTCAATACGTCTAGAGAGCACGTCTCGGGAATCCAACCCTAGAACAGTACAAAATACGTCTATTTATACTACTCTAGGAGTACTCGAACCTGTATACACGAAAACGGTTGAGTACTCGAAATACAACTGTACACGAAATACAAAGTACACGAAAATAGAACAACATAGAACAAGGACAACTAAGGAGACCATAGTTAAGATAGAACAAGATGAAGAAACAAGCAAGGATGGCTTAGAAACTCACTTAATCCTGATTGTTTAATTGTCTTGTATGTGTCTTATTTTGTAAACATTATTTTTGGGTCTGTAGTTGTCATTCTTTTGGTAGATAGATAGTGTAGGACCTCGGAAACAACTCGATTCCTTGCGGATTCCGCTCGTCAGGCCCTCGAATAGTGCGAAATCCTATTCGAGGTTTTTCCAATCGAAATCAACGATCCCCGTGGTAATCCGATGATTGAGATGTCAACGTTTTGATCGAAATCGAACACCACGGAGATGAGAACGAACTTGGAAGATGAGGGGCGGCTCTGAAACCTATGGTATATTGCAGAGAATGCTCAGAGGTCTGAAAAAGTTACCAAACATTCTGATAGCAGGGGTATATATAGGCTGTACTCATTCGGCTGAATGAGTTGTGCGAAACACTCTTACGTGCGAATGGTTCAGCCGAATGAGCTAGACACCCGAATGAGTCATGCGAGTGACTCATTCGTTCGTCCCAGACATTCTCTAGCGTTCGTTCATCTGAATGGACTCAATCGTAGGTCTCATTCACACGAATGGGTCTGCTTGGTAAATAAAGTCCAAATCAAACATATTAAACTTGTATAAACACAACTGAACAATACTCAATGTTTGATTTCATAACTAATATAAACTTTGTACAATCAGAATCAAACATTACATAGAACTAGGGACATAACATGCATCAACAAACTCCCCCTTGGACCTAGTTCTCTGCGTTATCGGTGTTTGTCTTCAAAAATTTCTCTAAAATAGCTTTCCAGTCAGAGCCGGCATGAATATCAAACGCAAAGCACAACCGGATGACTCTCATAAACTGCAACGCCTGCTCCATATCTTCGATATGAAAGAATATTTGAAATCTATACAAGATCTTCACATCTTCGCTTGACAGGTTGGTCAGCCACATGGGATTAAAAATACGCACAGTATCCCATTTGTCTTCTTTGCAAAGAACTATCACAGCTTAGCAGTTCCACCATCATAATACCACCATCTAAAGGTGTCTAAAAAGTATTGAGGCATTTTTCGTAATGGAATCTTTTTCATGACTTTTGGAGGCAGCCACTTCAGGATAACTTTATGCTTTCGAGATTGAGTATCAATATCTGGTTGAGAATAATGTTCTGGTTGCTGTGGCTTGAAGTTCACCCACTTCTTTATGTACTCAAACTGAATTTGCCTTGCAAATCAGGATGACAACCCCGAATCTTCACTATATAACATCTTTAGACGAGCTAGCTGATTAACTTCGAACCCAGGCAGCGTCTTGAATTCATTGGGAATTTGAAATACTGAATTCCCCTTTCTCTTTTGACTCCATAGAATCCCAAGTCCTTGAAATATGCCTAGCTTAAAATGCAACCTCCAGATTCGTATCCTTTGGTTTTATAGACTTTAGTATATTGAACTGGAGTCAGAGGAATGCTATCTTTCTTGAGTTTCTGCCAGTATGCAGACCACTTATCCTTCCTTTTCTGGATGTCATCAACAGAAGCTTCTTTCTCTCCTTCTTTCTTATCAATTTTACGCTTCATTTCCTCTTCTGAATACTGACGGAAGAGATCATGATGTGTTGGTTTAACACAACCGTTTTTGTACATATTTGAGTCTGTTTTCGTTAGTTTTGTAAATATTTCGAGTCGATTTTAGTTCCTTTTTACATTTTAGCATTTTTTATGCAGGATTGTGTCCCGGAGAAGTGGAAACGAGGGAAAACAGGCATCGGAATCAAGTGCGGTTAATCGAACGAAGAAAACGAAGATTTTTGCCCTAGGCGGTACGCCTAGCGTCGCTACTTGGTCCCAGGCGGTACGCCTAGGGACATTCCCTGACTCAGATTATCTCGCGCGCAATGCTTAGTCAGAGTGACCCGCCGCAGGCGATGCGCCTGGCATCATCAGCCGCCAGTTTCCTTACCATCCGTGCGCACCGCCTGGCCTCATGCAGCCCCGCTAGGCGGTGCGCCCCAGATCAATGTCAAGCCTAAAACCCTAATTTCTTCTCTTCTATAAATGGGAGGATTCTTCTGTGATTTTGGACCCTAATCAAGCCTTGGAGCTGCTGGAGCTTAACCATGGAGGATTTGGCTTGATTAGGGCTTGTTAAAGTGAAGAAGGAGGCTTGTTTGAGTATTTTCCTTTATATTTTCATGTTCTTAGTTTAAAGCAGTAGTTTTTCATGTATCTAAACATTATTCAGATCTGTTTTGTTACTGTTGAGATGTTGGTTGGCTAGATCTAGGGTTATATCTAGGTTTGGGATGATAAAGTTGTGAACTTTGTTGATGTTGGACTTGATTTATTCTTATGGATGATATATGCTTTGTAATCGGCTGTAAAGTTTAAATTTTTGATGATATTTGCATGTGTTGAATGATAATACTTGATGAATGTTTGATCTACATGTGTTTAGGAAGGTCTTTCCATAAATAGATGCATGTTAGACCTATTACTTTGTGTTTTAGGTTAGTTTATGGGTTGTTGATCACATTCCATAGGATTAGACTTCATTAAGTGATGATTATTCACATGTGTGACCTAACCTAGAAATCCGGGAGGTGATAGGTTAGATGGGTGGTCTCTTTCACTTAGGATATTTAAGTAAACGACCAGGGAGGGCGTTGTCTTAGATCTACTTAGTGTTAGTGCCTATCCATGTCAAAGTTGTTACCTTTATAGCTCTCTAGTGTCTTGGGATTCAAATGGGTGGAGAAATCCGGGAGGTGATTCACCCATTAGAGTGCAATTGCATATCGGGAAAATCTGGAAGGTGACCCGGTAGACTGGTGCATACATTACAGCCTAGGATTCCCATTGGAGATTCCTGGTATCTGATATGGGTCCCATTAGGTTATCCTCAGTCTGCTCCTTAAAGATCCTAGTCTTCATCCTTCATAAGTCAGTCAAAGTCAGCATCTGGCACACTTTTGATTCCCAGCTTAGGTATATCAGTTTTCCTCACTACAGTTAGATTTCAGTTACAGTTACAGTTTCAGTTGTTGTTTTAGAGTTAAATAGTAGTTTAGTTGTTTAGTCAGTCTCAGTCTGATCAGATTATCAGAGTTGCACCAAACCCCCCATCTCTTTTACTTTATTTTATCCACAGTCTAGGTTAGTTTGTTATAATAGTGTCCATTGGTTTGATATCCGAACTTCCACCAGCTATTCTGCCACCGATAGGTACACTTGCCTTAGTAGTGGTCTAGTTTAGGATTTCCGATTATTACTAGGTGTTTAGGTTAAGTATAGTCTAGGACTAGATTTTGTGTCTTTACCTTAGGTTAAATAGCTTTAATTTAGTCTTGTTTTTAGTATACTGACCGCTCGCATCAAGTTTTTGGCGCCGTTGCCGGGGATACTAGGCAATAGCAAAAATTACTTAGATTGTGGCATTTACTTGCTTGTTTTCTTAGTTTCCCCCTAGCCTAATTTTCCTTTTTAGGTTTAGTTTTTATTTTCCTCTTAGTGCCTTTATTTGTTATTTGTGCCTTAGATTAGGATTTTTCTTTGTGCATATTTAAGTCTTACTTGCTAGTTTGATTAGGGTGTTGGTAGTTGTATGCCCCACACCCGATCGCAGGGAGCTTTGGAGTTCGAGCTTACTTCACCAGAGCAGATTCTGCGGGCTCGACAGCAGGTAAGTTTTCTTGACCATTCTCTTGTCATGGATCCACCACCACCTCCGCCACCGAGGCAGACTGTTCACGAGCTAGCCAGTCATGGGGTTGTTGGAGCCCGGTCTGCCATCACACGACCGGGTGTCAACAACAACAACTGGCAGATCCCTTCGCACGTGATGTCTACGATCACGAATTCGACGCAGTTTCATGGCCTAGACGACGAGGATGCCCCAGGCCATCTCTCTCTCTCTTTGTGCGTATATGCGACACTTTCCGCATCAATGGAGTTTCAGAGGAGGCCGTCTACCTTCGTTTGTTCCCTTTCACACTCGCAGGCTGAGCTGCGACTGGTTGAATCTTCTTCCCAGGGACTTGATCACTACATGGGCTGACCTTCAGACTAAGTTCCTGAAAAATATTATCCCCCTTCTAAATATGCCAGAATGTGAGATCAGATCCATTCGTTTCGAATGGACGATGATGAGCCATATTACTTGGCGTGGGAGAGGTTCAACTCCCTTCTGAGCAGATGCCCCCAGCACGGCCTATCCGATTGGGCCTTAGTCGAGAAGTTCTACAATGCACTGACATTAGAGACGAAGAGGAGGTTTAATACAGCTGCTGGGGGACACATCATGGACAAGAAGGAGCCAGAAGAGTGCGAGGAGATGTTTGAGGATTTCGCCTTAACGGAGTATGAGGACCCGTCCTATGTGAGGAGAGCTGTGCCGGCTGCAAAGCCCACTATTGCACCACCTATCCCGACTTGAGGGATGCACCATGTCACAACCGACATGAGCACTGCCGTAGCCTTTGAAGAACTGGCTAAGGACATTAAGGAGCTGAAGATGGCAGCTGCTCGGTGCGAGATATATCAGGGTGGACATAGTACTGCTGTGTGCCCGGTTACCGATCAGGCACAGGTTGAGGCCATAAATTCTGCTTGGAACAGGTCCTTCAACCCAAACCCTAATTGGAATCAGAATTCAAATTGGCGAGGCGTTAATCAGGGACAGCATCAGCAGCAGCACTCGAACTGGCGGGGCAACCACAGCAGCTCTTACGAGAAGCCACCGACTCGCCAGATCCCGATCGCCGAGAGAGACGCACCCGAGAGCTCAGGAAGTAGAGATCGAGACACGAAGCTGGAGGATATGATGGCATAGTAGATGACGATGTTTCAGCACATCATCGATAAAGATAAGCTACGGGACCAGAAGATCGAGGAGCACGATACGTTGTTGAGGAATCAGTAGGCTGGATTTCTGGATTTGCAGCGGTCGGTGGGAGAGTTGGCGAAGAGATTTGATGATAGGCCGGGAGGTTCGTTTAGGGCGAACACTGACCCTAACCCGAGGGGTCATGTGAAGGCTGTGACCACACGAAGTGGTCGGGGAGGAGATGTAGAACTGCCACCACCGGTCATACTTGTTGATGATGAGCCGGTGGATGAGGAGATCGAGATGGAGACTCCTGCAGGGGTTCCCATGAGGCTAGACCCAGCAAGTACCGCACCGAGCAGCGAGTCTTCAGTTGATAGGTTGAGGAGGGAGAAGTCAGAAGAGAAGAAGAAGGGTAAGAGAGTGGCTGAGGAGCCTGAGATTGATTTGACTAAGCTTCCATATCCTGCAGCGCACTGCAGATGAAGCGTGATCAGGAGTATGGACACTTTTTGGAGATGTTTAAGCAGCTTAAAATCAATCTCCCATTTGTAGAGGCCCTCCAGCATATGCCGAAATATGCTAAATTCTTGAAAAACCTCCTGTCTAACAAGAAGAAATTGGAGACACTCTCTACCGTTACTTTGGGAGCTAGGTGATCGGCGTTGGTTCAGAATAAGCTGCCAGAGAAGCTTGAGGATCCAGGGATTTTCACTATTCCCTGTCTGTTTGGCGGTTCTTCAGTGAACCATGCATTGGCTGATCTAGGTGCTAGCATCAATTTGATGCCATATTCCATTTATAAGCAGCTAGATTTTTGAGAGCCGGCACCTACACGCATGAGTTTGGCATTGGCTGATCGGTCAGTCAAGTATCCTCGGGGGATTGTTGAGAATGTCCTGGTGAAGGTGGACAAGTTTGTCTTCCCAGTGGATTTTGTTATACTTGACTTGCAGGCTGATGACCGAGTTCCCCTCATCATGGGACGACCTTTCCTTCGCACGGCGAAGGCGATGATTGGTGTGTATGAGGGGAAGATCTCATTGCGTGTTGGAGAGGACATTGTCACCTTTGATGTGGTGAAGTCCATGAAGAACTCCAGTGATCAGGACGATTAGGTCTACTTTTTAAATGCATTTTTCTCTACTATGGATCGTTGCCCGGACTACATTAGTGGAGTTGATCTGTTGGGAGATCATGACTTTGGTGACGGTGATGAGAGAGTTGAGGATGTGGGAGTTGAGGTCCATGCTGCTGCTATTGAGGCTTATCTTGATTACATCCCTAGCAGTGTAGCAGTGGAGCCTCCTGTTTATCCCACAGTTTTTGAGGTTGAGAGTTCTGAGCCGGCTGAAAAGCCATCTGTTGAGGCTCCCCCATCATTATAGCTAAAGGAATTGCCCCCTCACCTTGAGTATGCATTCCTAGATGGGGACTCTGATCTACCTGTCATTATTTCAGCAGCTCTGACAGATGTAGAGAAGAGTAGACTTATTGCTGTGCTAAGGGAGCACAAGCAAGCGATAGCATGGAAGCTGATGAACATTAAGGGTATTCACCCTTCTTTCTGTACGCATCGCATAATGCTTGAGGAGGATTACAATCCGGTGGTTCAGCCACAGCGAAGGCTTAATCCTAACATGGGTGAGGTGGTGAAGAAGGAGGTCCTGAGATTGTTAGATGCTGGGCTCATATACCCCATTTCTGATTCTTCATGGGTGAGCCCAGTACACGTGGTCCCTAAGAAAGGCGGTATGACTGTGGTGGTGAACGAGAAGAAGGAGATTGTTCCCACCCGTATAGTCACTGGATGGAGGGTGTGTATAGATTATAGGAAATTGAATGACGCCACCCGGAAGGACCACTTCCCACTCCCGTTTATCGACCAGATGCTGGAGCGTTTGTCGGGACAACAGTTTTAGTATTTCCTTGACGATTCTCTGGTTATTTCCAGATCCCGATTACACCAGAGGATCGGGAGAAAACCACTTATACATGCCCATACGGTACTTTTGCATACCGCCGTATGCCTTTTGGGTTATGTAACGCTCCAGCGACTTTTCAAAGGTGTATGGTAGCCATCTTCCAGGACATGATCGAAACTTCTATGGAAGTGTTTATGGATGATTTTTCTGTGTTTGGGAGTTCATTCGATTCGTGTTTGAGCAATTTGGAGAAGATGCTCAGGAGATGCGTGGAGACGAATCTGATGCTTAACTGGGAGAAATGCCACTTTATGGTCACCGAGGGGATTGTTCTTGGTCATAAGATGTCACACCCCCAAATTCCCACTCGTGGTGTCAGTCCACGTGGGTGTGACGTGGCCAGAATCACAGCTCATGGTCATATAGAACATCTCTATATGCGTTTCAAATACAATGTTTGACATACACTTAACAAAATAGTTTGCAACAGAATAGTAAATCATAGCAACGGAAAAATATAATTGTCATAACATGCAGCGGAAAAGTAATAAGTTGAATACAACATTGTTTAAAACAGAACAGAAGTTTAAATTGTTTCAATAGACAGAAAGTTAAATGCATGCGGGATCCTATGCTCAATCCCCTAGGTGCAATCCTGGATTTCCCGATCCTGTCAGTTACCTGAGAATACAAGTTTAAAAAGTGTCAACACAATGGTTGGTGAGTTCACAGGTTTTGATATATACGTATAGTACGTAAAACGTGTGTCATGTTGTTTATCATATTTTAGTACCGAGCCCTAGATTCCAAGTGTCAGTGCGTCACTACCGAACTAGACATGTTTGCTCTTGCCTCCGTTGTGTCTCGTATACACAGCAAGTTAGGTCAGAGTTTCACGTGCTATGAAATCCAGTCAATATTGTGCCCCGTGGGGTAGTTAGTCACACCCAAACAGATCCATTCAAACCTACAACGTTGTTCGTACATTAACGGTAAGACTTTGTGAGGACTTGTTACGAGTTCAACACTTAATGTTTGTCTAATAAACCAGCATACACATAAAAACGTTTGGACAGTAATAGATGTTTGACTCGATGTAACTAGTATTCTACCCCTATTTAAAATGTTTGAAAAGAGTAAAGAGGGGCCGTAAACTCACCTTAGTGATCAAGAAAAGTAGCGTAAGCGTAAGCTCCCGTGTAGACTGCGCGTCGGTCACCGGCTACCTATATCGTATACCATACGTGAGTTTGCGTAAGTGACCGTGTTCGTGTTCGTGTTTGTGCTCAACAACTCTCGGTTGTTCATGTTTGTCCGTGTCCGCCCACAATGACCATGTTAGCTCGTGTTGGTCCACATTGACCGTGTTTGACCAAAGTTGATCGTGTTTGACCAAAGTTGACTGTCACACCCCGAGCCGGCAGGGTTGGATCGGATTCCCCGTCGGGCGGAAGGTTCCCGGGGCGCGATATCGTGAATGATAATCGAAATGATCAGATTGTTACATTGCACATGATACATAAATGAGAAACTTGCTAAAATAAAATAGAATTACAAAGTTAAATTACATCAGTTAAGTTTATAATTTAACAATGTAAATCTACTATCACATCATAAATCTTCTATCTTGTATCTGCACAAGATATACAAAATAACTGTATAACGATGCTTCAAAATATGCAGGTCCAAAAAGCTAGGTCCTCTATCAGATAACCTAGTCCAAAGAATTAACTCTTCAGTTGACCTGTTCGTCACCTGAGAAGTCATGCAAAAATAAAGTCAACACATGGTTGGTGAGTTCATATAATTTAGTAATTGAAAATGATTTGTAAACCTTTTTTCGGTAAAGACCCTAACCTCATTAACATCACATGTAATATCCACATCGGTATGCTTATATATAGGGCATACCCCTGAGTCGAGCCTACAAACCCGCCCAGACGCCGTCCCACCACATACTAATACGCATATGACACTGTTGTTAATGATAATTAAACATTTTTACCTACCATACACTCAAAGCAATTGTTAAACCCTTGGGTAACAACCTTAATCTCATTAACATCACATGTATCATCTAGATCGGTATGCTTATATATAGGGCCTACCCCTGAGTCGAGCCTACAAACCCGCCCAGACGCCGTCCCACCACATACTAATCCACATAGGACATTGGTGTTAATGATAATTAAGCATTTTACCCCTACCAATAACTCATTAGTTCATCAGTTCTTTGTTCCTGTAAATACAACAATTTGGAATCTATGTTGATTCCTTAAGTTCATCACAATTATGATCAACCACAGTATTTGTAGAAACAGTTATAAATGCTTAACTAAATAAATAAATTAACATTTAATAAAATGTAAGTCCTAATAATTGGGCCTTGGTCAACTCGAGTAGACTAGTCTGTCAATCAAGGTTCTTAGTAGTTAGGGGATTCTGTAAATATCATCAAACATATGACCTACAAATCAATCGGTCTAGCTAGGACTTCTTGAAATGTAGGATTTCTTGATTCGTACTTGATTCGTCCCTTGTTTCGTATTGTTTCGTTGACATATGTTATCTTTGATATTTCCCATACTTTCCCTGAAAATGATTTGTTGATTCGTTTGATTCGTTGAACTCACACACTTGTTTTGTCAAAATAGTTTCGTTTGATTCGTTGAAATCACACACTTGTTTCGTCAAAATAGTTTCGTTTGATTCATTGAAATCACACACTTGATTCGTCAAATTAGTTTCGTTTGATTCGTCGAAATCACACACTTGTTTCGTCAAAATAGTTTCGTTTGATGCGTATCATCACACACTTGATTCGTCAAAATAGTTTCGTTTGATTCGTTGAAATCACACACTTGATTCGTCAAAATAGTTTCGTTTGATTCGTTGAAATGTTTAGTTAAACCCAATTATCCACTTAAAGTATAAGTAGATAACCTTAGTAAAAACCTGCATAAAATTTACCTAGACTTGGTCTAGGATAACATTCATACATATACACAAAAAAATATATAGAATTTGAAAGCATTTAAGTAAACAATTTAAATAAACAGTTTACGCATGCTTCTCAGCCCCGCGTTTTAAAACAAAAAGTTTAGAAAAGGGGCAATGAACTCACCTGTGTTGCTATGCAATGTACTACCACAAAATGCGCGCTCTTGTTTGTAGACTAAGTGTCTTCAGTTCCTGAGTTGTTTTAAAAGAGTTCGAATACTATAAGTATACGTATTAGCCGTCGCGTCTAAGGTTTAGTTTCGGTGTGCAACTAAGTGTCCTATACTACTATGGCGTTCCTATGATTTCATCTATCTTATTCTAACCTCTTACCCAATCATAATCCCAATCCATAAGCAATGACCATTACACCTTACTGATGTATGGTTCGCATTGTTCACATTTCAAATTTTATTAATTAAAACATTTAACACTATATTTTTTTATATCTTTAAGTTATAAATCGTTTTATTTAATTGAAAGATGGTCTTAAATGGAAACTCATAGTTTACTTTAAGAATCTATGTTCACAAGTTAGGCTTAGGTTAATCACATTCAATTAACCTTAACCCATTACTTGATCTTTGTTTCCCACAGTCCTTTGTTCGTCCGTGTATATAACTTAGCTTAGAGTGTTCAATTGAACAACCCAATTTAGTTATATAAGTGTTAGATGTAAATGTTGAGATTTACACCAACACCTTTATGCAATAACATCCACTAATGCACGTTCCTTAGTTCGTTCTAAGTTTTGAATGCTTGTATATTCATTTCCTTGTTCTTATACCTAAGTTCAATGGTTCTCGACCCAGAATTTCCCTAATTAACCAACACTTTGGGTTCAATCCACTTTGGGGCAGCGAACCTTTTGGCCATTTGAGTGTAGGTTCGGCGAACCTTTAGGGTTCGGCGAACCTTCTTGGTTCGTTTAACACTAGGTTCGACGAACCTTTGGCAGCCACAATAGGTTTGGCGAACCTTTATGGTTTGGCGAACCTCTAAAGTTCGTTCGTCCTAGGTTCGTGTCACCTGCAGGTTCGCTTAATGAAAAGGTTCGTTGATCAGAGGTTCGTGGTCCAAGGTTCGTTGCCATCAAATTCGTCAAATAAAAGGTTCGGCTATGTTTGCAGGTTCGGCTGGTCCAGGTTTGTGAGTCAAAGGTTCGTTTGCTAGGGAGGTTCTGCAAAATATACTAGGTTCGGTTGGCATAGGTTCGCATGGCCTATAGTTTGGCCCTGTGGGTTCGGCTAGCAGAGTCGCAGGGTTCGTCTACAGACTTGTCAGGTTCGTTGCAGGCTCGTTGCAGGCCACAGGTTCGTCTCCCATTCAGAAAGGTTCGGCGACCTGCAACAGGTTCGCCTGATCGCTACTGATCACGAACCTGCACTTTCTTCTTCACTTTTCGACTCCAATCTGTTGCAAATCAGTTCCTACAACTTCCTAGTCATTCATAGGTGCTTATCTAAGTGTTTCTAAGTGTTCAATGTGATTAAAATTACAAGAATCTACAAGGGTTCGTGATAACCACTAAAGCCGAAATAAAATGAAGATTTACCTCAAAACCCACGGATGAAAATTCAGATTTCTTGTACTTCTGTAATCTACTTTTCGAGAGGATTGTTTTGACACCAAATAAGCTTGAAATGGTGGAGAAATGGAGGAGATATTGTAGAGAGAAGGTGGAGCAAACCTTCTAGAGAGAGAGACGAGATTGGAGAGAGTGAGGTTGGTGTGGATGGTTATGGCATTTAATTGCCATAATAAATGCTTCACCACGCTCGGTTGGTCGGTCTCGTTCGGTTTCGCGTAAAATATCATTTCTCGTGATTTTCGTCACGAAACGACACGAATTATAAGATAAAATTTATTAAATTAAAGTAGGTTGTGATTCCTAATAAATTAACTAATATCTTTCATTTATTTTAAAATTTTAGAAATATTTAATTATCTGTTTTAAATTTAATCGTACGGTCGTCGAGCGTATTCGTTCGAATCGTCACCCGTACGAACACGACGATAACTATACTTTTCAGTATTGTTTTCTAATTAACGGACATTTTTCAGAACGTTTAAACTTTCAGATATATTCGTACAGATCGTCACCTATACGAATAACCCGCCAATTTAGCATTCACATAACAACATCCGTTCTGTTTTGTTCTATAAAGTCTCACATACGTTTATACATAATAAATCCTAACAAGTAATCACATGATGGTTCTGTGTTGCCAGATAATTATCTGACTCAAGAACCATAGTTCTGAACTTTGTTTCTGTTAAATGTTTCTGAACTTGTTGTCTGATAACCCAAAATGATGTTAACAATTGACTATGAATATGAAATGCACTAAAATGTATGTAGTTCGTACCTGTTTACTGTTCACGTTACTGTTTAAGATCACTGTTCCGGTACGGTTCCGGCACTGATGTTACAGTCTCCCCTTATTAGAGGAATTTCGTCCCGAAATTTAAGCATTGTCATCAGGTACGCCTTCCTCTGTAAACAGTTGGGGATACTTTGACTTCATGTTATCTTCACGTTCCCAGGTAAACTCGGGTCCGCGCTTTGAATTCCATCGAACCTTTATAATCGGAATACGGCTTCGCCTCAGTTGTTTAACTTTGCGATCCATAATCTCTAAAGGTTCCTCAATGAAGTGTAGCTGTTCATCCACTTGAATCTCTTCAATTGGAATAACAAGTGATTCATCGGCAAGACATCTCTTTAAGTTAGAGACGTGAAATACATCATGTACCGCACTGAGTTCATCTGGTAATCTCAGACTGTACGCCACAGGACCAATACGTTCGATAATCTCAAACGGTCCTACGTACCGCGGTGCTAACTTTCCTTTATTCCCAAACGAACTACGCCCTTCCATGGGGATACCTTCAACATAACACGATCTCGCACTTGGAATTCTAACGGCTTGCGCCGTTTGTCGGCATAGCTTTTCTGTCTGCTCCTTGTTGCTTGTAGTCTTCGCTGAATCTGGTCAATCTTATCAGTGGTTTCCTGAATAAGCTCTGGCCCAGTTATGCAGTTATCTCCCACTTCGGTCCAACAGATCGGTGATCGACATTTCCGGCCATAAAGAGCCTCGAATGGTGCACATCCGATACTGCTGTGGTAGCTGTTATTGTAGGAGAATTCTATCAGTGGCAAATGAGAGTCCCAATTCCCACCAAAATCCAAAACACAGGTTCTTAACATGTCCTCCAGGGTTTGAATTGTACATTCGCTTTGACCATCCGTTTGTGGATGGTAAGCCGTACTCAGATTTAACTGCGTCCCTAGAGATTTCTGTAGTGATTGCCAGAACCTTGATGTGAATCTGCTGTCTTGATCGGAAATAATAGACAATGGCACGCCGTGGAGTACCACTATCTCATTGATGTACAGTCTTGCTAGTTTATCCATCGTGAAAGTCTCACACATAGGCAAGAAGTGAGCAGATTTTGTTAAACGATCAATGATCACCCAAATTGCATCGTGACCACTGGAAGTGCGGGGTAGCTTGGTAATGAAATCCATAGCTATTTGTTCCCACTTCCAGAGCGGAATCTCGGGCTGTTCCAGTAGACCAGACGGTCTCTGGTGTTCCGCCTTTACCTTCGCACACGTTAGACATCGACCGACGTACTCGGTTATGTCTTTCTTCATTCCCAGCCACCAATAAAAGCCACGCAAGTCTTGGTACATCTTATCAGCGCCGGGATGAACAGAGTATTTAGTCTTGTGTGCCTCATCTAAGATAAGTTTTCTCAATTCCTCTACCGCCGGGATCCATATACGATCCTGATAGTAGACCATTCCATCAGGCTTAGTCTCAAGGAGTTTCTCTGCTCCACAGTCAAGTTCTTTCTTCAGGTTTCCCCTATCAACTGATTCTTGTTGTGCTTGAATAATCTGATCTCTTAAGCTCGTCTGTACAGTCATTCCCATTGCTCTGACGCGCAAGGGTTTGACCCGTTCCTTCCGGCTCAAGGCATGGGCTACAACGTTCGCCTTTCCCGGATGGTACTTGATCACACAGTCGTAATCATTCAGAAGTTCAACCCAACGACGTTGTCGCATGTTGAGTTCCTTCTGATCAAAGATATGCTGCAGACTTTTGTGATCAGTGAATATGGTACACTTGGTGCCATATAAGTAATGTCTCCAAATCTTCAACGCGAATATTACTGCTCCCAGTTCAAGATCATGAGTAGTGTAGTTCTTCTCATGAACTTTTAACTGTCTTGATGCATAGGCAATAACTTTGTCCCGTTGCATCAGTACGCAACCAAGTCCCTGATGGGAAGCATCACAGTATACAACAAAGTCATCACAGCCTTCTAGGAGAGATATAATTGGAGCATCACATAGTTTCTGTTTCAATGTCTGAAAAGCATCTTCTTGTTTCTGCTCCCAGACAAACGGTTCACTTTTCTGAGTAAGTTTAGTAAAAGGCAGAGCTATCTTAGAAAAGTTCGAGATGAACCTTCTATAATAACCTGCCAATCCCAGAAAAGACCGTATCTCTGTCGGCGTCTTCGGAGTATCCCAGTTCTTTATCGCCTCGATCTTGGCAGGATCTACGTGTATTCCCTCACTGTTGACCACATGACCCAGAAAATGAACTTCTCTAAGCCAAAATTCACATTTAGAGAATTTAGCATAGAGTTGTTCTTTCTTCAACAGCTCCAAGATCTTTCTAAGGTGTTGTTCATGATTTGTTTTGCTCTTCGAATAAATCAGGATGTCATCAATAAAAACAATGACAAACTGATCTAGATATGGCTTGCACACTCGGTTCATGAGGTCCATGAAAACCGCTGGTGCATTTGTCAATCCGAAAGGCATCACCATGAATTCGTAATGCCCGTATCTGGTTCGAAATGCCGTCTTCGGTATATCTTCGTCTTGAACTCGGAGTTGATGATATCCAGACCGCAAGTCAATCTTTGAGAAGTATTGAGCTCCTTGCAGTTGGTCAAACAAATCATCAATCCTCGACAATGGATACCGATTCTTGATGGTTAGTTTGTTCAGCTCACGGTAATCTATGCACATTCTGAACGATCCGTCTTTCTTCTTCACGAACAAGACCGGAGCTCCCCAAGGTGAGTAGCTCGGTCTAATGAAACCCTTGTCAAGTAGCTCCTGTAACTGGTTTGACAATTCCTGCATCTCTGAAGGTGCTAACCTGTAAGGAGATTTAGCAACAGGGGTTGCTCCAGAAACTAAGTCAATTCGAAACTCTACCGGTCGCGCAGGAGGCAAACCAGGTAGATCTTCAGGAAACACTTCAGGATATTCTTTCACTACAGGTACGTCTTGTGTCTTTTTTTTGTCCTTCTCCTTTTCCACCACATGAGCCAAGAACGCCACGCACCGTTTCTGTAGACATTTACGCGCCTTTATGCAAGAGATGATTTTGACACTGCGTTTTGATTGATCCCCTGTAACTTCCAATACGCGATCACTCGGAAATGGAATACGAAGCAGCTTTTCAGAACAGATGACTTCCACTCGATTAGAGGAAAGCCAATCCATTCCAACAATGATGTCGAAACTACCCAACTCCATCGGTATCAAATCGATGGCAAATGTTTGACCATTTAAGGTCAATGGGCAATTCCTATAGATTGTACTAACTGTAATCTGTTTCCCATTAGCTACTTCTATGATGTAAGGGGAATCTAAATGTTCCTCTATAGAATCTAGTTGGCATGCAAAATCGGTAGAGATAAAACTCTGATCTGCACCAGTGTCAAATAGAACAGATGCAGAAAAGTCATGTAAAAGAAACGTACCAGTGACCACATTTGGGTCCTGGCGTGCGGCTGGTGCTCTAATAACAAAGGCTCTTCCACGAGGAGCTTGAACTGCCTGTTGTGCCTTTTTCGGGCAGTTCTTTGCAAAGTGGCCTTGTTCGCCACAACTGAAGCATCCACTGTTGTTCTGGTTGGTTGGTGGAGGGAGAGCCAAAGCAGCATTGTTGACTGCTTGGTTAGGTGTCATCCTGCAAGGTTGGACCCAATGGCCCTTTCGCCCACATCCCGTGCATTGCTTGCAGGGAGTGTCAGCAGTATGATGATATTGACACTTGACACACAGAGGAAACGTGCCAGTGTAGGGTCTCTTGTTTGGGTTTTGTGGTGCTGCTGCTACTTGTTGAAGAGGTGTGCCCACCGTGTAGTTCTTGATGGTCTTCTATTTCTTCTTCTGATGGTGGTGGGGTTTCTTTGACGGCTCTGCTTTGTTCTTACTGGAGTTTGCCTCTTTCTTCAGGGTTCCAGAGGCTACCATAAGGTCAGTGAGTTTACCAGACAAACTCACTGCAGACTCCAAAGTGACAGGGTTAGCTGCAACAACTAAACCCGAATGCAGGCGGGAAGTCCACCTACATAACGATCAATCCTCTTTTCCAAAGTTGGTACCATGTCGGGTACCAAAGCAACCAACTCGTGGTAAAGAGTCGTATACCCCATGTGATCAGCCCCTTTCATCACATGGTTGGAGAGTTCAACCTCCAGTTTTTGCAACTCGTTCTTGGGGCAGAATTCCGTTCTCAGCAACGTCTTGAAATCTTCCCATGGCATGGCCATAGCTTCTTCTCTTCCCCTGGACTTTATCTGTGAGTTCCACCAGGTCAAGGCTCGCTTGTTGAATGTTCCAGAAGAGTAGCGAACCTTGTGATGTTCTGGACAGCTGCAGAGGTCCAGTGTTGTCTCGATCTTCTCTATCCATTGAATTAATCCAACGGCTCCTTCAGACCCACTAAAACTGGGTGGTTTACATCCTATAAATGACTTATAGGAGTAGTGTGATGAGCCACCTGTATTCCCACTGGCTTCTCCTGACGAGTTACCAGTATTGTTGATCTCATTACGGAGAAGAAGGAACATCTCCGGTATCGCCTCCTTCATCAGACTGGTCATCTGACTGCTCAGTAGAGTCACCAATGCGATAGTGGTAGGATCCAGCATTGGTGTTGTGCTCGAGCCTGGTGGTATGTTGAGTGTAGGAGGGGGGACAAATGGAGGAGGAGGAGGTGGCGGTGGTGAATCAGGTGGTGAAGGAGTAGATGAATGTGGTGCTAAGTCTTGCGGTGGTGGAGGTAACAAGGGAGGCTGTCTTCTTGGCGGCATTCTGATCATAACCAATAAAGTTATCAGTTAGTGCAATGATCGAATACAGAAGACATCATACAAATAGTTCCTAAGTCCTGTTTTCTCTACATGCAGGGTCCCTAGGTTATAGTCTAGGCCAAACCGTTTAAATAAGTGACCTATATTTCTCTATAACCATGGCTCTGATACCAATCTGTCACACCCCGAGCCGGCGGGGTTGGATCGGATTCCCCGTCGGGCGGAAGGTTCCCGGGGCGCGATATCGTGAATGATAATCGAAATGATCAGATTGTTACATTGCACATGATACATAAATGAGAAACTTGCTAAAATAAAATAGAATTACAAAGTTAAATTACATCAGTTAAGTTTATAATTTAACAATGTAAATCTACTATCACATCATAAATCTTCTATCTTGTATCTGCACAAGATATAAAGAATAACTGTATAATGATGCTTCAAAATATGCAGGTCCAAAAAGCTAGGTCCTCTATCAGATAACCTAGTCCAACGAAATAACTCTTTAGTTGACATGTTCGTCACCTGAGAAGTCATGCAAAAATAAAGTCAACACATGGTTGGTGAGATCATATAATTTAGTATTTGAAAATGATTTGTAAACCTTTTTCCGGTAAAGACCCTAACCTCATTAACATCACATGTAATATCCACATCGGTATGCTTATATATAGGGCATACCCCTGAGTCGAGCCTACAAACCCGCCCAGACGCCGTCCCACCACATACTAATACGCATATGACACTGTTGTTAATGATAATTAAGCATTTTTACCTACCATACACTCAAAGCATTTGTTAAACCCTTGGGTAACAACCTTAATCTCATTAACATCACATGTATCATCCAGATCGGTATGCTTATATATATAGGGCATACCCCTGAGTCGAGCCTACAAACCCGCCCAGACGCCGTCCCACCACATACTAATCCACATAGGACATTGGTGTTAATGATAATTAAGCATTTTACCCCTACCAATAACTCATTAGTTCATCAGTTCTTTGTTCCTGTAAATACAACAATTGGGAATCTATGTTGATTCCTTAAGTTCATCACAATTATGATCAACCACAGTATTTGTAGAAACAATTATAAATGCTTAATTAAATAAATAAATAAACATTTAATAAAATGTAAGTCCTAATGATTGGGCCTTGGTCAACTCGAGTAGACTAGTCTGTCAATCAAGGTTCTTAGTAGTTAGGGGATTCTGTAAATATCATCAAACATATGACCTACAAATCAATCGGTCTAGGTAGGACTTCTTGAAATGTAGGATTTCTTGATTCGTACTTGATTCGTCCCTTGTTTCGTATTGTTTCATTGACATATGTTATCTTTGATATTTCCCAGACTTTCCCTGAAATTGATTTGTTGATTCGTTTGATTCGTTGAACTCACACACTTGTTTCGTCAAAATAGTTTCGTGTGATTCGTTGAAATCACACACTTGTTTCGTCAAAATAGTTTCGATTGATTCGTTGAAATCACACACTTGATTCGTCAAATTAGTTTCGTTTGATTCGTTGAAATCACACACTTGTTTCATCAAAATAGTTTCGTTTGATTTGTCGAAATCACACACTTGATTTGTCAAAATAGTTTCGTTTGATTCGTTGAAATCACACACTTGATTCGTCAAAATAGTTTCGTTTGATTCGTTGAAATGTTTAGTTAAACCCAAATATCCACTTAAAGTATAAGTAGATAACCTTAGTAAAAACCTGCATAAAATTTACCTAGACTTGGTCTAGGATAACATTCATACATATACACAAAAAAATATATAGAATTTGAAAGCATTTAAGTAAACAATTTAAATAAACAGTTTACGCATGCTTCTCAGCCCCGCGTTTTAAAACAAAAAGTTTAGAAAAGGGGCAATGAACTCACCTGTGTTGCTATGCAATGTACTACCACAAAATGCGCGCTCTTGTTTGTAGACTAAGTGTCTTCAGTTCCTGAGTTGTTTTAAAAGAGTTCGAATACTATAAGTATACGTATTAGCCGTCGCGTCTAAGGTTTAGTTTCGGTGTGCAACTAAGTGTCCTATACTACTATGGCGTTCCTATGATTTCATCTGTCTTATTCTAACCTCTTACCCAATCATAATCCCAATCCATAAGCAATGACCATTACACCTTAGTGATGTATGGTTCGCATTGTTCACATTTCAAATTTTATTAATTAAAACATTTAACACTTTATTTTTTTATATCTTTAAGTTAGAAATCGTTTTATTTAATTGAAAGATGGTCTTAAATGGAAACTCGTAGTTTACTTTAAGAATCTATGTTCACAAGTTAGGCTTAGGTTAATCACATACAATTAACCTTAACCCATTACTTGATCTTTGTTTCCCATAGTCCTTTGTTCGTCCGTGTATATAACTTAGCTTAGAGTGTTCAATTGAACAACCCAATTTAGTTATATAAGTGTTAGATGTAAATGTTGATATTTACACCAACACCCTTATGCAATAACATCCACTAATGCACGTTCCTTAGTTCGTTCTAGGTTTTGAATGCTTGTATATTCATTTCCTTGTTCTTATACCTAAGTTCAATGGTTCTCGACCCAGAATTTCCCTAATTACTCAACACTTTGGGTTCAATCCACTTTGGGGCAGCGAACCTTTTGGCCATTTGAGTGTAGGTTCGGCGAACATTTAGGGTTCGGCGAACCTTCTTGGTTCGTTTAACACTAGGTTCGGCGAACCTTTGGCAGCCACAATAGGTTCGGCGAACCTTTAAGGTTTGGCGAACCTCTAAAGTTCGTTCGTCCTAGGTTCGTGTCACCTGCAGGTTCGGTTAATGAAAAGGTTCGTTGATCAGAGGTTCGTGGCCCAAGGTTCGTTGCCATCAGGTTCGTCAAATAAAAGGTTCGGCTATGTTTGCAGGTTCGGCTGGTCCAGGTTCGTGAGTGAAAGGTTCGTTTGCTAGGGAGGTTCGGCCAAAGATACTTGGTTCGGTTGGCATAGGTTCGCATGGCCTATAGTTCGGCCCTGCGGGTTCGGCTAGCAGAGTCGCAGGGTTCGTCTACAGACTTGTCAGGTTCGTTGCAGGCTCGTTGCAGGCCACAGGTTCGTCTCCCATTCAGAAAGGTTCGGCGACCTGCAACAGGTTCGCCTGATTGCTACTGATCACGAACCTGCACTTTCTTCTTCACTTTTCGACTCCAATCTGTTGCAAATCAGTTCCTACAACTTCCTAGTCATTCATAGGTGCTTATCTAAGTGTTTCTAAGTGTTCAATGTGATTAAAATTACAAGAGTCTACAAGGGTTCGTGATAACCACTAAAGCCGAAATAAAATGAAGATTTACCTCAAAACCCATGGATGAAAATTCAGATTTCTTGTACTTCTGTAATCTACTTTTCGAGAGGATCGTTTTGACACCAAATAAGCTTGAAATGGTGGAGAAATGGAGGAGATATTGTAGAGAGAAGGTGGAGCAAACCTTCTAGAGAGAGAGAGACGAGATTGGAGAGAGAGAATGAGGTTGGTGTGGATGGTTATGGCATTTAATTGCCATAATAAATGCTTCACCACGCTCGGTTGGTCGGTCTCGTTCGGTTTCGCGTAAAATATCATTTCTCGTGACTTTCGTCACGATACGACACGAATTATAAGATAAAATTTATTAAATTAAAGTAGGTTGTGATTCCTAATAAATTAACTAATATCTTTCATTTATTTTTAAATTTTAGAAATATTTAATTATCTGTTTAAATTTAATCGTACGGTCGTCGCGCGTATTCGTTCGAATCGTCACCCGTACGAACACGACGATAACTATACTTTTCAATATTGTTTTCTAATTGACGGACATTATTCAGAACGTTTAATCTTTCAGATATATTCGTACAGATCGTCACCTATACGAATAACCCGTCAATTTAGCATTCACATAACAACATCCGTTCTGTTTTGTTCTATAAAGCCTCACATACGTTTATACATAATAAATCCTAACAAGTAATCACATGATGGTTTTGTGTTGCCAGATAATTATCTGACTCAAGAACCATAGTTCTGAACTTTGTTTCTGTTAAATGTTTCTGAACTTGTTGTCTGATAACACATAATGATATTAACAATTGACTATGAATATGAAATGCACTAAAATGTATGTAGTTCGTACCTGTTTACTGTTCACGTTACTATTTAAGATCACTGTTCCGGTACGGTTCCGGCACTAATGTTACAGTCTCGTCTTATTAGAGAAATTTCATCCCGAAATTTAAGCATTGTCATCAAGTACGCCTTCCTCTGTAAACAGTTGGGGATACTTTGACTTCATGTTATCTTCACGTTCCCAAGTAAACTCGGGTCCGCGCTTTGAATTCCATCGAACCTTTATAATCGGAATACGGCTTCGCCTCAGTTGTTTAACTTTGCGATCCATAATCTCTAAAGGTTCCTCAATGAAGTGTAGCTGTTCATCCACTTGAATCTCTTCAATTGGAATAACAAGTGATTCATCGGCAAGACATCTCTTTAAGTTAGAGACGTGAAATTCACTAAAATGTTTGTAGTTCGTACCTGTTTACTGTTCACGTTACTGTTTAAGATCGCTGTTCCGGTACGGTTCCGGCACTGATGTTACATTGACCGTGTTTGACCAAAGTTGACCGTGTCAAGTCAACGACCCGTTGGTGAACCGTGTGTCGTTTGTGAATCATGTAGCAATTGTGTAAGTGCTCGTCGTGTGCAAAACGCGTAAGTCGCGTCTATGGACAACTTACTATATTTACTAAGTTTCCATTTATGGCAAGTTCCACAAAGCCTATCGATTTTAGAGTTCTAGCATGCTTGTTAGTCCTACGTGATCATGTTAACACTTAGCACATTATCATACGAAGTCACATAAATCACTTATGTCATGTTTGCACATAAAAGTTTCCTAAAATGAAAAGTTTCCATTTCTAGCATAAGAGATATCGGAAACCATCTAACTTAGCATTCAATCATCATAGTAAAACATAATAACTCACTTAGCATGTTCAAATCGTACAAAATATTCATAAGTTAACGTTTCTAAAAACAAAGTTACTATAAATAGTAACTTTGCAATTTTGCATACAAATGACCACTTTAAACATTTCTAAACCATTTTTATACCACAAACCATCATAATAAGTCATTTATCATCGTTTAAACATACTAACATTGTCCAAATCATCACCAATCATTATTTTGACCCGAAAAGTTACTAAATGTAGTAACTATGTAAAAAACGACCATAACCACATCAAAATCACATTCCTAAGTTTCTAATCATCATAATAAGACATGTAACATCATCTAGACATGCTCGAATATCCAAATTCACCATTTAAGAATCTTTGGTCCATAAAAGTTACTATATATAGTAACCTTGCTTAAAATGGCCATAATCAATATCCAAATCATATTCTAAGCATCAACATTATCCTAAATTCATGCTAATAGCAATTCCATAAACTTGCATGTCACCAATATCATCATTTCACCATTTTATAAATAAAAAGTTTCTATTAAGAGAAAGTTTGTCAAAAATCATGTTTTTAACCATCTCAACAACATCTAATCATGCAATATCCTTCATATATCATTAAGAAACACATCCCAATATTTAAAATCATCCCACATGCCATGGATCATACATGCATGTGGGTTTTTCACTTGATAATGACCAAATCATGATATTTACACAAGCGCATCATCATGGATCATCATGAAATGTTCTCTAATCATTCTAGACCATCAAGAAACACAATGAAATCAACAAACCCAGATTGAAATAATAAGAAATTCGTGCATGAGTGATGATAATGCTTGCATGTGAGATTTAACACATGCATGTGGGTGTAGAGGTGAGAAAAGGGCGTGTAAGCTTGTAGAAACTACCTCACAAGCTCTAGTTCCACCACAGCAGTGTTGTAGCAGCTTTAGAAGCTCCTGGGTCGTGGGGTTTTGCAGAAATAGAGGGATGGTGTGTTGGTGATCAATCTCCAACTTCCTTCTCAAGCCTTCAAGGTTTCAAGATAGCTTCAATGGCTTCCAAGAGGTCCAATCAAGGTGTATCAGATGCTTGGGAAGAAGAATGGCCGAGATATGGAGTGTGAAATCGGTTAAAATGATGAAATGGGTTAGACTAGGCATGATGGTCTTGGTTTTATAAAGATATTGTCGACTGGGCGGCGTTGCGTACCGCGGAGAGGCTCCAAGATTCTCTCAGCGTACCGCGATGGATTTCGGGATTCAAATTCTCCTAAAACTCGTCGTGTATCGCGATAGGGCCTCTTATGGGCCATCGCGTATCGCGATGGGCCCCTGAAGAATCCAATAAGCCTAGTTTCATGGGTTTGATCCGTTCGTCTTCGTTTACACGCTTACGAACTATCGTTTGGCCTCGTTTGAACTTCCGAGTTCAATGTTTGAGTGTTTCATGAGGTTTCAAGTGTTGTGTTACACGATGTGCTAAACGTTCACCAACGTTCATGTGTTTTGACACGTGTGTGTGGTTTCTCGATAATTCCTCGAATTATCTCGTTGTGTGTCAGTGTTTGTACTGTCGTGCCACGTGTCACACTAAATTAAACAAATTCTAGTGCCATGTGTACAGATAGCATTTAAATAAACATTTAAATAATCAATAAGCTGTCCTGGAATTTACGGGGTGTCACATCATCCCCTTGTTAGAAAGAATTTCGTCCCGAAATTCAGCTCGTGTTGCCAGTGTTTGTCTGTTCCGCGAACATGTGTGGATATTTCTGCTTCATCTGGTCTTCATGTTCCCACGTGAATTCCGGTCCACGTTGAGAATTCCATCACACCTTTACAATCGGTATCTTACTGAGTTTGAGCTTCTTGGTCTCCCGGTCCATAATCTCCATCGGTTCCTCAACGAAGTTCAATTGTTCGTCTATTTGCATCACCTCAAGAGGGATAACAAGTGTTTCATCGGACAGACACTTCTTGAGGTTCGAGATGTGGAATACGTTGTGTACACTGCTCAGCTCGTTCGTCAGGTTTAGCTCGTAGGCCACAGGGCCTATTCGTTTTGTGATCTCAAAAGGTCCAATATAACGAGGATTCAACTTTCCTCGTTTGCCAAATCGAATAACTCCCTTCCAGGGCGAGACTTTGAGTAACACTCTGTCTCCTACCTGAAACTCTAACGGTTTGCATCGTTTGTCAGCATAGCTTTTCTGTCTGTCTCGAACTGCTGCCATCCGCTTGCGTATTTGCATGATTTTCTCATTTGTTTCGTTTACAAGCTCTAGACCAGTCAGTTGGCTTTCCCTAACTTCCGCCCAGCATATAGGTGATCGACACTTACATCCGTAAAGTGCCTCGAATGGTTCAGCTTGTATGCTAGTGTGGTAGCTGTTGTTGTACGAGAACTCGACTAGCGGTAGATGAGTCTCCCAGCAACTGCCAAAATCAATAACACATGCTCGAAGCATGTCCTGCAATGTTTGTATTGTTCGTTCACTCTGCCCATCAGTCTGCGAGTGGTAAGCGGTACTCATGTCCAATCTCGTGCCCAATGCCTTATGCAAGGACTTCCAGAAATGTGACGTGAATCGACTGTCGCGGTCAGAGATGATTGAGATTGGTACTCCATGTCGAGTGACCACTTCCTTTAGATAAATCCGAGTGATTTTTTCTGGTTTGCCGGTCTCCTTGATGGGTAGAAAGTGTGCAGACTTCGTCAGTCGGTCTACGATAACCCAGATGGTATCGCAACCACTTGCCGTCTTAGGCAGTTTGGTGATGAAGTCCATGGAAATTTGTTCCCATTTCCACATTGGTATCTCTGGTTGCTGGAGTAGACCTGATGGTTTTTGATACTCTACCTTGACCTTTGAGCATGTCAGACACTTACCTACGTAAGTTGCTATTTCAGCTTTCATGTTTGGCCACCAGTAAGTTGTCTTCAGGTCATGGTACATCCTGTCAGAGCCCGGATGTACAGAGTACCGGCTCTTATGTGCTTCGTCCATCACCACATTCCTCAGTCCTCTGTGGTGTGGAATCCAGATCCGATTCAGGAAATAATATGCTCTGTCGGGTTTTACCTCCATATGTTTTCCATGCATCGCAAGGATTCCTGAGGGAGGTTTTCGACCTTTAGAGCTTCCTGTTGAGCGTTTTGGATCTGCTGTGGCAATTCAGAGTGAATTGTGAGCTATAGGGCACGCACACACTTCGTTGTTTCCTTCCGGCTCAACGCGTCGGCCACTACGTTTGCTTTACCCAGATGGTACTTAATAGCGCAATCATAGTCACCAATGAGTTTAACCCATCTTCGTTGTCTCATGTTTAGCTCCTTTTGGTCGAAGAGGTGTTGCAGGCTCTTATGATCGATGAAGATAGTGCATTTGGTGCCATACAAGTAGTGTCGCCACATCTTCAAGGCAAATACCACGGCTCTTAACTCAAGATCATGAGTTGTGTAGTTCTTCTCGTGCACTTTCAATTGTCATGATGCATATGCTATCACTTTCTCGCGTTGCATCAACACGCAACCGAGTCCTTGTTTCGAGGCGTCTCGATACACCACGAAATCATCACATCCTTCCGGTAAGGATAAGATTGGTGCAGTGCATAGTTTCTGCTTCAACAAGTTGGAAGCAGTTTCTTGTTTCTCTCCCCAATCGAATATCTTGTCTTTGTGAGTTAGGGATGTTAGTGATTGGGCGATCTTTGAAAATCCTTCGATGAATCTTCTATAATACCCGGCCATTCCGAGGAACTGTCGCACCTCGGTTGGGGTCTTGGGTGCTTCCCAGTTCTTGATGGCTTCAATCTTGGCTGGGTCTATGTATATTCCCTTCTCATTAACCACATGTCCAAGAAACTGGACTTCGCGAATCCAAAAGTCACATTTTGAAAATTTCGCGTATAGTTGCTTGTTCTTTAGCAATTCCAAGACAAGCCTTAAATGTTCAGCATGTTCTTCCTGATTCTTAGAGTAGATCAGGATGTCGTCAATGAACACTATTACGAATTTGTTGAGGTAAGGCTTGCACACTCTATTCATGAGGTCCATGAATACGCCTGGTGCGTTGGTCAGTCCGAAGGGCATAACCAGAAATTCGTAGTGTCCGTATCGGGTTCTAAAGGAAGTCTTAGGAATATCATCTTCCTATATCCTCAGTTGATGGTAACCCGATCTCAAATCGATCTTCGTATAGTAGCTTGATCCTAGCAATTGATCAAAAAAATCGTCTATTCATGGTAATGGGTATCGATTCTTGATCGTCACCTTGTTCAGCTCCCTGTAGTCGATGCACATACGAAATGATCCGTCCTTCTTTTTGACAAACAAGACCAGTGCTCCCTAAGGTGAGAAGCTCGGTCTGATAAATCCCTTGTCTAACAGTTTCTGCAACTGGTTAGACAGTTCCTGCATTTCGGTTGGTGCTAGTCGGTACGGAGCCTTAGCAATAGGTGCTGCTCCGGGAGTGAGGTATATCTGGAACTCGACTTTTCGTTTCGGAGGTAGTCCAGGTAGATCCTCGGGAAATACTTCAGGGAAATCTCGGACTACAGCAATGCCCTCGACCTTTCTTTCTTTCTTTGGTTACTCTGTGATAAGGGCTAGTATAGTAGTGTATCCCTTCTGTATGTACTTGTTCGCCTTCATGCAAGACATGATATTGAGTGGTATTCCCCGTCGTTCTCCTTGAATCGAAATCTGTTCCCCGTTTTGCAACGTCACTCGCACGATCTTCTCGTTGCATATGATTTTAGCTTGGTTTGCGAATAACCAGTCCATTCCCACGACTACGTCGAAGCTCTTGAGAGTCACCGGCATCAAGTCTATTTCGAGCTCGTGATCCTCCAGAGTTATGACGCATCCTCGATAGATGTGTTGTGTTTCTATTAGTTTGCCGTCGGCTAACTCTACGGTGTACTTACAGTCTAGTGGTGTTGGGGTAATATCTAGTAATTTGCTAAACTCACTAGATATAAAGCTTCTATCGGCACCGGTATCAAATAATATGCTAGCATAGACATTATTTAAAAGGAACGTACCGGTCACGATTTTAGGATCATCCTTGGATTCCCCCGAGCCAATCACAAATGCTCGGCCTTTCGCCGCTCCTCCTCCGTCTTTCTTCAATTGCGGGCAATCCCTCCGCATGTGACCAGGCTTTGCACATTCATAACACCCTCTGAGGCTGTTCTAGTTGTTTTTGTTGTTGTTCAGATTGTGGTTGGAATTGTTGTTGTTGTTGAGTTGCTTGGTTCTGCAATCTTTGGCCATATGGCCATGTCTTCCGCACCTTAGGCAATGGTACCGCTCGCATTGCCCGAAGTGGTGGTATGAACACCGGTTGCACAGAGGGTATTTCCCTTGATATACACCCTTCCCCTTGTCATCACGTTGGGTGGCAGTAAAGGCTCTTGCTGGTGCAGACCTTTGTTTTTGCTGATGAGACGGCTGAGATTGGTGATGACTGGGCTCCCACTTCCGCTTCTGGCTCTCCTGAGGCTTCAGATGTTCGCCTTGCTTGGGTAGCTTGCCCTGAGCTACCGCTTTATCGGTTAGTTTGTGAGCCAGTCTGATCAACGGTTGGATGGTGGTGAGGTCAGATGCTGTCACCATACTCTGAATCTGTTTGGGCAGTCCACTGATGAACTGCTCGATTTTCTTATATTCCGGCGTCACCATTGCCGGGCATAGCTTGCAGAGCTCATGAAATCGAGTACAGTATTGCTCGATTTTTGATCCCACCATCTTCAGAACCCAGAATTCAACCTCTAGCTTTCTGATCTCGTCGCGAGGACAGTATTCCTCCTGCAGCAGTCTGGTGAAAGCAGTCCATGTCATTGAGTTGGCACCGTCCAACCCCAGTGTTTGAACATGGGTGTTCCACCATGTGAGGGCTGGTCCCTCCAGTGTACCGGTTGAAAACTTAACCCGGTTTTCCTCAGTACATTCGCACATTGTGAATACGGATTTGACTTTCTCAACCCAGCGGAGCATTCCCACTGCTCCTTCTGTTCCCTTAAAGGTATGAGGGTGGCAATTCAGGAACGATTTGAACGAGCATCCCTTGCTGTTGCTGCCATGCGACCCTGTTTGTCAGAAACCAATGTCGCGTGTTAGTATCGTGTTAGCTATACTATGTTAGTCATGTTAGGCGAGTGTTAGCACCATTGTTTGTCCCACTGGTTTCACTGTACTGGCGGCTCGCTTCATACTCCGCTAGCGCCTTGTTGACCCGGAGGTTAACCATCATCTTAATAACAGCCGCGTCCATTGTTCTCTTGGGATGTCGCGCATATGTTCCTCTTCCAGCCAAAGATGGTTTCTATATGGAAGGGATAGAATGTTAGTCAGCATAAGTTAGAGTGTTAGTCAGATGTCATGTCAAAGGTAATGTTAGATGTTATGTTAGCAACCAATCATAGTCAGGACATGCGATAAATAAAACAAAACATCATTCTCATTAATATAAGATTTTGAAGTACAATACTTTTCAAATGATAATAATACGAGTTCATACGAGCACATCCTGCTCGTCTAGGCAATACAAAAAGAAATACAAAATAAAATCTGCTCGTCTAGGCACAGTGTAACATCAGTGCCGGAACCGTCACCGGAACAGTGATCTCTACCGTACATGAACAGTAAAACAGGTACGAATCATATGCATTTCAGTAATTTTCATATTCATATCATTTATCATTATCATGGTGAGTTGTCATAGAACAGTTTCAGAAACATTTAACAGAAAACACAGTTCAGAACAATGGTTCTTGAGTCAGATAATTATCTGGCAATACAGAACCATCATGTGATTATTTGTTAGGATTTATTATGTATGAACGTATGTGAGACTTTATAGAACAAACACACGAATATTGTTATGTGAATGCTAAATTGACGGGTTATTCGTATAGGTGACGATCTGTCCGAATATATCTGAAAGTTTAACGTTCTGAATGATATTCTATAATTAGAAAACAAGGTTGAAAAGTATAGTTATCGCCGTGTTCGTACGGGTGACGATTCGAACGCATACGCGCGACGACCGTACATTTCGATTTAAACAGTTAATATTTTTTAAATTTTAATAAATAAGAAGATATTAGTTAATTTATTAGGAATTACAACCTAGAATAATTAAAAGATTTCTAATTTTATAATAGTATCGTTTCGTCGCGAAAACTACACGATCCGATATTTTACGCGAAACCGATCGGGACCGAACATGCGGGTATTTTTCCCACAATTAATGAGACATTTAATGCCTCAAACAACCACCACCCTCTCCTCCTTCCCTCTCATTTTCGTTTTCACCCTCCCTCTCTCTAGAAACAAACTCCCCTCCTTCTCTCTAAGAATTTGGTGACAATTCCTTGGTGGATTCAAGCATAGTTGGTGTCAAAACGTTCATCTCATCAAGAAGAACACGAAAGTACCAGAAATTCGAGCTTCTATCCACGAAATCAAAGGTAAACGACCTCTTTAAATTCGGTTTTAGGGTATGTTACGAACCCTTTCTTGTTTTAGGCTTATAATCGGTCTACACACTCACTAAACACATAGATAAATGCATATGATCAACCTAGACACACTGGAAGACTAATCTGTACAGATTTAGGATCGAAAATGAGGAAGCAGATCCAGGTTCGCGAACAAGATGATTGGCCGAACTTGTTGCGAACTGGAATAGGGAAGCCGAACCTATCATCTTTGTTAGCCGAACCCTGCATCGAACCTTATCTATGCAACGAACCCTGTGATCACATGCAACGAACCTGTAGGATCAGGGTCACGAACCCTGCAAGGCTGACAAACGAACCCTGGTTCACGAACCCTTAGTTGTCGACGAACCCTCTTCAGCCGAACTATAGCTAGTCACCGAACCCTAATGCCGAACCTTGCATGGCCGAACCCTGGCCATGCAACCCACGAACCCAAAGTGAACGAACTCTAGGAGCTGAACGAACCATGATGGACCGGACCTTATGGGTTCGTCTAACACCATTGGAGCCGAACCCTAGACCAACATAGCATAGGTTCGCTGCCCTAGACACCATACCCAACCTAAAAGTTGTTTAATCGGGATAATATGGGTCTATAATCAACAAGACTAGTGTTAAGAACATGAGAGATGGATAGTTGGTCATTAACCTAAGTTTCTAACAAGGAAGGGATCCAATAAGTTGCATGCATGAGTTTATTTAATTTGATATGAGTGCATGGGATTGATACAAGAGTGGGTTAGAAATAATGAGGAATAATGAAGCCATACGTGGAGTAGAAATTCTATAACTAAGGTCATTAACACATATTAACAACTTAAAATGAGTTGTTAACATAAATAACATAGACATCTATGTCATATGGTTCAAACATTTGTGATTATGATTAAGGAAGAATCAAGAGTTTGTTATTGGGCTTAAATGGACCCAATGGGGCTTAATAAAGCCCATCATGTATTAAATGATTTAGTAAACTCAAGTAATGAGATTTTGATAAAATCTCCTTTATTTATTTATAATTTATTAAATTGCATTAAATGATTTTGACTTAATATTGATTTAATTGGAAGTAAATTGTAATGTTTTGATTTAATTACTTACTTTGACTTAATTGATTGGAATTTTGTTGTAAAATAGACAATTTAATTGTCTGGAATTGCTTTAAAAACAAAGGAAACTCTGCCGAAATTTTCTAAATATATAAAAGTAAGTTATTATAACTGATCATGGGATTTGGGATCATAAGAAGGGTAACTAGGATAGATTAGATCTTAGATACACCTAGTACTAAGACACTTAGTTGCACACACAACAAGACTCAAAGCCTTAGGCACAACGACTACTACACGTACTTATTATATCCGAAATTCTTATAAAATAACTCAGGAACCGAAGATACTTAGCTTACATACAGGAGCGCGCATTTTGTGTTAGATCAAATTACATAGCAGCACAGGTGAGTTCATTGCCCCTTTTCTAACATTTTTGTTTTAAAACGCGGGGCTGAGAAGCATGCGTAAACTGTTCATTTAAATTGTTTACTTAAATGCTTTTAAATCTATATGTTTTACATATATATAAATGATATCCTAGGCCATGTCTAGGAAGATTTTATGCAGGTTTACTAACCGATTTACTTATATATTAAGTGAATAATCGAGTTAAACTAAACTTTTCAATAAGTCAAAAACATTTCAAAGGAATCAAATCAAACATTTTGACAAATCAAGTGAGTGAATTCAAGGAATCAAATCAAACATTTTGACAAATCAAGTGAGTGAATTCAAGGAATCAAATCAAACATTTTGACAAATCAAGTGGGTGAATTCAAGGAATCAAATCAAACATTTTTGACAAAACAAGTGTGGGACTTCAAAGAAATCAAACAAAACAATCTTTGCAAAGACAACATTCAATGTTCTACAAATCAAGTGTTTGTTGAACAATGAATCAAGTGTACAACCGATCAATGAATCTTGTATTCTATGATCAACACATCAAGTACATCTTGTGACAGAATCAGACGAATCATTAAATCATTTTTAAGGGATAGTATGGGAAATATCAGAGATAACATATGCCAACACATTGAATCCAGAAATCCTATATTTCAAGAAGTCCTAGCTAGACTGATTGACTTGTAGGTCTTATGTTTGAGGATATTTACAGAATTCCCTAACTACTAAGTACCTAGATTGACAGACTAGTCTACTCGAGTATGACCACAGGCCCCAATCATTTGGACTTAGATTTTATTAAATGTTTATTTATTTATTTAATTAAGCATTTATAACTGTTTATACAATTACTATGGTTGATCATATTTTGTGATGAACTTATGAAATCAACATGGATTTCAAATGATTGTAACTACAGGGACGACAAACAGAGGAATCATGGGTAAGTGGTAGGGTAAAAATGCCTAATTATCATTAACAACAATGTCCTATGCAGATTGGTATGTGGTGGGATGGCGTCTGGGCGGGGTTGTAGCCTCGACTCAGGGGTATGCCCTATATATAAGCATACCGATCTGGATGATACATGTGGTGTTAATGAGGTTAGGGTCTTTACCATGGGAGGTTTTCAAATCATTCTCAATTACTAAAACTATATGAACTCACCAACCATGTGTTGACTTTTATTTTTGGCATGACTTCTCAGGTGACGAACAGGTTAACTAAGAAGTCATTTCTTTTGGACTAGGACTTCATATAGAAGACTAGTATTTTGGACCTGCATACTTTTGAAGACATCATTATACAAATTATTTTGTATATCTTGTGTAAATACAAGATAGTCCTTTATTGATGTTTACAATAGATTTACATTGTTAAATTATAAACGATGCTGCTGTAATTTAACTTTGTAATTCTATTATATTTAGCATTTCTCATTCATATCATGTGCAATGTAAAAAATCTGATCACCTCGATTATCACACACGATATCGCGCCCCGGGAACCTTCCGCCCGTCGGGGAAACCCGATCCTACCCCGCCGGCTCGGGGTGTGACAGATTGGTATCAGAGCCATGGTTATAGAGAAATATAGGTCACTTATTTAAATGGTTTGGCCTAGACTATAACCTAGGGACCCTGCATGTAGAGAACATAGGACTTAAGACCTATTTGCATATTGTCTTCTGTATTCGATCATTGCACTAACCGATAACTTTATTGGTTATGATTAGAATGCCTCCGCGAAGACAACCTCCTTTGATACAGCTACCACCACAAGACTTGGCTCCACACTCCTCCACACCGTCACCGAATGACTCTCCACCACCACCTCCTCCACCTCCTCCTCCCCCTCCTCCGTTGATTACTCAAGCATCGGGTTCAGGCACATCACCGACTTTGGATCCCGCTACTATCGCTCTGGTGACGTTACTGAGTAGTCAGATGACAAATCAGATGAAAGAAGCAATACCGGAGATGTTCCTTCGTCTTCGTAATGAAATCCTCAACACTGGCAACACATCAGGAGAAGCCAGTGGAAATACTGGAGATTCATCTCATTACTCCTACAAGTCCTTTGTAGGATGTAAACCACCCAGTTTTTGTGGGTCTGAAGGCGCCGTTGGATTAATCCAATGGATTGAGAAGATTGAGGCAACATTGGATCTTTGCAGCTGCCCCGAACACCACAAGGTCCGTTACTCAGCGGGAACATTCAACAAACGGGCTCTGACCTGGTGGAATGGTCAGATCAACGCCCGAGGAAGAGAGGAAGCTATGGCAATGTCATGGGAAGACTTCAAAGCACTGCTGCGAACCGAATTTTGTCCCAAGAATGAGCTGCAGAAGTTGGAGGTTGAACTATCCAACCATGTGATGAAGGGGGCTGATCACATGAGGTACACTAATCGTTACCACGAGTTAGTTGCTTTGGTACCTGATATGGTACCGACTCTGGAGAAAAGGATAGACCGTTATGTGGGTGGACTTCCCGCCTGCATTCAGGGCATGGTTGTTTCAGCCAACCCTACTACTGTTGAATCTGCAGTGAGACTGTCTGGGAAACTCACTGACCTCATGGTAGCCTCTGGAGTTCTAAAGAAGGAGGCTGAACCCAGTAAGAACAAAGCTGAATCTTTAAAGAAACCCTCCCATCATCAGAAGAAGAAACAGAAGATCATCAAGAACTACGCGGTGGCCACACCTCTGCAACAAATAGCAGCAACACCACAAAACCCCAACCGCAAACCCTACACTGGCACATATCCTCTGTGTGCCAAGTGTCAGTATCACCACACTGCTGACACTCCCTGCAAACATTGCACGGGATGCGGACGGAAGGGCCATTGGTCCAGTACTGCAGGATGACTCCTAATCAAGCAGTCAACAATGCTGCTCTAGCTCTCCCTCCACCAGCAAATCAGAACAATGGTGGATGCTATAATTGTGGCGAACAAGGCCACTTTGCGAAGAACTGCCCAAAGAAGGCTCAACCAGCAGTTCAAGCACCCCGTGGACGAGCCTTTGCTATCGGAGCACCAGCTGCACGCCAGGACCCAAATGTGGTCACTGGTACGTTTCTCTTACATGACTTTTATGCATCTGTCTTATTTGATACTGGTGCGGATCAGAGTTTTATCTCTACCGATTTTGCATGCCAACTAGATTCAGTAGAGGAACAGTTAGACTCCCCTTACATTATAGAAGTAGCTAACGGGAAACATATTACAGTTAGTACAGTTTATAGAAATTGCCCATTGACACTTAATGGTCATACATTTGCTATCGAATTGATACCGATGGAGTTGGGTAGTTTCGACATCATTGTTGGAATGGATTGGCTTTCCTCTAACCGAGTGGAAGTCATTTGTTCTGAGAAGCTGCTTCGAATTCCATTGCCGAGTGATCGTGTATTGGAAGTAAAAGGGGATCAAGCAAAACGAAGTGTCAAAATCATCTCTTGCATAAAGGCGCGTAAGTGTCTATAGAAGCAGTGCGCAGCGTTCTTGGCTCATGTGGTGGAAAAGGGAAAGGAGAAGAAAAAGATTCAAGATGTACCGGTAGTAAAAGAATATCCTGAAGTATTCCCCGAAGACCTACCTGGTTTGCCACCTGCACGACCGGTAGAGTTTCGTATTGACTTAATTCCTGGAGCAACTCCTGTTGCTAAATCTCCTTACAGGTTAGCACCTTCAGAGATGCAGGAATTGTCTAATCAGTTATAGGAGTTACTTGACAAGGGTTTCATCAGACCGAGCTACTCCCCTTGGGGAGCTCCGATCTTGTTCGTGAAGAAGAAAGACGGATCGTTCAGAATGTGCATAGATTACCGTGAACTGAACAAGCTAACCATCAAGAATCGGTATCCATTACCGAGGATTGATGATTTGTTTGACCAACTGCAAGGAGCTCAATACTTCTCCAAGATTGACTTGCGGTCCGGATATCATCAGTTGAGAGTTCAAGATGAAGACATACCGAAAACGGCCTTCCGAACAAGGTATGGGCATTATGAATTTATGGTGATGCCCTTCGGATTGACAAATGCGCCAGCGGTTTTCATGGACCTCATGAACCGAGTGTGCAAGCCGTACTTGGATCAGTTTGTCATTGTTTTCATTGATGACATACTGATTTATTCCAAGACCAAAAGAGAACATGAGCAACACCTTAGAAAGATCTTGGAGCTGTTGAAAGAAGAGAAACTCTATGCTAAATTCTCTAAATGTGAATTTTGGCTAAGAGAAGTTCAATTTCTGGGTCATGTAGTCAACAGTGAGGGGATTCACGTAGACCCTGCCAAGATCGAGGCGATAAAGAATTGGGACACTCCGAAGACACCGACGGAGATACGGTCTTTTCTGGGATTGGCAGGTTATTACAGAAGGTTTATCTCAAACTTTTCTAAGATAGCTTTGCCTCTCACTAAGCTAACCCAGAAGAGTGAACCGTTTGTCTGGGAGCAGAAACAAGAAGATGCTTTTCAGACATTGAAACAGAAACTATGTAATGCTCCTATCCTTTCACTCCCAGAAGGCTGTGATGACTTTGTTGTATACTGTGATGCCTCCCATCAGGGACTCGGTTGTGTATTAATGCAACGGGACAAAGTCATAGCCTATGCATCAAGACAGTTAAAGGTTCATGAGAAGAACTACACTACTCATGATCTTGAACTGGGAGCAGTAATCTTCGCCTTGAAGATTTGGAGGCATTACTTATATGGCACCAAGTGTACCATATTTACTGATCACAAAAGTCTGCAACACATCTTTGATCAGAAGGAGCTCAACATGCGACAACGCCGTTGGGTGGAACTTCTGAATGATTATGATTGTGTGATCAAGTACCATCCGGGAAAGGCGAACGTTGTAGCTGATGCCTTGAGCCGGAAGGAACGGGTCAAACCCCTACGTGTTAGAGCAATGGGGATAACCGTGCAGACCAGTTTAAGTGACAAGATTGTTCAAGCACAACAAGAAGCATTTGACCGAGGTAATCTGAAGAGGGAACTTGATTGCGGAGCAGAGAAACAGTTCGACACGAGGCCCTATGGAATGATCTACTACCGAGAACGTATATGGATCCCGGCGGTAGATGAATTGAGGAAACTTATCTTCGATGAAGCACACAAGACTAAATACTCTGTTCATCCAGGCGCTGATAAAATGTACCAAGACTTGCGTGGATTTTATTGGTGGCCGGGAATGAAGAAAGACATAGCCGAGTATGTCGGACAATGTCTTACGTGTGCGAAGGTAAAGGCGGAACACCAGAGACCGTCTGGTCTATTGGAACAGCCTGAGATTCCTCTCTGGAAGTGGGAACAAATAGCTATGGATTTCATCACCAAGCTACCCCGCACTTCCAGTGGTCATGATACAATTTGGGTGATCATTGATCGATTGACCAAATCTGCTCATTTCTTGCCCATGCGTGAGAACTTAACCATGGATAAACTGGCAAGATTGTACATCAATGAGATAGTGGTACGCCACGGTGTGCCATTGTCTATTATTTCTGATAGAGACAGCAGATTTACATCAAGGTTCTGGCAATCATTGCAGAAATCTCTAGGGACACAGTTAAATCTGAGTACAGCTTACCACCCACAAACGGATGGTCAAAGCGAACGTACTATTCAAACCCTAGAGGACGTGTTGAGAACATGTGTATTGGACTTCGGTGGAAACTGGGATTCCCATTTGCCACTGATTGAATTCTCCTACAATAACAGTTACCACAGCAGTATCGGATGTGCACCATTCGAGGCTCTTTATGGCCGGAAATGTCGATCACCGATCTGTTGGACTGAAGTTGGAGACAATCGAATAACTGGGCCAGAACTTATCCAAGAAACCACTGACAAGATAGCTCAAATTCAAAGAAGACTACAAGCAACAAGGAGTAGACAAAAAAGCTACGCCGACAAACGGCGCAAGCCGTTGGAATTCCAAGTGGGAGATCGTGTAATGTTGAAGGTATCCCCATGGAAAGGCGTTGTACGCTTTGGAAAGAAAGGCAAATTAGCACCAAGATACGTGGGACCGTTCGAGATCATCGAGCTTATTGGTCCTGTGGCGTATAGACTGAGATTACCTGATGAACTCAGTGGTGTGCATGACGTGTTTCATGTCTCGAATTTAAAGAAATGCCTTGCTGACGAGTCTCTCGTCATTCCGATTGAAGAAATTCAAGTGGATGAACAGTTACATTTCATTGAAGAACCTTTGGAGATTATGGATCGCAAGGTTAAACAACTGAGGCGAAGCCGTATTCCTATTGTAAAGGTTTGATGGAATTCAAGACGCGGGCCCGAGTTCACTTGGGAACGTGAAGATCACATGAAGTTAAAGTATCCCCAACTGTTTGAAGAGAAAGCTGTACCTGATAACAACTCTTAAATTTCGGGACGAAATTTCTCTAACAAGGGGAGACTGTAACATCAGTGCTGGAACCGTCACCGGAACAGTGATCTCTACCGTACATGAACAGTAAAACAGGTACGAATCATATGCATTTCAGTAATTTTCATATTCATATCATTTATCATTATCATGGTAAGTTGTCATAGAACAGTTTCAGAAACATTTAACAGAAAACACAGTTCAGAACAATGGTTCTTGAGTCAGATAATTATCTGGCAATACAGAACCATCATGTGATTATTTGTTAGGATTTATTATGTATGAACGTATGTGAGACTTTATAGAACAAACACACGAATATTGTTATGTGAATGCTAAATTGACGGGTTATTCGTATAGGTGACGATCTGTCCGAATATATCTGAAAGTTTAACGTTCTGAATGATATTCTATAATTAGAAAACAAGGTTGAAAAGTATAGTTATCGCCGTGTTCGTACGGGTGACGATTCGAACGCATACGCGCGACGACCGTACATTTCGATTTAAACAGTTAATATTTTTTAATTTTAATAAATAAGAAGATATTAGTTAATTTATTAGGAATTACAACCTAGAATAATTAAAAGATTTCTAATTTTATAATAGTATCGTTTCGTCGCGAAAACTACACGATCCGATATTTTACGCGAAACCGATCGGGACCGAACATGCGGGTATTTTTCCCACAATTAATGAGACATTTAATGCCTCAAACAACCACCACCCTCTCCTCCTTCCCTCTCATTTTCGTTTTCACCCTCCCTCTCTCTAGAAACAAACTCCCCTCCTTCTCTCTAAGAATTTGGTGACAATTCCTTGGTGGATTCGAGCATAGTTGGTGTCAAAACGTTCATCTCATCAAGAAGAACACGAAAGTACCAGAAATTCGAGCTTCTATCCACGAAATCAAAGGTAAACGACCTCTTTAAATTCGGTTTTAGGGTATGTTACGAACCCTTTCTTGTTTTAGGCTTATAATCGGTCTACACACTCACAAAACACATAGATAAATGCATATGATCAACCTAGACACACTAGAAGACTAATCTGTACAGATTTAGGATCGAAAATGAGGTAGCAGATGCAGGTTCGCGAACCAGATGATTGGCCGAACCTGTTGCGAACTGGAATAGGGAAGCCGAACCTATCATCTTTGTTAGCCGAACCCTGCATCGAACCTTATCTCTGCAACGAACCCTGTGATCACATGCAACGAACCTGTAGGATCAGGGTCACGAACCCTGCAAGGCTGACAACCGAACCCTGGTTCACGAACCCTTAGTTGTCGACGAACCCTCTTCAGCCGAACTATAGCTAGTCACCGAACCCTAATGCCGAACCTTGCATGGCCGAACCCTGGCCATGCAACCCACGAACCCAAAGTGAACGAACTCTAGGAGCTGAACGAACCATGATGGACCGGACCTTATGGGTTCGTCTAACACCATTGGAGCCGAACCCTAGACCAACATAGCATAGGTTCGCTGCCCTAGACACCATACCCAACCTAAAAGTTGTTTAATCGGGATAATATGGGTCTATAATCAACAAGACTAGTGTTAAGAACATGAGAGATGGATAGTTGGTCATTAACCTAAGTTTCTAACAAGGAAGGGATCCAATAAGTTGCATGCATGAGTTTATTTAATTTGATATGAGTGCATGGGATTGATACAAGAGTGGGTTAGAAATAATGAGGAATAATGAAGCCATAAGTGGAGTAGAAATTCTATAACTAAGGTCATTAACACATATTAACAACTTAAAATGAGTTGTTAACATAAATAACATAGACATCTATGTCATATGGTTCAAACATTTGTGATTATGATTAAGGAAGAATCAAGAGTTTGTTATTGGGCTTAAATGGACCCAATGGGGCTTAATAAAGCCCATCATGTATTAAATGATTTAGTAAACTCAAGTAATGAGATTTTGATAAAATCTCCTTTATTTATTTATAATTTATTAAATTGCATTAAATGATTTTGACTTAATATTGATTTAATTGGAAGTAAATTGTAATGTTTTGATTTAATTACTTACTTTGACTTAATTGATTGGAATTTTGTTGTAAAATAGACAATTTAATTGTCTGGAATTGCTTTAAAAACAAAGGAAACTCTGCCGAAATTTTCTAAATATATAAAAGTAAGTTATTATAACTGATCATGGGATTTGGGATCATAAGAAGGGTAACTAGGATAGATTAGATCTTAGATACACCTAGTACTAAGACACTTAGTTGCACACACAACAAGACTCAAAGCCTTAGGCACAACGACTACTACACGTACTTATTATATCCGAAATTCTTATAAAATAACTCAGGAACCGAAGATACTTAGCTTACATACAGGAGCGCGCATTTTGTGTTAGATCAAATTACATAGCAGCACAGGTGAGTTCATTGCCCCTTTTCTAACATTTTTGTTTTAAAACGCGGGGCTGAGAAGCATGCGTAAACTGTTCATTTAAATTGTTTACTTAAATGCTTTTAAATCTATATGTTTTACATATATATAAATGATATCCTAGGCCATGTCTAGGAAGATTTTATGCAGGTTTACTAACCGATTTACTTATATATTAAGTGAATAATCGAGTTAAACTAAACTTTTCAATAAGTCAAAAACATTTCAAAGGAATCAAATCAAACATTTTGACAAATCAAGTGAGTGAATTCAAGGAATCAAATCAAACATTTTGACAAATCAAGTGAGTGAATTCAAGGAATCAAATCAAACATTTTGACAAATCAAGTGGGTGAATTCAAGGAATCAAATCAAACATTTTTGACAAAACAAGTGTGGGACTTCAAAGAAATCAAACAAAACAATCTTTGCAAAGACAACATTCAATGTTCTACAAATCAAGTGTTTGTTGAACAATGAATCAAGTGTACAACCGATCAATGAATCTTGTATTCTATGATCAACACATCAAGTACATCTTGTGACAGAATCAGACGAATCATTAAATCATTTTTAAGGGATAGTATGGGAAATATCAGAGATAACATATGCCAACACATTGAATCCAGAAATCCTATATTTCAAGAAGTCCTAGCTAGACTGATTGACTTGTAGGTCTTATGTTTGAGGATATTTACAGAATTCCCTAACTACTAAGTACCTAGATTGACAGACTAGTCTACTCGAGTATGACCACAGGCCCCAATCATTTGGACTTAGATTTTATTAAATGTTTATTTATTTATTTAATTAAGCATTTATAACTGTTTATACAATTACTATGGTTGATCATATTTTGTGATGAACTTATGAAATCAACATGGATTTCAAATGATTGTAACTACAGGGACGACAAACAGAGGAATCATGGGTAAGTGGTAGGGTAAAAATGCCTAATTATCATTAACAACAATGTCCTATGCAGATTGGTATGTGGTGGGATGGCGTCTGGGCGGGGTTGTAGCCTCGACTCAGGGGTATGCCCTATATATAAGCATACCGATCTGGATGATACATGTGGTGTTAATGAGGTTAGGGTCTTTACCATGGGAGGTTTTCAAATCATTCTCAATTACTAAAACTATATGAACTCACCAACCATGTGTTGACTTTTATTTTTGGCATGACTTCTCAGGTGACGAACAGGTTAACTAAGAAGTCATTTCTTTTGGACTAGGACTTCATATAGAAGACTAGTATTTTGGACCTGCATACTTTTGAAGACATCATTATACAAATTATTTTGTATATCTTGTGTAAATACAAGATAGTCCTTTATTGATGTTTACAATAGATTTACATTGTTAAATTATAAACGATGCTGCTGTAATTTAACTTTGTAATTCTATTATATTTAGCATTTCTCATTCATATCATGTGCAATGTAAAAAATCTGATCACCTCGATTATCACACACGATATCGCGCCCCGGGAACCTTCCGCCCGTCGGGGAAACCCGATCCTACCCCGCCGGCTCGGGGTGTGACACACAAGCGCAGAGGCAGCCGCCGCCACCACGAGAGATTCGTTATTCAGCACCCTTAGACGTGCCACCTCCACACGCTCGCCCGGTACTTTCACAGCTGCGATCCTTACACGACCATACCTTCTTGCGATTCCAGACGGACACGCTGGAGTATGCACACATGATCGCGCTTGTAGGGTTAGAGATCGTACAGTATAGGGGATTTGATCGAGCAGTGCTCGAGCGGCTTGGCCGACTAGAGGAGTTTGATTCCATGCTGACTCCATCGTGGGTATACCTACTGAGATGTCAGTGGCCGCAGTATGCGGAGCTCACGGTGGAGTTCCATTCCACTTTCCGCTACGACGCGCGATCCATCACCTCCCCTGGAGCTGTGTCGTTCGCCCTAGGTCAAACGACACACCGCACAAGTGTCGCCGATCTTGTGGTCACCATGGGTATCTACTCCAGGGAGGAGGTGACAACTGGAGTATTTGAGGGCACCCTGCGTGGCATATCTAAGGCAGTCCGGCCCGGATACGTTACTGAGGATGAGATGACCATCTTCTGGAGGACGATTGCGGTTCCTCCGCACACTGACCGGCGGCTAGCAACGCAGATCCACGATCCTCTCTTGCGCTACGTTCATCGGATTATTGCGAGCACCTTGATTCCACGCCAGTCTGGCAAGGACAAGTTAAGCTATTTTGATTTATTCTGCCTCCATTGCCTCCATGGTCGCCACCCAGCGAACCTCGCCACTATCTTACTCGCATCATTTGCGAGGCCTCGTCGGGGAGGCCATACAGCGCGCCTAGATATGGGCCCCTACGTCTGCCGTTTCGCTGATCGTCTGCGGGTGTTTGACTGGTACCCAGTGGAGCATCTGACAGTCGGCCCCGAGACGGCCCCATACGCTCTACACGATATGCAGACGTCGGGGATGGTCACGTGGGACGTGCCACCCCAATGGGCGCCCATTTTAGAGGATCCTCCTGCCCCTGTTCCCCCGGTGCCTCCGCCATCTACGCAACGTATATTGCATCGAGGGGAGCGACCAGCCCAAGATGCTCCGCCACGCCCCCTGTTCTTCCTCGTCTTACCCTCCGATATCTCATTCAGAGGTTAGACGCGATTGAGGACAACCAGAGGCGCATAGCGGCTCATTTCGAGATCGAGTTGGCCCCTCGGATACCCGGCCCCCGCATCCCTCCTGACCTTGAGGGAGACACTGACACAGATTCCGAGGGCGGAGAGGATGCGGATTAGTCTGTATGTACTTTAGGTGATGTATTTTCATTTTCACTTTCATGTATTCGAACAGATTTTGTAGTACATTTTATTCTGGCATATCTTAATCGTTGTTATTTTAATTTTGTGTTGTTGTGGTTATATTTACATTTGTGTTTGTGTTGTGACTATGGTTGTGTATATCTATATCATGTGTTGTTTGTTAATTTATTGTAAAAATTTGGAATTTATGGTGGTTGTGTATAATTGTTTAATTATGTAATTCATTTGTTGTATTATTAATGTTGTTATGTAAAATTATAATTATATTGTTGTTGTATTAACAATTGTATGTTTGAGTATGATTTGTATATACTTAAAGGCGCGCAACTCCATTCACGACACGTCTAGGTTATATATCAGAGAGTCATTGCTAACCTTTTGTACATATAGTTTTAATTTTTGTTCGCCAGTTTTGAATCCACATTGAGGACAATGTGTTGTTCTAAGTGTGGGTATGTCAAGCTGGCGCCTTTTAGTTTTTAATTTTTGTAAAATCTAGTCATTATAAGTATCGAGTCAAAATTTTTTTTATAATTTTGTAAATTAGAATAAATTTTTTAAAATTTTTGTAAAATAAATAAGGAAAAGTTGTAAATAATTAAAGTTAAAAACACAAAAAGTTAAAAAATCAAAAAAAAAAAAACTTTACAAAAAGATTTTCCTTTCAATTAAGTCAGTTGTAAATAATTGATCAAGTCAGTTTTTGAGTCTTTTTATTTTTCAGTTAATCTAGTTGGGTTGTTTGAGATCTTATTTGTAGTCTGGTTATAACCGCTCGTACTCAATTACATTCGGGTGGCAGCTACTTAGACTACTTCATTTGCAAACGGCTAGCTGTTGATTGACTTCTTTTTGGATTAGACTCACGCGTGCTGATGTTGCATGATTAGCTAAGTCTTTTCCACCTTTTACCGTAGATTTCTCTTTCTGTAAATATTCGTTTGTTTATTTATTTATTTTGCATTTTCTGATTGAGTTTAGAGTTTTAAGATGTATATAGCTAGAGTCTTGAAAAATGTCCTTGTTTTGGCTTGCATTTTATAAATGGAAGATGATCGGATTATGACTAGGACTTTGGGTTTTAGAGGCTAACTTGTGTATTGATTTGGGATTTGTTGGTAGGCCCAGCCGATGGAAAGTTCCTTAGAATTGATAGAATAAACTTAAATTCAGGATTCTTGTGGGTTTAAGACTTGGAAAATTCAGGAAATCTGAAACTGGGTAATAGTGAATAAAGGAACCTCTGTTGACTAACAACCTAGAATTCTTAAAATTTAAACCTGGCACATATGTCCTCTTTTTATGAAAATAAATCCGAGACATATGGCGCCCGCTAAATAAAAGAAATTCCACAATCCACTAAGTGAGCTGAGCCCGTGCAAATAAAAGAAAGAGAGAATAAGAGCTAAAAAGCAGTTGTCATACCCCGGCTCATAGCCGAGTGAAACAGTGCTGTAATATGCTCAAGGGAGGCAAAATGCTCACACCTTCATCCATCTCCATCATTAGGTTAAAATTTTAACTTTATCTAGGTAGTTTGCATACAGAGGTGGGTTTAAGTCTTTAGATTTAATCCTGTGCCTTGAAAGCTGTTGTTTAGGATTAAGATAACTCGTTTTGACCAAGGGATGGGACCCATAAGATGAATGCTTAAACTTGAACATAAATAAATCATGATTAGGGAACTTGAAATTGGTGTTTAGGTTTAGATTGGACCATTATACCAACAATTGCGGTTAATACACGAGGATTTAAGATTGTTAAATCTTTGCATATTAAAAACCAAGCCTCTGATCTATGATTCCATTTTGTCAGCTTTTTCGAGGAAGAAAAAGGTTTAAGTGTGAGTATTTTTGATGTGTTACTTTAACACATCCGTTTTTGTACATATTTGAGTCTGTTTTCATTAGTTTTGTAAATATTTCGAGTCGATTTTAGTTCCTTTTAACATTTTAGCATTTTTTTTATGCAGGATTGTGTCCCGAAGAAGTGGAAACGAGGGAAAACAGGCATCGGAATCAAGTGTGGTTGATCGAACGAAGAAAACGAAGATTTTTGCCCTAGGCAGTACGCCTAGCGTGGCTACTTAGTCCCAGGCGGTACGCCTAGGGACATTCCCAGACTCAGATTATCTCGCGCGCAACGCCTAGTCAGAGTGACCCGCCGCAGGCGATGCGCCTGGCATCATCAGCCGCCAGTTTCCTTACCATCCGCGCGCACCGCCTGGCCTTATGCAGCCCCGCTAGGCGATGCGCCCCAGATCAATTTCAAGCCTAAAACCCTAATTTCTTCTCTTCTATAAATGGGACGCTTTCCAGCCGTTTTGGGGGTTTTCTTCTGCGATTTTGGAACCCTAATCAAGCCTTGGAGCTGCTGGAGCTTAACCATGGAGGATTTGGCTTGGTTAGGGCTTGTTGAAGTGAAGAAGGAGGCTTGTTTGAGTATTTTCCTTTATCTTTTCACGTTCTTAGTTTAAAGCAGTAGTTTTTCATGTATCTAAACATTATTCAGATATGTTTTATTACTGTTGAGATGTTGGTTGGCTAGATCTAGGGTTATATCTAGGTTTGGGATGATAAAGTTGTGAACTTTGTTGATGTTGGACTTGATTTATTCTTATGGATGATATATGCTATGACAATTCGGCAATTTCAAGTTAACTCCGTTACCCGAAAACTATCAGAAAAGCCATGAAATCACATAAAATCAAACTAGAGGGGTTGTAACTGATCAAAATTAATCTTAGAATGATAAAACTGCAAGGATTAAAATTGTAATTCAATAAAAGTCTCAATTTTGACTTTAAGAGTCAAAATTCGACTATAGTTGCAACCAAAACTCTAAATTCGTAATAATTTGGTGTTAATAACCGAATTAAACTTCCTAGCAATTCATTATGGTGATGATTAATGGTTACCCAGCCGTTATCAGTACAAGATTGGTCGAATTAAAACCAATAACCACTCAAAAGTCGAAACCGTAACTCTTAGCCATCAAACTCACGCAATTCGATCATATTTCTCACAATTGAACCTGCAAAAACTCTATTAGGCACATTTAGGAACTTCTCCATATATCAATTTGAAGCAAGAAGGCACAGGGAGGAGAAATCGATCGTGGGGTGGCCGAGACTCAAGGGTATAATCGAACTACATCGATTCGGCATCAAATAAGGTAATAAACTATACCCACACATGCTAAAAGGGCCGACTAAGAGTAATCCTATCTCAATTTCGACTGTAAACATCGAAATATAGGATTTTAATTCTAGGGTTCTTCATTTAAACCGAATTGGGGGTTTAAGTGTAATCGAATATAAAAATCAAATTGATTTATGCAGAGAGTTTCGTGATAGCATATAAAAAGAAAATCGTAAATCAATTTCATATCACGATTTCGATTTAACCGATTTCGAATTCTAGGGTTCGTATGTAAAAACATTTTGGGGTTTTCTATTGAAAGGTGTTTAAAAATCAAATTAAAAGTTACTGTTAGTTTCAGAATAGTCCGAATAAGAAGAAACATATGTTAATTTTGAATCATAGCATCGAATTGTATGAAATCGATCAATTAGGGTTCTTAGAGGAACCGATTTGGGGGATTCTTGCTTGAACAGGTTACTAATCGAATTCAAGCACATGGTTAGTCTCAGAAGATGTCGATTAAGGAAAAATGCTTATCAATTTGGTGATTTAACAACGAGTGGTATGGATTCAATAGTTAGGGTTCTAAGCTTAAACGACTTTGGGGGAAATGATACTGATAGATATAAGAATCGAATTAACTGTTATAGAAACATTAGAAACAAGGTTATAAACGAAATCCATAAGTTAATTTAGCCAAACAGCAATGAATTGAAAGACGTTGATTTCTAGGGCTTGTTATGATAAACGATTTAGGGATTTCATATCAAACGAGCTTGATTATCAAATTAATCATTACAGTCATGTTCGAAATATCAAGTCTAATGAAAACCCTATGTATTCGTGTATTTTCTGGTTCAAATTCGAAGCTATTGAGCCGAGACTTAGTTCGGTTGAAACCGAACTCATTTTGGATCGATTGGGGCTTTGAATTCGATCCATAATCAAATTAAATCTAGGGATTGCCTCGATTGAGTCTGGTAAATCATAGCCCTATGGTTGCAGGTTTATTGGGGCTCGATTTGTGAGTCAATCGGACCTTCTATGGGTTGGGTTAAAGATAAGCAAAAGTATCAGTGGGCCGATTGGGCTTATAAGATTTAAAAACCAAATCTGTTAACAAATGTGAGTTAGAGGAGATGGTAAGGAAGGGGTAGCATGGGAGGGAGGTCACGGGTTCGAACCCGGTAGACTAGTGCATACATTACAGCCTAGGATTCCCATTGGAGATTCCTGGTATCTGATCTGGGTCCCATTCGGTTATCCTCAATCTGTTCCTTAAAGATCCTAGTCTTCATCCTTCATAAGTCAGTCCAAGTCAGCATCTGTCACACTTTTGATTCCCATCCTAGATATACCAGTTTTCCTCACTGCAGTTAGATTTCAGTTACAGTTTCAGTTTTAGTTGTTGTTTTAGAGTTAAATAGTAGTTTAGTTGTTTAGTCAGTCTCAGTCTGATCAGATTATCAGAGTTGCACCAAACCCCCTATCTCTTTTACTTTATTTTATCCACAGTCTAGGTTAGTTTGTTATACTAGTGTCCATTGGTTCGATATCCGGACTTCCACCAGCTATTCTGCCAACGATAGGTACACTTGCCTTAGTAGTGGTCTAGTTTAGGATTTTCGATTATTACTAGATGTTTAGGTTAAGTATAGGTCTAGGACTAGATTTTGTGTCTTTAGCTTAGGTTAAATAGCTTTAGTTTAGTCTTGTTTTTAGTATACTGACCACTCGCATCAGATCAGTAAACATAGGAAGCTCCTCCTCTGTAGAAGTGTACTTGACAGTCCCCTCATTATCAAGGTCCTCCAAGATAACTTCATCAATTTCATCAAAAGCTTCGGGAGTGGGAAGGTCGGAAGCAGGAACAATAGCATCATCAAGAACAACATCATCAGGATTTAATCTGTACAGCTCTGCTATCTGTTCCTTGGTGAGGCAGGGAATGATCTTACCTTCTTCTCTGTCATAGCTCATTGAATGTTGTATGGCGCCTTGAGCGTCAAGAATCATGGTTAAATTGTCATCAAGAAGACGTCTCACAAGCACAGGGTCAACCTCCTCAGTGGCTTTGGGTTCTTCAGCTTGCTTCTGGGATGACTTGAGAGCTTTATCGTGTTTCATCTTTGTCCCGACCTCTTCAGGTGGAGACTTCTCTTGAGAACCAGAAGAGCTGGCAGAGGTACCCCCTCTTCGTCATCATCACCCAAACCATCCTTATCATCAGTACTATCATAATCAACCTTCTCCTCATCAGACTCTTCATCATCTTCTTCATCTTCTTCCTCTTCTTTGTCTGAATCATTGGAGATAGGTTTGGATGCCTCAATCCTGGGTGTGGAGTCCTTTAAGATTTCAACCTGCTCAGTGAGTCGTAGGTTCCTAGCCCCTAGGATGAGGATCCTCTTATTGTATTCATCTGCTTTAAAGACAAGCTGATTTTGCTCGTCCACTGACTTGAGCAATCGATCTTCAAGATCGGCATTACGAGCTTTCAAGTCTGCTTTCTGATCAGCAGCTTTCAGCAATAAGACATCCTGCTCATTTACTCTATGTGTCAGCTAGGAGATGGTCTGATCCTGCTCATGGTCCCTCTTCATCAACCGTAGTACCAGACTGTTCAGAGTGCTGAGCTGTTCAGCAACTGAAGCAGTTGGCATATAAGGATCTGCACGAGTAGTGGAGGGACCATAGTAGGCAGCGGTGAACACTACAGTAGCTACAGCAGAGGAGGTCTGAAGGACAGGAGTAGTATGTGTTAGAACAGCCCTCGACCTGGATAGTGAGGAAGTCGTAACTGTTGTAGTAGGTACAACAGTGGATGCTGCAACAGAAACAGACTCTGTCCGTCTCTGCAGGACAAACCTAGTCCTTTTTGTTTTGGCGACTGGTGGTGACGAAGTCTGAGTAGTGGAAACACTAGTAGACGAGGAATTACGAGGAGGAGGAGGAATGTCAAATTCAGCAAAAAATAAGGGATCATCAATATCTTCCCTACTTGTTCCCTGCTATCTTGGCCTCTTCTTTTTCTTCACTAGTCGTGATCTGACCATGACATTCTCAAACTCATCATCCGTCTACTAAGAGTCTGAATTGTCATAACCTTTTCCATCTCCACCATCAACATCTTCTTGGCCTAAACCTTGCGAATCCTCCCCTCATCTCCAGATATGGTAACACCAGTCTCCAAAGGAGTAGAGACAGTGGCCACAAAAGCAGTAGTAACATCAAGGTCATGATGACCAGCACCAACATCATCAACATGCTAACCCATATCAATACCAGTACAAACACTAACACCAATAGCACCGCCATCACCAGTACCATCATTATCATCATCGCTATCACCACCTGGCACAATAATGTCTTTTATGTCAGAATCTGAATCATTGTGCCTCCATATTCTCCTCAAGGGTGCTACATAATCAGGATTGATGAGGTGCTCAAACAAACAACGAGCTGGAGGCTTGGCATCTTTCTGCCTGTATGATAAAACACGGTTGAGCGTGGTGTCTATGATATGCTCTTACCGGATGATATCAGCATTGATCTTAGGAAGATCAGGTATCTGTGCATCTATGGTCATCTGAATAAACCTCGGATACATAAGGTACTTCTTGTCCCCCTTCATGCTCACATTCTCCTTCATGTGTGTGAAAACCATCTCCGAGAAGTTGAACGGTATATCCAGTATCAATGCAACAAAGGCTGACTGCAGAGTCTCTCTCAACTCATCAAAGCCACCATGCCTAGATCCCAAATAGTGTATAAGAACATGACAAAGGTACTTGAACGGTGGGTTGAGATATGTTTTGTTGAGGACTCCCACTCCAAGATCACCAACATACTTTCATTGCAAGAAGCATTCTCGTACAAGATATCTGTCCAAAATGACAGGATGATCATCCATGTCCTGAAAACCACATACTCTCTTGATGTGCTCAGCAGAAATCACCACTTCTCTTCCTCTAACATTGCCTTTAATAACCATAGGCTCTAAAGTGCAATCAATGTCTGCTGAGGACCAAAACTCTCTCAGATATGACAGATATGGAACGTGTACAGTCGAGATAGCAGAGAAAATATGAGATCGTCTGAGAAATGAAATGATCTCTTTGAAGTGTGCTGCATTTTGTGATGACAGGTCCAAAAATGCACAAATGTTGTTCTTTGGAAAAGCTCTTAAATCAGTCATTCTGCAAGTAAAAAACAGGCAATTTAGTTTAAAATAACATAATAAAAAAAACTGTCGAAACATTTGACCAACGGACTTCATTTGTCCGAATGGACCTGGCATTATACTAATTTGGTACGAACGAAGGGTCAGACGAATCAAGAGGTCACACGAATTGACATGACACACGAATGGGTTACACGAACCAGCTCAGTCGTATGACATGTTCATTCGTTAGACCTCTCAAACGAATTAAGTACTTCATGTGAAAAGTCGGATGAACGAACTGTTCGTTCGCCAGTCCATAAACCCTAAATCCTTAATTTCGTAAGATCCATGATCAAGGTATAAAAATGGTCATATTGTCATCAGACAATGCCGATGAAACTATATGAACCGGTTTTGGATCGATTTGAGTATGCTTAAATGGTCTATTTGACATCCATCCGTTCGAAAACTATAACCCTAAAACTTTTGGTCAATCTCACTCCAACGCAACGTAGAGAAGGTGTGTCTTTGCATGATTTGTACCTGAAAAAATTATGAAACGTATTGGTAATCAAAATGACTTAGTTTCCCGATGAAATATGGTGTTAATGTCAAAGATTGCTTCGAAGGGCCAAACGGGCGAAACACGCAGTTAACGAACAGAAGAGGGGACGAATGAAGCTTCGGATGAAACAAAGAGTTTAAATACAAAACTCATTCGTGCTGGAGTCCCATTTGTATGAAGAATTCATTCGCCTATGGAATTCATGCGAATCAAATGTTGGTTCGTGTAGCCCTTTCATCAGTGATCTTCCAACGAACTAGTCTTACGTTCATGTGAATAGTTCGTGCGAATGATCAATCAAGATGATTCATTCATGCGAATGAGTTAACAAAATTCAACTTAACCAATTTTCAAAACAAGCACTCAAAAACCACAGTTATGAAGTTTTGTCTAGAATGATGACAGATTGAAATCAGATTGAACATCTGAACAGACAAATGATCATTTTAAGATTTGCAATTGAAAATCTTTTTGTATTTTTCTGAAAAGAAGACAACTGTACAATTAAACTAAGACAATCAAACCACACATATTTTTGTGAGTAGTCTTTCAGGAAAGTAACATATATACATCAGACCAAATCAGATCAGCATCCTTGAATGTTATACTTCTGACACATTTGGTTTATGACGAAACTACTGATATACTGGTACATTTTAAACCAGACCATACTTTATTTCTAAACAAATCAGTGATCACCCGTATCTTCTGACTGAGTTACCCATTTCTTTCAACTAATAAAGGTCAAAACTAAGATATAACTCATCTCTGCATATCTTAATACCTGAGATCATAAGTTCCATAAGGTTCCAATTTATTTTATTTTTGCACTTTTCTTATAATCAGTTATAAAAAGTTATGTGCCAAAAACTTTTTTCGAGTACTTCATTCCGTTAACAGAGGGAATCCTGGACAAATCACCTCGAAACACTCAAAAATTAGAAAGGGATCTTCTCATATGTTGATCGCCTTCTAATTCCGAGCATTTCGAGTATAATTGGGTGTTCTAAGGAGCAAAATTGAGGGAGTTATGATGTTTTCAATGTTCTCGAAATTTTGAATTTCGAATACTAGTTTCGAATACAAATTTCGTATATGAGTTTTTCGAATACAAAATCTTTTTCGATTACAACTTGAATTTTCGAATACACCTCAAATTTCGAATAAAACCAAATTTTTCGAATACAGTTCTATTTTAGGTTACTTCCAAAATTTCGAGAACACTTTAAAAATCGTGAACTCCCAAAGTGCCTTGAATTTTTCTAACTTTGTGATTTTGCCTAATTCCTTTAATCTGAACTTGGACTTTAGCTTTTGACCTTTGACTAACTTAACCTTGTTTTATTTCAGATGGCTAATTTGAGGTTTGTCTTGGACCATAACATGTTCGCGTATGTCGGAGATCCACCTGAGAAGCATTCGATGTTCAAGAGCTTACTGGAAGGTCTGATTTTGTCTCTAGTGAATTACGCCATCATGGAACATCCGAAGATCATAGCTGAGTTTATCCAGGACTTCTGGAACACGATTACTGAGCGCACGGACGCTAACCGCACAGTCAGTTTGATCGGGAAAGTTCAAGGCCAACCTATTATCATCACTGAGCAGATTCTAAGGGAGTGCCTTCAGTTCGGCGACAAAGCATCCGACCGTGTTGAATTTGATCATGACTTAGTTCACAGGACGGTTTATCTGATGGGTCATGAGGGTGTCTATCCTCCCACAGAGAAGAAGTTGTTGCACCCTTACTTGAGATATCTAGCACATGTCGTGACACATTGTCTATCTAGGAGGAAAGGTGGATATGATGTGTTGAATCAGACTCTCAGCTCATGTATGGTGGCCCTAGCTTTGGGTGTGGATTTCAACTACTCCAGGATGATCTTTCGAGATATGCATGCCAATATCAAGGGAAAGAGAAAGGAAAGATTTTTGGCCTTCCCCCGCTTTATACAGATCGTCATCAATAAGAGACGCCAAAACCTTGTTCTTACCATCAATACTCTCGGGAGAAAGAGGATGAGAGAAGACATTTTCTCTTACATGACGATGAACAAATGAGGAAAGAAGCAGTATGTCGGAAAACGTCCTCTGAACAAGTTCGGAAGATTTGTTGGAGATGATGCAGTCATAGAGGAGCAAGGAACACCTGTTGCTATCGTTGCCGAAGAGCACGACATTCCTCCTACTAGCACAAGCACTTAGACCGGCACGACTACCGAGGGACCTGTTTCTGAGTCTTTATCTTCATCTGGTGAAGAGATTTTGATTCGAGAGAAGGAGCCGGTCATCCCACCACTCACCAGAGCAGAACGGGAAGACATTCAGGACACGGACTACATGCCGACTCCTGAGTATTCGCGGAAAAAAGAGGCTCAAGATTATGTCCAAGCGGCCAAAGGTCCCAGATTGCAGAAGAAGACCACGAGATCGTCCTCCTCGACTCTTGTTCAGACACCACCACCTCCACCTCCTATTCTGCCCACTCCACCTCATACTCAGCCTCCACCACCTCCACCTCCTACGCAACCCACTCCACCTCCTCCTCAGCCTACACCACAACCACATCCCAAACCACCAACACAGCCTAAGCCGTGAACTCAACCTAAGCCTCCCACACAGCCTAGCCACCAACAAAGCCAAAACCACCACAACCACCCACTCAACCCACTAAACCCACAACCATCACCCAAGTTCCCATTCCAACACCACCACCACCTTTCACCACTTCAAAGACCACCCAAACCACATCATCACCATCTCACTCTCATACTCACATCCACCACACAGAACCACCACCATCACCAGGCAGGAGTCAAAGGGACAAAGACAAGGCTAAAATGCGTATGCCTTCGCCTTATACACCTGAGGGGACTCCCGTGGATATTGGGTGGCTGCAGTAGCGAGTCTTCTTGCTGTAACAAGACTCAATTACCAAGGATGACAAGTTTTTGAGCTACAGGGAGCTCTGGTTAGAGTTTACGAGATGTTTAGGAGACAGATACGCGACCTTGATCGCCTGGAGAAGAAGAATAAGCGTTTGACAAAGGTGGTTGAGGAGTTGACTGGTTCTAAGATTGATGATCAAGAGGAAGATGATGAGGATGAAGATGATGATGTTGAAGAAGAGATAGAGGTGGAAAAGAAAGAAAATGAAAAGAAAGATGAGAAGGATGATGATGCTGATAAAGATGGGAAACAAGCCAAAGATGACAAAGGGAAAGATAAAGAGGATGACGATATGGGAGGTGACATGGGCCAGGGTGCCAGTTCTTCAGGACAGAAGGATGATGATCCTATCCAGGAGGCTGCCAAGAATACCGATGCTTCTGAGAATCCACAGTCTGCGGAGAAGCCTCTGGACTTTTATGATGATTTATTCGAGGATCTTCCCGAGAACTTTCTGTTCGACGAACTCGGTGAAGAGCTCGGTGGAGCGGGCCTAGGAGATTTGTTTCCCGATGTGTCTATGGACTCGGTTTTTTATGCGTTTTGTGACCAACAGAAAGCCGAATCTTCTGCAGGAGCATCTACAGAAGAAGAGCCAAAAAATGTTATTCTCGGCAACGTCTCCAAGGATCCATCTGTAGATTTATTGTATGCTGACAAGTATGTCAACCACGAAAAACAAGAGATTGCCCCTCTAGCCAAAGTTATTGACAGTTGGTTCGATAGGCAGAAAGATTGGACACCTGCTCCTCCAGAGGTTCGAGCATCATGGCTAGGGAAAATGCAGGAAGAACATCCAGAGCATACATTCACGACATGCGACATAGAACTGTTTGCTGTTCGTAATGACAAATCCAACATTTGCTGCTGGATGTATGATAAAGACAGATATCTATATCTGTTGAAGAGACTGAATGAGAAGCTAGAATATTTCAAGAGGCCAAGGGATTCTGTTCTTTGCCAAATTTTGACATCAGGAGCATCAACAAAGCGATGTTCTTTAATCCCTCCAAAGACACACATGCCGATCTGTTCGCTAAATTCTTGAAGGGTCAATGCGACAGAGACTTTCCAGTGATGAAGACAGCTAAAGGCAGGCTTTTTGTGTCCACTTGCATCCTGGATCCAGTCAAGAAGGAACCATGGATTTATTACAGGTATCCGCCGCCATACACTGAGAAAGCCATTCCTGTATCTTCACGTGTTCCAGATAACTCCTTAGCCAACTTCCTGTCTTGGTATTTTGACGAGAAGACACTTGCAGCTATCATTCTCCGGAACAAGGACGATATCAATGACATTGATATGATCTTGGATCCAATGGATCTTTGGAAGTTTGGCAAGTAGGATATGCAAAGATTGCACGAGTCCCCGATCAAAGTCTACGGCGGATGGGACGAAGAGGCGAAGCCCTTTACACATGTAGTCGCTTTTGCTATGGAGCAGAAACTGTATGCCGGAACAGGTCCTCATTCTGTCTCTCTCCCTATCGGTTGACTTCATCAGTCTAGGGGGAGTTCGTAGAGCCCGATTAAAGATGAAGACTGACAAAGTCAACCAGAGAAGAGTCAAAGACCTGATTTTGTTTATTTTCATGTACTTTGTATTTCGTGTAGAGTGGTATTTCGAGTACTTGACCATTTTCGTCTATAGAGGTTCGAGTACTCCTAGAGTAGTATAAATAGACGTATTTTGTACTGTTCTAGGGCTGGATTCCATATGCGTGCTCTCTAGACGTATTGAGGCACTGTTTCGTGAACTTCACTGAATATCTTAAAGTTTGATCTTTCTTCTTTTTCTTGTGATTCTATTTTGGATTCCGCACACTATAGTTTCATTTGATGCAGATTGGAGACATAAAGCTCGGTTCTTGACAGATTTGGGACCTACAAGAAGGCTAGAATGCACATCATACAACTTAGAGATATGTTGGTTCTTACGTCTCGTGACCCCGACTTGTTGGGGTAGGAACAAGAGATATATTAAGTAAAGCTCAAGCCAGATAGAAACTAAAGCATTTGAATTTGGCTTAACTCGAGACGAACATCATACCAATGATATTTGATGGCCGAGGAAAGCAAAAATAAATTAACATATACAAACACCTCAACCACTCAACCACGTGAGCATTTGTATCATACAAAAAAAATATATTTATTTAACTTAGAAATGATAAATAAAGAAAGCAAGCAATACTTTTAAATGAGTATATTATTGGTAATATGTTATCAGATATATTTTTAAAGTCATGGAATGAATACGGTGGTAGTGTGTACAAAGAATAAAAAAGATAGTAGATAAAAGCAATAAAGTATCACATGAGGACTTTTATTGTGTGGTGATTGATGTAACAGGACATCAGGTAAAGGGTCGTGCTTGAATTTTACCCGAGTTTGATCTGATGATGAGTGAGAGTTACCTATTACATAGAGTTTCCAAACATTAGAGGTAAGTCCGTACCTTTGCTAAATGGATCCAGTTAAGACAACGTAATAATAAATGAAGACCTCAGCCATTCCAAAAGATGTATATCATGGGTCAAAGTTGGTGTGCAGGTCACATGATGTATGGTCGCTGAACCAGACGGGTGCCGCGTGGGTCAATTGAGTGTTTTTTCAACGCTATAACATTGTTTTTTTGTTTATTTTTTCATGGTTTCTTGTCATAACGACGTGCATTTTATGTTGTTTGTTATATTTTGTTTATTTAAGGCTTAATATTGTAAAATTCATACAATTAATTAATTTTGTATTGTTATAATTTATTTATATGTTCAAGCTTATATTAATTATAACGTTAACTGATTCTGAAAATGATTTGGTTAAGTATAAGAAATATATTAAAGTTTTGTTTTCTAAATAGTCTGTTTCTTAAACATTTTTTAAAAATTTGTATTAAAAATGTTATTTTTTATAAAAATCTAGGTTAATATTCATGTATTACACAAGTTAAATGAATAAACTATTTAATATTTAATAATTAAAATTTCCAAAACATAAAACAATATTTTGAGATAAAATACGAAAGAAATTACGTATACGTAAAAATTTAAGAAACAAAACGATAATATTCTTTTTAAATTTTAGTTTTTTTCTTTTACAAACATTTTGTTAAAAAATGATTTATGAAAAAAAAATCATTTTTAATAAATATCTTATTGTTTAAAAACTTTGATTTTACATTATTTTAATTTTTAAAAAACTTCTTTTAATTTTTTTATATAACTTTTATTTTTTTAAAAGATCTCGCTTTTAAAAAAGTTCGTTCTTCTAAACACCTTCATATTTTATGATAATTAAGTTTTTTAAAAAGGATATTTTTAATATATATATATATATATGTATATATATATATATATATATATATATATATAATTAGCATTTCATATAATTATATAATATGTGATATACATTTAAAAGAAAAGACAGTAGAGAAAACTAACGTAAGATACTCTCATAAGGTGACATGTGTTAGACTTATTTTTATTCTTTAGTATAATCATTTAGTTAACCAAGGGCTTCTAGCCTAATGGTTACCTCTTTGGCTTTCCTGTGGTAGGTCACGAGTTCAAATCCTTCCCAAGGCGAAATAGGGGACCTTGGGAGGTCAGGGGGTTTTCCGGTGCGGTTTCCTCCTGGGGTGGTGGTGGGGTCTCAACGGTTGTCATGGTAACTAGACCTTAGTAACGTGGCCAGGAAATCAGTGGTTCACACGTTGAGATCAAATGCCGTTCAAAAAAAATTTGCGAACGTCTTTGCTTAGTTAGACCTATATATCCAAGTGAAAATTGTCAAAATAACTAACTTTTAACTCAAGAAGGTTACCAAAATGTATTTTTAACTTTCAAAAATTTCCAGGCAAAAAAAAAAAGTTTAAATAAATATGCGACTGTTATGTATTCATACTTAATACTCCCCTTTCACTTCCTCTTCCCCATTTAATTTTATGGTTACATTTTTTTATGAGGATGTATATATAAAGATGTTGATCAATGAAATGAGTGGCTTGAATCTTTGATATCAAAACAAGTTTTGGTTCATCACACGTTATCAGCACGATTGTCTCTAAAATCCCTATCACCAAGTCGAATGTTGATGTGCAACAAATGCTGCCCACAGGCCACAACCGATAGGAAGCACCACTTGTCATAAAACAATCACTATGGTATGTTTTTGTTACTCGACAAACAAGGTAATAGTTTCTGATCATCTCCATGTTAAAATCTTTGGTCTCTATTACTTTGCCTACAATATTTTCATCTATATTGCACATAACTATAACTCACTATACAACACATTCATATACGAATCAATTTCAATAACTTGGACATTTAGTCATATATGAGTTTTATAGTATTCTTTTTGGATGTATAATTTCATTACAAAACATATGCTTATCATAGTAAGCTATTAATGTGAATCCACATGAATTACACTAATTGCATCCAAAATAACTTTCATCTTAAAAAAAAAAGAAAAAAAAAGAGAAAAAAAACCTTTGATTTAAGGAGACTCATGTCACCGGTAGATCCGAAATACAATCACATCTCTCCATGTCTATTTGGATGCCTCTTTTTTTCTGATCGATTGATTGCAGATGATTACCCATAAGCAAAACGACCTCTATGGCACCAAAATTATCCATTTTTTAGTGATGTCGGACGCATTTTGCAGCCACTAGACGATTCATATTCGGTTACCTAGTACTTGAATTGAGGCCGACTGTGATCAATAATACGTTGGAAACAACTGTTGAAATCCTAATAATTTTGCTATCGGTTACGGGAATTTATTTGGAAAGAATTGATTACAAAGCCATGATATTCGTACCCTTAAATTTACGTTTTCAATTTAACTGAGAATCATGCATTAAGAATAATGTTAATAAATTTAGTTGAGATTTTCTCGATCATTGGCTGAATTTTATGCTTCCTCGATTTTTTTTTGAGTTTATTTTTTTTTGGCTCAAATAGTATAAGAAATATACATATTCAACCTTCTGGTTTATTCTAAATTTGATTGGAGCCTAAAATTACAACTAAAATTAAATAGAGACTAAACTTTATGAAAACAGTTATCGCAAATTTGTTTTAGTGATTTGAAAAGTCATGGTGTTATAACATTAGTATTTAACAAAAAAAAACAAAAAAAAAAGTTCTTGAAGATCGTAGTTAAAAACCAAAGTTTTACATAGTAATCCTAATGAACTTTCATCATTAAAAGTTCTTTGATTTGGACTTGAACTTTTTATCTCATTTGAACTCTAAAATTCATTTGACAACAAATAGTTGGTGAGAGTCAAATATCTGACAAAAACAGACAACAAATTGAAACAATGAAAGAAAAAAAAATCTTCATAAAGAAGCGTGTAAATAAAATATCAAAGAACCTTCGGTTTTGCATATCAAGAACTTGAAGTCCTTATAATTATATAGAAAACATAGTTTAACTACAATGAGTTTTTTATTATAGATATAATATCAAACCTTCCCACAATTTTGATCATCACATATTTGTTCTCAACTACATCCTTTACACTCTAGGCATCAAATTCATTTTATGACAAATAGTTTGGGACCCTTTTGATTTTTGAGGGACCTCACACATAGGTTTAACCAACACACGATGATTCTCATCCAACTCACACATAGGTAAAATCGAGTGGTAAGCTTCGGTTTTAGGGTTTTCAAACCCCTATTGTTCGAACCTCACAATAACCGGTTCTAACCCACTTCAACCCATAGAATTTACACACTAACACTCTAGGATGGTGTAGGAACAAGCGCCACTTCATTACTTGGTCATTTAGTTCGAAAATGGGGGCTGCACCCAAGTGGGTTCGAACGGCCGAATGACACCCCCTTCAGCTCGGTCGAATGGTTATGGCCGAAGGAGTAGGGCCGAATGAACATGAGACCGAAGGAACCTCTCGACGAAATGGGTTCATGGCCGAATGAATCTTCTTTCGTGTGAACACCCACATTCGGACCCCCAAGTCCATTTGGATGGCACCCTAGTTCGACCTATCTCTCATTCGCACAGGTTCCTATTCGGCCGGCCACCTTACATTCGCATGGGAGGTGTTACCATGGTATTCACTTTCGGGTGTAGGACAAACGGGGTTAAACGAGAGGAACAAAGTGGGGTTTCCACTTGTGACTGTCAATTTTAGAACCATGCATGCATGGGACTGGGATGTGGAATGGAACATGGGAAAAAAACCCATTAGGGTTTTTATGACATGCAATCGACCCTATATCATTTGAGATGCAAACATGGATTTTAATTATCAATCGATTAGAATACTTGAATTTTATCAAATGAAATCTTAAGTAAGGATGTTAAAATAAAAAAAAACCTTCACTAGGGGTGACTAGTTAAGAGTCAACCCAAATCCTAACAACTTTATGTTTTTGACTTGGTTTCTAAACAATCAAAAGGGAATTTCATATTAATCAAGGACTAAAGTTTCAACATCAAAGTTCTCTAACTACATTAACATCAATCATGGGTGATAAGGAATCAAGAACTCAATCTAAGTATCTAGGTGTTAATCACATGGTTATCACTCAATACTTAGAAATTTTATACAAACATACAACTAAGTTAGATAGTTCAAATTGGACTTTCTAAGTTAAGTTGTACACGAGGAATGATCATAAGGCTACGAGAAACAAGGATCTAGCAACGGACTTAGAGTTAATCGAATGGGATTACCTAAGTCTAATTATGTTAGCTTATATTTTCTTAAAAGGATTTATGATTTTAATAAAAGGAAATGATTTATAAATTTTTTTAAAATAAACTAAATAATTCAAACTTAAAGATTTAACTAAAATGAATTTTATAAATGATGTTTTCTTTAGAAGGAGTTATGAATATAATTAACATAAACCTTACATAACTAAGGTTTAGTATTCACCAGATAAGGGTTATAAACGGGTAATACATTTAGAATAGCTAGAGAGACATAGAAACACACCAGTAACATAGGACACGTATTTGCACGCTGAGACCAAAACTATAGATACGTCTATTATGAATACTTACAGTATTCGAATCTTCTTAAAACAACTCAGGTCCTTAAGATACATAATCTACAAGAAACGAGCGCGCATTTTTTGTGAATCATTACATAGCAACACAGGTGAGTTCATACGCCCCTTTTTTAATCTTTTGATTTTAAATAGCGGGACTGAGAAACATGCTAAATGCTTTTATTTATTTAAAAGTTTTAGTACAACATTTCAATTATACTGTGATATTATTAATATTTTTTATCGTTATTATCACTTATCATATCACGTATGCTTGTGTTTATTAACAACTATGACAATAAAGGATGTTTATGATAATATAGCTTCATGAATTCATCCGAACATATAAATAACTTATGTGAAATAAGATTTGATCTTATAACACTTCATTATTTACAATGAGACAACAACGTGATAACATGAGACAATTACAAGTAATAACAAGAATGATAATCATGATGACATAATTTCATGATAATAATAGCATTCACACATTTACTAACAAGGTGTAATAAGGCAAGCTCTTATAACACTTTGTTAAAGACTATGAGAACACAAAACATTGAGATGATGACAATGGGTGAACATAACAACAATTGATTACTATTAAACTGTTTGTATTATATATCACAACAATCATGTGTTCATGTATTCAAGTCCAATTGTAAGTCCCTACCAGTGAATCGTTTCCTAGTTAATTTAGTGCGACTAAACCGACGATAACGTAGTGGTACCATACGTTTGACAAACCGCCGGCGAGTGAGGTCAGTACGTTGATCGTAACATTATCGTTGGCAGGTATCGTATGACCGGTAACAGGGCGGCATCAGTCAGGTTTGGTAAACGACACATGGTTATATTAAACTACAGTAATTAATGGTGATTAATCCTTCGATTCTATTAACTGGTAGACTAAGGAATTGATTTTCTCTCATGTCATAATACTAGTAACAGTTTCGTTGAAGGCACTGAGGTTACAAATGGGATAGAGGTAAATTGGCTGCATTGTGTTTTGATTACGTGAGGAATACAATGGATCCCATTTAGGCTCTATACATTCAAGAATGAGAACAAGATAAATAAGTTAACTATCACTTCTATTATTAGAAGTGAATTATAGTTAATCCTACAATTGAGAGAATAATAATAAGGAAAAGGTTTAATAAATCTGTTTTCCTTGAAATATTGAGGGTTTGTCATTACTTAGGTTTTGATAATCTACTTCCCTCATACTTTATTATTCTTACACATAACACAACGGGTGATGATATAATCTATGGGTGAATAACATTTGGGGTGAACACATGTGAGAAAGAAATGGGTATCCATAGTTGTATTGCAAGTGGTGTTGAATTCTGATTGAGCATGCGGTAGGATGTCGGCTGGGGCTTGTTTCCCTACGTAAGCCCTATATATAAGCATGCTTGATTTGGGTGATACACTATTTATAAGTATAACTATGGAGAGGACATTGTGTGAGACTAATGAGACAATCATCAACAGAACTTGTGTATGACAATAAACAATGGTTTTCAATTACTAACCTTATGAACTCACAAACCTAGTGTTGACTTTGTTTAAGTGCATGTTTTCTCAGGTGACGAACGGGTTTAGTCACCAGCATTCAGGACTTAAGCTAGTGGACTTTTAGAAGACCTAGCTTCATTTTGTGTTGTGCATATTTTGAATGACAACTGTGAATCATCATTTGTAAATCTTGTGCAGATACAAGATAGAAAACTCAATGATTCTTTTGGATAGATTTACTTAGTTAAATTATGAACATAACAATGTAATTTAACTATGTAATTCTATATCAATGTCATGTTAGCATTTCTCATCATATATCATGTGCCATGTAAACAATCTGATCACTACGATTATCACAGCGATATCACGCCTCGAGAACCTTCTGCCCGACGGGAAAATCGATCTAGCCCGCCGGCTCGGGGAGTGACATATACACTCTTATTGACTTGTTATCATTTTTGTAACACCCCGACCGATGGCGAAAACGTTGGGATGCCACGAGGGATGTGTAGATTGTTCAAAAGCTCGTGGGCATCTAAATCAAATCATCATAAATCATTCAATCAACCAAATTAATTACACAAAAATCATGTTCATCATGAAATAGTCACATCAATTACAAAAGAGAATTAACTATTTAACTAAATTCAAGTCGTCAGAATTTCAGTTAATTAGCTAAGACCAAGATCCTATATGATGATGTCCAAAAGTGTAAGTTCCTCTTCATCAACCTACTTAGCTTCATTACCTGAAACATGTAGGAAAATCAAGTGTCAACTATAAAGTAGTTGGTGAGTAATCATAAGTTTTATATTTAAAAGTGTTTTCAAAATGGTTATAAAAGTTTAGAGTTTTCCTGAGAAAATCCACATGACACCTGCGAGATAATCCATCACAATCCAAACACATAATCACACATCTCAATTAATCATAAGTATTCAATCACATAAACATTCAACCAATCTAAATTATCAACCATCTCAAATACTATAAGTGACTATACATGTATCATTTCAAATGACCGAAGTCAAGTCAACGACACACGGATGTGGCAAACTCCACGTGACAATACATGCATCCTTGTAGTTGACCGAAGTCAAAGACAATGACACACGGATGAGGCAAACTCCTTGTGACAATACATGTATCATTGTAGTTGACCGAAGTCAAGACAACGACACACAGATGAGGCAAACTCCTTATGACAATACATGCAGTTGTTACGAATGACCGAAGTCAACAGTAACAACTCATGGAATATGATAATCCATAAATATGGATTTCGTACAAATAAAAAAGTGTCATCCATGTGATATCAAAATAATATTGAAAATGGGTATACATGTTTCACCTCCGAGTTTAAAACAAAACAGTTTAAAAAAGGAGGTTATGAGAACTCACCTGAATTCCTTAGATTCAATGTTCCTGTAATATGCGCGCTCACGTAGATAACTCAAAAGCAACTCAATAACCTGTATTTATAGTGTATTTGTGTTCATGAGTTTAAATGTTTCATTAACCTTAGGCGACCATACTTGTTTACTTTTAAACTCTCAAGTATTCATTAACTTAGTTATTTCAATCTAAGTTAAGTTGTTATTCTTAAGGTTTTATTATTTATCAACCTAACAGGGTAATTAAACTCCATTAGTGGTAGTTAAATCTTGAAATATTATGTGTTTTCTTGTGTATAGATACGATAATGAGTAATATCTTGAATCAAACATGTATTCACTCTTGCATGCATACCCAACTAATCAACCACCATACATTTTCATTTATAAGATTAAATGTTTATGTATAAAAGTCCATGATTAAGTTATTTGCATAAAAATATTGTCCATATATATGTATATAAACATCATAACACTTAGATCTTTAGAGAGAGACAAGGTGGCGGTTAAATTTGTCATGCATGCATGAGTATGGGTGACTTCTCTTGTTCTCTAGCTCCCCTAAACCCTAATTAACCATTTGTGTTTTCTTATTCCGTGAATGCAGCGAACCTTTAAGCTAGGTTCGGCTCCCACATGGCCAAGGTTCGGCCTTTACTAGATTATGGTGTGCTAGGGTTCAGCTAGGTTAAACTATTAGGTTCGTGGAGCTACGTACATGTTCGTTGGCCATGGTTCGGCCAATATGCAAAGGGTTCGGCCATCAAGACCCGAAGGTTCGGCTGATCATGGTTCTAAGGTTCGCCTGCCCCTAAGGGTTCGGGACACAGTGGGTTCGGCCATGGCTGGCTCAAGGTTCGCCGTCAAAGAAGGTTCGCCCAAAGAGGTTCGTTTCAGGCAGCAGGGTTCGGGACTCAACATTAGGGTTCGCCGGAGGTTCGCTGCAATGACGGTTAGGTGGTGAAAGGTTCATTCAAGGTAGTTCGGTGATGCCTAAGGTTCGTGACCCAAAGGCTCGGCTAGGCTAGGCTCAAGGTTCGGCCACCCTAGGGTTCGGCCACCTTGTTTCCCGCCCAAGAAAAGGTTCGGCTAGAACCTTACAGGTTCGCCAACCTGTGGTCGCGATCCAGCAGCTCCTGCTTCGTCATCTCCGATATCCAGAGGGTTATAAGGTCGTCTAGGCTTCCCATGGCTCGACTATAACCTAGTTTAAACCAAACAAAACCCTAAAATTGTTTTTAAGAAGATAACCATTTATACTTTAGATGTCTTAACAATAACCAAAAATAAATGCTCAGATTTACCTCTATACGTCGGCTGGGTTTGAGATTTCTTTATATCCTCTTGTTCCTCTCAATCGTGTGGTCGTTTTGGGCCAAGAATCATGCGAATCCGTCAAGGAACGAGCTCAAAAGGCTAGCGAGAAGGTAGAGAGAGAGACGTGGTGTGTGTGTGTGTGTTTTTAGAGAGAGAATGGTGGTGGTGAAAGTGAAGGAAGAAGAAAGCCTTCCCTTTCTTTTATCGCCTATAAACACCTCGTGGTCGGTCTCGTTTTTATCGCGATTAATAATTAATAATGCTTGGTTTTACTCGTTAAACATATTTAAAACGTAAGACATTTTAATAAATAAATTTCCTTTTCAATAAAATAATTTTCAAGGAAAAATCGTTTAAATAAAAGATCACCATTTATTTTAGTTAAATCAATTATTTAAATAATTAATCTATTCTAATCCGTTTTATGTTGTGATTCCTAATAAACGTTCTAAGTTTTCATTTATTAATTTAATATCGTTTGATATTATTTAGTTATCTCGTCGAAACACGTTACTTACGTACGTATTCGTAAAGATCGTCACCTTTACGAATCCAACGCTCGTATCGTATTTCGATTCGATTTACTATTTATGGAATATTGTTTCAGAATATTATTCTTAATAATTATATTCGTGTGAATCGTCACCCACGCGAATACATTATTAAGTTAATATTTCCGAATTAATATCCGCGTTTAACTTACGTTCGTAACCTCACCATCGCGTATTCATTTCCAATTGTACCTTCATTATTTATTAACTTTAATATTATCCAACCAATCCAAAACCCACTAAACCCTAGTCACTGACATATCCATGATAGACCGAAATATGCATATGTATAGGGCATATGTAAGGGTCAGTCGCAACTGCCCTAGCCACCGTCCCACCGCTATTTCGATAAACCATGACCATGTGTCCTTGACTATGTTTAGTAACCAAAACCACAACCAACTTGAATCCCCTTACCATTTCCAAACCAAATCCATAATTCTCATCAATATAACTGCGATAAACTCTCTGGTTCTGTTTAGTTGAGTTACGACTAAACTTCTCATGGTTTACGCGTATAATAGGTTCTAAACATGTATACCAGTAACAGTGATAATCATCAAATAATGTATCAATATTAATAATTACACAATCTCAGGTCGTAACAGTACAATCGTACGGATGTACGGACGACCGGAAGTACATTGATGTTACAATTTTCCCCATATTTTTGTAAATGATCATAACTTTTATATACGATATTTTAAAACAATTATTTTTATTATTCAATAAACAATATTTAAACAATATAAAGTTTTTCACAATGGTTTATTAACTTAGAAACATAAATTTTTACAAATTTTTTACCTTAAAAATACAAGTTTTATGACTTGTGATTTTATAAAATTATTTTCAATGTTTTATAAAATTATAAAGAAACCTTAGACAATGTAAAATTTATAAACCATATTTTGTAAAATCCAAATAAGACATTTTATAGTTTTATTTTAAAAAAATTGTAACGACCCATTTCGAGAAATATTATAAAATGAATATAATTTGTGAAATGTTAAAATTATGTTTTTTGTATATCTATTTAGTGGATGTCTTAATAATATTAAATAATGCAATTCGTTAAGGGTGACTGTTAACTAACTTAATTAAGTTAGAAATAGACTAGTTAAATTTAACTAGTATTGAGTGGCTAAAGGTGCTTGAACTTAAGGGGTTAATATAAGAAATTGGGATCAAAATTTGTCAAGAGACCACTCCATTTGTTCCAATCGACCATCATAAGAGGGGAAATCCAAATTCTAGAAAAATTGACCAAGTTCTTGCTTAATCTTGTACCAGATTGTTAAAGCAATAGTGGATTCAATTTCTTCTAGCATTAGACTACAACAAGGTATGAAATTTTGGTGTAATTTTCGTGGATCTCTCATAAGGGTGTGAGAAAAATGGGTGAAACTCCAAATTTAATGTTTGGAGGGTGTTAAATGTTGTTATTCTTAGTGATAAACATCTTAGAACAATTTTTGATCATGTTCTTTCATGATTGATTCAATATGATAAATGGGTTTGTAAGGTTCATGGGTTAAAGTTAGTTTTAAAAGATTGGGGATTAGATGATTTCATAAAGTTGTTTTAGTTTGTTTGAGAATATGATGAACTTGTTCATCATGTAAATCAAAAATGGAGTTTGATATATGCGTCATTGATAAATGATCATAGGTAGATAAATGTATGCCTTTGCGGTGTTTTATGAAATGTCAATTAAGGTGTTTAACTTAAAAATGTGTTTTAATTTTAAGGTGGTAAGAAATAAGCATGTATATAATAAAAAATGGTGGATTAGTATGAATACGAGTCATTTGGGTGAAAATCAGATAAAAATGGTGATACTGGGTCAAATGGATATGATTTGACTAGTTGTAGTGAACTATTTTATTACACATATTATTTGTGATAATAGGAAGCAATAGTGGAATCAAACGGCCCGAAAGGAGATCGTTGTGGTGAATAACTTGTCGAAGCAAGGCAGGTCACCCAACTTATCTTAATTAACATGTGCTATGGTGTTCATCCATATGTGTATGAATATGCGTGGAGATGTATGTAGGTTACATTGAAACATTGATTTTGGTGGATTGGTGTTTTTATGTGTGGTGCTAACAATAATATGCAATAGAGGATACGGTTGCTTAAATTATATTGTTATGTGGAAAGTTCACAAGTGGGGTAAAAGTGTTATAAATGCATATAGAATATACATGTTTGGGTGATAGGTGTTTGATTTGATGCATGAATGGTTGGTGTTTGTTAATGATGTGCAATACCTGTTTATAATTGCATTTTGTTAAGGTTGTGAGGAGTTATTTCATAAGATTGCGAAAAATTTGAATTATTCACATGTGGTGTGAACATCCAAATATAATTGAGTTGAAATTGGTGTTTGACAATAACATACAATAGGTATTTTAGTTGCTTAGTTATTGTGATTTGGTATGTTTATATGTAGTATGATAGGAAAAGAATGATTCACAAGAGGTTTGAACTTATATGAAGTTTGACTGAAATTGGTCAAACGATTCTCAAGGGGTGTGAAGGTTGAATGGGTTGAATCACAAGTTGTGTGAACTTCCTATGTTGAATTTATGGAGTTTAGGTAAATCACAAGTGGTGTGATTACCTTCCTTGGAATTTCTTGGTGTAAAAGGAAGTCTCAAGGAAATTGTGTGGAATTGGACTTTTATTTTGTGATTTTATGTTCCAAGACATTAATTATGTTTAAAAGTGCTTATGGATATAAATTTCAAGTTTTGTATATATTGTAATTGTTGTAAATTGGGATTCCTTGGCAAGAAAGGAAGTTCCAATAAGTTTCGCTAAGAAAGGAGGTTTAAACAGGTTTGAGTGAAAACGACCCGTTTAATAAATCAATTTGTCGTTTTAGACGATTTAATCACGTTTTGGAGCTAGAAACCTTCTGTTATGAACTCTAAAGTATATATTGGTGTTCTTAATTAGTTCTAACGAACTAACAGTGGTTTACATTTGGTGTTTTATAGGTGAATGGAAAGTGTGATGGCTTACGTGATCTGATAACTTGCATGGACTCAAATCGAACACATTTTTGGTTGTAAAGCCCAACATTTTTAAAATGTTTGTAAAGGTTGTAAAGGGTGTTTTATAGTTAAAACATGAGTAGATTACATATTGTGTCCTTTAAAAATATATCAATTTACTAGTTATGTCCATTAAATTAAAAAATTACTAGTGATGTCCCCTATTAAAGGACAAAACCAGCAAATCGCTATATTTTTAAAGGACACAATCTGTAAATTACTCTTAAAGCATTTGTAAATGGTTTTTGGTGAAAGGTTGGGATGTGTTGGGTGTTTAAACTTGATATTAAATTTTGAAAATATGGGCATTGGAATTGTCATTTTAAAACACATGTCGTATGTGGGAGAAGTTAGGGGTTACAAGTTGGTAGCAGAGCGAATGGTCTGAGTGATTCAAGTGCATCACGAACAATTTAACTCAAATCCTTGTGCTCTTGATAGGGGGATGAATGTTTGATCCGAGATCCGATCACAAAGTCGGGACTTTAAGGTAACCAGTTTATGGTGTGTTTACCCGTGACAATTGGTACCTGACCGTCCGGCAATTGTACGGTATGTGTACTTTCATAACTATTTTGTGACATTACTTATGAGAATAACAATTGTGTGATAACAATCCTATGAATACAATGACAATAGGGAATTTCAACATACATTATTTCATGTGAAATTTCAAACTATCATGAATGCATTGACAAAAACAGTTTGGTTGTGGTCTGATTCCCTGCATAACAGGAATCAGGTAACCGACAAAACATGTGAAATCATTGAGAAAAAAAGGAGAAACAGTAAGTCAAGTTGTGATCGTCAGTGGGAATGTCCAATCCAAAACAATAATCTGATATCGTTTTTGAATACTAAATTGACAGTGTGTTTGTGTGGGTGACGATTCACACAAATATATATATGTGAGTTTAACGTTCCGAATGATATTTGTAAGGTAGAAAACCAAATCAGAAAGCAAAGCCAGCGTCGTGTTCGTTCGGGTGACGATTCGTACAAATACGTGCGAAGGTGATACGATCTCAAGAAATCATAAAAATAAACGTTTTTGAAATTTTAAAAATAATAAAAAGAAGTTTATAACATTTATTTGGAATTACCATTTAAAAAGATTAAAAATAAAACTATTTTACAAAGACGCGCGTTTTAAATATTATGTTCCGTAACCGACACGTAAACGTAGAACCGAGCAACCCGAATACACCCGAAATGACTCGGGGTATAAAAACCTTAATATCTCATCTTCTTCATTTAATTCATCCATCTACCACCTCTCTCTCTCTCTCTCTCTCTCTCTCTCTCAAGAATCCGAAACTTTCTCTCTACTCTCTCTCGGTAGATTTTAAACACTCAACCACCTCATTTCTTAGCCACATCTCACAAACATGGTACCAAAATGATCATTAGAACATCTAGAGCTTTAAAGTACAGAAGATCGGAGCTCAAAACCTCAAAAATCGAGGTTAAATGAAGATCTAAGATTCGGTTTTAGGGTTTTCCTTCAAATCTGGGTAGCTGAACTTGTAACCGGTTTAGAGCCACTAAAACACATAATATATACAAAAAAACAAGGTTGGATCACTTGGATTATAGTGGAATGAAGTTTGGAGAAGCTGAGATGGGCTGGAAACTCCCTAGGAAGCAATATCGATGGATGAACACAAAGGAAACAATAGTATCGAAGAAAAAGAAGAGCTGGAACTTTTTCCATCGATATTATGGTTCTATGACCCCGCATCTCAGACCACCCATCGACACTGTTAGTGTCGATAGGTCCAAGAATGTACAGAGAAAAACCCATCGATATTAATCTCCACGGGGTCCGCACCATCGAACTTATGTTGCTGTCGATGCTAACAGTATGATAGCCCACTCTTCAAATTTTTCTAAGTATTGGTCAAACATAAACCCATCGATACTATTTGATGATCAAAGATACTAATACTCTAGCATCATCCAAGTAATTTAAACCCAAAATCCAGTAACATTAATCGAGAATTGAGCTAAGGGGCCGTGTAGAAACTTGGTAGTATCGACAAGGAAGTTCTAATGCCGTAGTCGATATTTCCAACCTTCAATACTTGTCCTTTTGGGTCTCAAACCATTGAAACTAACTTAAATACATTTATTTGGATATTTAAGCTAATCCAAATGATTTAAAACAGAAAACAATCAAAATTAATCGAGTATAAGGTCATGGGGGTTGATTAAATGGTAATAGTATCGGTAATGGGACATTAGGGTTTTTCAAGGTGTTAACCGATCCTAAACTTAATCGATACTATCAAATACATGTTAATACAAACTTGTTAAGTGTATGTGTTAATACAAACTTTTTAAGTGTATGTGTTACAACAAGGTTAAGAAAGAATTTTTTTTTTTTAGATTTAATAACAAAGAAAATAAACAACCAAGCTTGGGTTTGAGTTGGTTAGAATCTATGTGATTCTAATAACTTGAACATAAATTTTCACAATCCAATTATGTTTTTATAAAACATCTTAACAGTAACAAAACGCTAGAAGTAATGAAGGATAAAAAGGGACGTGTTAACACATACTTAGTTGTTTTGAAACTAATAACAAAGGCTTTGGAAAGACAAATGCATTATTTTACTAACACACAAGTGATAACACATGGGAATTTCATAATTAAAAAACCATTAGTATGCTATGTTAAAGATCAACTAAAGTGCTAAACTTAACTTAAATGGTTAAGTGTTAGTATATTTCATACTCAAGTTATGATAAAGACAAGGCAATCAAGTAAATCAATAAGGAGTATCACAAGTTAAACTACCATTAGGGTTATACATAACACAAAGACCCAAACTTACAAGTTATGAATATCAAATAACTCAATCACAGGGCTTTGAATACAATACATTACAACATCAAAGAGCGCATGTGCATTCTTGTTAACAGTTAACCAACACAACACTAAGGTGAGTTCATTTTCCCTGTTTTCTAACCTTTTTGATTTCAAAATGCGGGGTTGAGGAACATTTCTAAACTCTTTTTTTAAAGGTTTTAATACAATTATACATTATTTATCACAATTATGTAACAAAGGTTATACTTTTGTTAATATATCTACATCTATCTATGTTTATATCAATGTTTATAACAATGTAATTATATCAATGTTCATAGTAATTTGATTATCAAGAGTTGATAACAATGATGGTGGGATATCAAAGACAAGACATACAATGTTTATAATAACAATGAATACTTTTGGGATATCATTGGGTTGAGATGACAAATTACATATAACAATGAGATGAGAACTTAACATTACATTTGATTACTAGTAAGACTGCTTGTATTATATCACTGTATTCATGTGTCCATTGATATTCATGTGTGTTAAGCCCCTTTTTATATCATTTACCATTAAGTAGCAGAGGCTAAGCCGACGATAACGTAGCGGTACCATAAGTTTGACAAATTTCCGGCGAGTGAGGTCGGTATGTTATGCGTATTGTTAATGACATTTGGATGGTATCGTATGACCGTAACAGGGTGACAACAGTCAGGTTTGGTAAACGACCACATGCATGATATTAATAAAGAGGAAACTGCTAATAATTCTACCATGTTCTGTAGACTGGCAAGACTGAGCGACTGACCTCACTCATGTCATAAGCTGGTGACGGATCGTTGTGAAGTCAAGTGATTACAAATGAATAGGGATAAATTGGAGACATTGTGGTTTGACTTGGTGTTGACCACAATGTGGTCCCATTTATTCTCTATTCATTAAATGGGAGAAGATATAAAATGAGTTTATTGTCACTTCTAATTTAGAAGTGAGTAACAGTAAAATCTGCATCTAAGAACACAACAAAAGGTTTAGATTTATTAAACTTTGTATCATTTTAACATTAAGGCACTACCAATACTTATGTTATGGTAGATTATGCCTACAAAACATTATTTCATTATAACAATTGTGTAATTAGGACCATAACATGCGGGGAAAACAAATGGTGAGAATGAGATGTATTATCCTTAGTTGCATTACAGATGGTATTGCATTCAGTCAAGTGTGTGGTGGACTGGTGTAACATCAGTTTCTGAACCGTAGTTCGAAACAGTAATTTGTACAGTAGATCAGGTACATGTGTATTACATGTTTATTACTTGTTATGTGTAATCAGTATGAAACTATTACAAATTTGATTTAGAAACATGTTGTGAAACCATGGTTTTACAGTCACAATTATGTCTAACAACACTAATCTCTTGTGTACATGATTGTTAGTGTTTATTATGTATAAACGTATGCGAGAATGATAACTATGATATGAAAGAGAGTAATCCTACATGCATGGTGTCAGGAATTGGGTTCAAACTTTGGATCTTGGTGTGAGTAAGGGTTACATTCTTAAGCTTTTGTTTGTGATTCTTACTTCGTTTGGGCTTGGTTTTATGCACCGTTTCAAACTAGTTGCTCCTTAGTATACTAGTATATCTTGAATATTTGGGTGGTTCAAAATATTATGTCGAGAATGGGGAGTGTTGGCAAGATAGTCACCCAAAAGTTATCTTAAGCCAAAAGTAAGAATTTAACATGTAGAGTTTCTTATTTGCCATCCTTTACATCTAAGCCTTCCAAAAAAATAATTGTCCTATCTTAGGATATGTATAATACAGTTTGGATGATAAGAAGGTCAGGATATGAGTTTTAGGTGTGTTAACAAAGTCTTCAACGTTTTTGATCAACCTCACTCTTAGTCATTGAGAGATGGGTCAAGATAAACTGAATCAGATGCCGAAGAAGAAGGATAAAAAGAAGAAAAAATTTGGTAGGATTAGTCTCTATACTTATGGCTTTCTTTCATTTCTATCCAAATATTCTCAGGTTAGGTTTGCATTAAGGTCTCAAAAATTGTAAGATTGGCCCATTAATGTTTGTATGCTAATTTCTTATATTAAAACCTTTTATAAAAGTTTATACACTTTAGTTTTAACATTTATAATCTTACATTTTATAAAACATAATTAATTTAAATTAATAAAATCTTTTATTCATTTTTTGTTAATAAAATGTATATAATGTATATATACATATTTATGAGTTGTAACATAATTAGCTTGAGATAAATTCCACGTTATTGTTCTAATTATGAGATGTGACATAATTACGTGCCCGAATCCATCATCGGAATTTCTCGAATGTTACAAATAATCCAAATGATAACCATTCAAACTTAGATACATCTCATAGGACTTTCATAGTATGACATAGATTCTAGGATGCTAAATTTGAACTATAAGACAAAACTAAGAATTATATTGCCTTTAGGTTAAGGTGTGCAAACAAACTTCATGAATCCTAGGCAAAAATGTATAGAAAAAATCTAGACATTATGTGAGTAATTTCATACTCCCTCTTTATGTTTTTGTACATTTGGAAAGTTACATATGCCAGTATTCAAAATCCAAGTTATGCTAGTCAAAAATCTATAGAAGTAATGCCTTTAGTCTATGTTGTTTAAATCTTTGTTATGTGTTGCTACTTGGTTTGTGATTCTATGTTATTCCATCGTATTCAATGTTATTCGATATCGAGTAGCCTAAGGTGTGTTAGATACCACCTTCTCTTTGGCTTAGGTCAAATGTGCAAAGGGGCGAAAGTACAACTTTGCGCAGACTTGTATAAAACTAACCTTTGTGATTTGTATTGGAACAAGTTTGGAGACGCTATAAACTATGGCAGAATTGTGGATATACTAAGCTTTAAAGCTAAGTATTGATATGAGTTTGGAGACGATATAAACTATAGCAGACTTGTAGATATACTAAGCTTTTAAGCTAAGTATTCATATGGGTTTGGAGACGATATATTCAAAACTTAATTGCAAACTAGTACGATATGCATTCTAGATTCTAAATCTTTGTAGTCTAATTGAATTGCATCAATTTTCTATGTATACAATATAAATTGTATGTGTTACTCACCAACTATGCAAATAGGTGACAAAATCTTTATTTTTCAAATGTAACAAGTTAAGTGGATGCAATGGTGAAGACATAGGATATGTTTATGCTAGTAGACCTAGACTTAAATTCAAACATTGTTAGACTATTTCTTTCTATGTATTTGTTTTGAGAACAATGTAATGAATGATTGCCTTGGTTTTATATGCATTATGCTTTGGTTTCATTGAGTCTTTAATAAAATGCTTTAATTATCGAAACTTACAAAATAGCACCATGAGCTAACGAACAGTCAAGGTCGCGTCCCAACGTATTCCGCCGTTGGTCGGGGTGTGACAAATATATCTTAGTGGTCCTAAAGTTCAAACATTGTCTTAATGACTATGTCTTCTATGGAAGTCCTAATGTCTATAAGTATATAATCGATAATGTTTTCGTCTAACTTGTGAGGGAGAATTGGGAATATTTAATATCATTAAATATTTTTAAATTCTTGCTTAAAAATATGATTAAAAATTTAAGTGCTCTATTTTTTATAAAAGTCTTTGGATAATATATATGATTTGCTAATAATAGTTACTAGTGTTTACATAACCATATATTACAACTTTATAATTATTTGTGTAGAATAATAAGAATATTCCATATAATACTTTGGTTATTTAATTTTTTTGAACTTTTGTAACCACCTAACTTCTCCCACATATGACACGTGTTTTAAAACGACAATTCCAATTACGTCCCAGATTTTTCAACATTTAACATCAAGTTTAACCACTCAACATATCCCAACCCTTCAAAAAAAACCATTTACAAAAATTTTAACTATAAAACACCATTTACAACCTTTACAAACATTTAAAAAATGTTGGGCTTTTTAACCAAATATGCAGTCGAACCTAGTCCTTTCAGGTTATCCGATCATGTGCTACATCACCCCTTCTGTTCACCTATAAAATTCCACATGTTAATCACCGTTAGTTTGTTAGAAATAAATAAGATCACCCATATATACTTTAGGTTCATAACGGAAGGTCTTAGGCCCACCTGTGTGCAGAATTTTCCAATTTTTCGCGTTTTGGACTCTTTGTATCACCACATATTGTTTTAACCATTCCGTTATCCCCAAATGTATCCTATAACACCTAGGGACATCAAAACCAAGTTTCAAACAAAATTTAGTGGTATCATTAAGCTTAAAACCAAATTGATTTTATTAAACGGGTCGTTTTCACCCAAACGCATTTAAACCTCCTTTTTCACCCAAACTTATTGGAACTTCCTTTCTCACCAAGGATTCCCAATTTACAACAATTACAACATATACAACACTTGAAATTCATACCCATAAGTACTTTAAAACACAATAAAGTGTTCGTACATAAACCACCCAATAAAAGTCCAATTCCAAACAATTTCCTTAAGACTTCCTTTTTCACCAAGGATTCCTAAGGCAGGTAATCACACCACTTGTGATTTACCTAAACTCCATAAATACATCATAGGAAGTTTACACCACTCATGATTCAACCCATTCCACCTTCACACCTCTTGTGATTCGTTTGACCAAATTTCAGCCAAACTTCATAAGAAGTTCACACCTCTTGTGAATCAATATTATGCTTTGGATCGTATATAAATAGGGGTGTTCAAAATATCTGAAATCCAAAAACATATGAAATCCGAATCATATTTGAAACCCAAAAAAACCGATCCGAATTAAAGATTCGGTTATTCGGATAGATTTGGATCGGATATCCGTTTTCTGAATTCGGATCGGATATCGGATACACAAAATTTTCTTTATTCGGATTGGATATCTAACAGGGTTTATTCGGATGAAAAATAAGTTTATCGGGTTTTTCGATAGAATCGGATTAGATAGAAAATTTTCGAATTCGGATCGGGTCGGGTTTCGGATAAGGTCTTAAAATTTTCAAATCCGAACAACCCGATCCGAATAAACCCTTATCCGATCTGATGAACACCCCTACATATAAACATACTAAATCACAATAATAATTAAGCAAATAAAACATCTATTGCATGTTATTGTCAAACACCAATTTCAACTCAATTAATTTTGGAAGTTCACACCTCTTGTAAATCATTCCAATCTTTCACACCACTTGTGAAATAACTCCTCACATCCTTAACAAAATGCAATTATAAACACCTATTGCACATTATTAATAACCACAACTATTCATACATCATATCAAACACCTATCACTCATACATGTATATTCTACATGTCACACCCCGAGCCGGCGAGGTAGGATCGGAGTCCCCGTCGGGCAGAAGGTTCCCGGGGCGTGATATCGGGAGTGATAATCAGAAGTAATCAGATTGTTTACATTGCACATGTTATAAATGAGAAATGCTAATATAATAGAATTACATCAGTATCGTTTGTAATTTAACAATGTAAATCTATTGTAAACATCATAAAATAGCTATCTTGTATTTACACAAGATATACAAAATAAATTGTATAATGATGTCTTCAAAAGTATGCAGGTCCAAAATACTAAGTCTTCTATCTGAAGTCGTAGTCCAAAAGAAATGACTTCTTAATTAACCTGCTCGTCACCTGAGAAGTCATGCAAAAAGATCAAGTCAACACATGGTTGGTGAGTTCATATAGTTTAGAGTTTGAAAATGTATTGTAAACCTCATCCGGTAAAGACCTTAACCTCATTAACTCCACATGTAATATCCGGATCGGTATGCTTATATATAGGGCATATGTAGGGTCGAATTTACCGCACGCCAAGCCACCGTCCCACCACATACTAATCCGTATATGACACTGTTATTAATGATAATTAAGCATTTTTACCCTTCTCATTAAACCCAAAATCCTTCTGTTCCTTTGTTCCTGTAATTACAATTATTTGAAATCCATATAGATTTCATAAGTTCATCACATAATATGATCAACCATGGCAATTGTATAAACAACCATAAATGTTTAAGTAAATAAATAGATAAACATTTAATAAAATCTAAGTCCTAATGATTGGGGCCTTTGGTCATACTCGAGTAGACTAGTCTGTCAATCTAGGTACTTAGTAGTTAGGGAATCTGTAAATATCCTCAAACATATGACCTACAAATCAAACGGTCTAGCTAGGACTTCTTGAAATGTAGGGTTTTTGTTTCGTCTCTTTTGGCATATGTTATCTCTGATATTTCCCAGGCTTTCCCTTGAAAATGATTTATTGATTCGTCTGATTCTGTTACAAGATGTACTTGATTCGTTGATCGTAGAATACTAGATTCATTGATCAAATGTACACTTGATTCATAGTTCAACAAACACTTGATTCGTTGAACATTGAATATTGTCTTTGCAAAGATTGTTTCGTTTGATTCGTTGAAATCCCACACTTGCTTCGTCAAAATGTTTTTGATTTGATTCATTGAATTCACCCATTTGATTCGTCAAAATGTTTAGTTTGATTCCTTGAACTCCCACACTTGTTTTGTCAAAACGTTTGATTTGATTCTTTTGAAATGTTTTGATCTGTTGAAACGTTTTAGTTTAACCCGATTATTCACTTAATTTATAAGTAAATCAGTTAGTAAACCTGCATAAAATCTTCCTAGACATGGTCTAGGATAACATTTATATATATGTGAAACATATAAATTTAAAAGCATTTAAGTAAACAATTTAAATAAAACAGTTTACGCATGCTTCTCAGCCCCGCGTTTTAAAAACAAAATGCTAGAGAAGGGGCAATGAACTCACCTGTGTTGATGTCTAATGTACTATCACAGAATGCACACTCTTGTTTGTAAGCTAGGTATCTTCGGTTCCTGAGTTGTTTTATAAGAATTCGAATATAATAAGTACGTGTAATAGTCGTTGTGCCTAAGTTTGGGTCTTGTTGTGTGTGCAACTAAGTGTCTTAGTACTAAATGTATCTAAGATCTAATCTATCTTAGTTACCGTTCTTATGATCCCAAATCCCATGGTTAGTTATAATAACTGACCTTTACATTTTTAGAAATTTCGGCAGAGTTTCCTTTGTTTTATGTTAAAAATCCAGAGAATTATATTGTCTATTTTACAATCAAATCCCAACAATTCAATCACAATAAGTCTTTAAACCAAAACTTTTCAATTAACTTAATAAACTAAAAATACTTACAAGAAGCAATTGACATTTATAAATTACAATTCAATTTAAACAAAAATTTAGAAAATTATTAACTTTAATTGAATACACTCACAAACTTCCAATTCTATAATAAAAACATCATTATTTAAATTTAATTCAAACATGTAACATATGATGGACTCAATCAAGTCCCCATTGGGCCCATTTGAGCCCAAATGAAGATCTTTGATTCCCAATTGTCGATACTTGATTTCTACTTGATTAGAATACTTGAGTTTTTGTCTCTCATGGTCATATGTGAAAGTTATCCGGTTGTTGTGCCATCTCATGACCATTAACAATTCATGTTGAATTGTTATTGCATGTTAGAAATTATATTGTTATAATAATCTCCAACTCATGAACCCATGAAATTTCTAAGTTGTATAACCCATACATATATTACATGGGTTCCCATGCACACACATACTTAACAAACCCATGCATGTTCATTATGGACTCAAATTCTCATACGACTTATGTTTTATGGCCAACTAACCATTCCTCAGTTTATTACCACTAGTTTTATTGCTCCTAGTTCCACATCAACTCAATTAGATGACTTTTAGGTTCGGCATCCCTTTTTGGGCAGCAAACCTTTGGCCACAAGCTAAGGTTCGGCTAGGGTCATAGGAAGGTTCGGTAACCCTAAGGTGGTCCTAAGGTTCGGCAGTTATTTCTGAGTCACAAAGGTTTGGTTAGGCTAACAACATACATGATTCGGCCATGGATCAACTCGGCGAACTCTTAAAGTTCGGTTGGGAGGAATAACAAGGTTCGCTTGTGGTTCGGAGCTTGTACTAGGGTTCGTTAGCCATGGCTGAAGATTAGGATATCATATCAACGAACCTTTAGGGTTCTGCTCACTTAAAGATGGCACAGGTTCGTTGCAGGCCACGCTGGGTTCGGTGCATGCAAGCTCACAGGTTCGTTGCAGGTTTAGTCAGGTCGACAGGTTCGGTGTCCAGGGTTCGCGAGGTACTAAAAAGGTTCGGCCGACCACCATTACTCACGAACCTGCAATAAACTCCAAGTTCTTCGTTTATTTCGAATCCTAACCTGTTACAATTCATCCCTAACAGTTCCTAAGCACATATGGCATCTTCATCTAAGTATTTTAAGTGCTTAATATCGACGATAATAGCAAAGACCATGAGACTCGTGAAAACCCTATAAAAACCGAAAATAAGATGGATATTTACCTTAAATTTCGTGGATGAAATTTCACAATGCTTGTACTTCTGTGATCCTCTCAACAAAATGAACGTTTTGACACTTAGATGGCTTGAATCCACCAAGAAATGAGCTCTAATTCTTAGAGAGAAGGTGGAGAACTATCCTTTAGAGAGAGAGAGAGGATTAGAACGTAAATGAGAGAAAGAGAAGGGGTGAAATGGGTTGGTGTGGTCATTTATGACCACATTGATTACCCACAAACACCCGGTCGTTTGATCTCGTTCGGTTCAGCGTAAAATGTCGTTTCGTGCAGTTTTCGGGACGAAACGGCACGATTTTAAAAGTAGAAATCATTTAATTATTCTAGGTTGTGATTCCTAATAAATTAACTAATATCTTCGATTTATTTTAATTTAAAATATTAATTTACTGTTTAAATCGAAATGTACGGTCGTCGCGCGTATTCGTTCGAATCGTCACCCGTACGAACACGACGATAACTATACTTTTCAATATTGTTTTCTAATTATAGAATATCATTCAGAACGTTAAACCTTCAGGTATATTCATACAGATCGTCACCTATACGAATAACCCGTCAATTTAGCATTCACGTAACAATATTCGTGTGTTTTGTTCTTTAAAGTCTCGCATACGTTTATACATAATAAATTATAAACAAATAATCACTTGATGGTTCTGTATTGTCAAATAGTTATCTGACTCAAGAACCATCGTTCTGAACTGTGTTTCTGTTAAATGTTTCTGAGTTTGTTCTATGATAACACAAAATGATAATGATAAATGATATGAATCTGAAATGTACTGAATTGTATATGGTTCGTACTTGTTTCACTGTTCATGTACTCTAGAGATCACTGTTCCGGTGACGGTTCCAGCACTGATGTTACAGTCTCCCCTTGTTAGAGAAATTTCGTCCTGAAATTTAAGAGTTGTTATCGGGTACAGCTTCCTCTTCAAACAGTTGGGGGTACTTTAACTTCATGTGATCCTCGCGTTCCCAAGTAAATTCGGGTCCACATCTTGAACTCCATCGAATCTTTACAATCGGAATACGGCTTCGCCTCAGTTGTTTAACCTTGCGATCCATAATCTCCAAAGGTTCCTCTATGAAATGTAACTGTTCATCTACCTGAATTTCTTCAATCGGAATGACGAGAGACTCTTCAGCAAGGCATTTCTTTAAATTTGAGACGTGAAACACGTCATGCACACCACTGAGTTCATCCGGTAATCTCAGTCGATAAGCTACAGGACCAATACGCTCGATGATCTCGAACGGTCCTACGTATCGTGGTGCTAATTTGCCTTTCTTTCCAAAGCGCACAACGCCTTTCCACGGGGATACCTTTAACATTACACGATCTCCCACTTGGAATTCTAACGGCTTGCGCCGTTTGTCGGCGTAGCTCTTTTTACTTCTTGTTGCTTGTAGTCTTCTTTGAATCTGAGCTATCTTGTCTGTGGTTTCTTGAATTAGTTCTGGCCCAGTTATTCGATTGTCTCCAACTTCAGTCCAACAGATCGGTGATCGACATTTCCGGCCATAAAGAGCCTCGAATGGTGCACATCCGATACTGCTGTGATAACTGTTATTGTAGGAGAACTCGATCAGTGGCAAATGGGAATCCCAATTTCCACCGAAATCTAACACGCAGGTTCTTAACATGTCTTCTAGGGTTTGAATAGTACGTTCGCTTTGACCATCCGTTTGTGGATGATAAGCTGTACTCAGATTTAACTGTGTCCCTAGTGACTTCTGCAGTGATTGCCAGAACCTTGATGTAAATCTACTGTCTCGGTCAGAAATAATAGACATTGGCACACCGTGGCGCACCACTATCTCATTGATGTATAATCTTGCCAACTTATCCATCGTGAAGGTCTCACGCATAGGCAAGAAGTGAGCAGATTTGGTTAAACGATCAATTATCACCCAAATTGTATCATGACCACTAGCAGTGCGGGGTAGCTTTGTAATGAAGTCCATAGCTATTTGTTCCCACTTCCAAAGCAGAATCTCAGGCTGTTCCAGTAGACCAGACGGTCTCTGGTGTTCCGCCTTTACCTTTGCACACGTCAGACACTGACCGACATACTCAGTTATGTCTTTCTTCATCCCTGGCCACCAATAAAATCCACGCAAGTCTTGGTACATTTTATCAGCGCCAGGGTGAACGGAGTATTTAGTCTTGTGTGCTTCATCGAAGATCAGTCTTCTTAATTCGTCTACCGCCGGGATCCATATACGTTCCCGGTAATAGATCATTCCATCAGCCTTCGTGTCGAACTGTTTCTCTGCTCCACAATCAAGTTCCTTCTTCAGATTACCTCGGTCAAGTGCTTCTTGTTGTGCTTGAATAATCTTGTCACTTAAACTGGTCTGCACGGTTATCCCCATTGCTCTAACACGTAGGGGTTTGACCCGTTCCTTCCGGCTCAAGGCATCAGCTACAACGTTCGCCTTTCCTGGATGGTACTTAATTAAACAATCATAGTCGTTCAGAAGTTCAACCCAACGACGTTGTCGCATGTTGAGTTCCTTCTGATCGAAGATGTGTTGCAGACTTTTGTGATCAGTGAATATGGTACAGTTGGTGCCATATAAGTAATGTCTCCAAATCTTCAAGGCGAAGATTACTGCTCCCAGTTCAAGATCATGAGTAGTGTAGTTCTTCTCATGAATCTTTAGCTGTCTTGATGCATAGGCTATGACTTTGTCCCGTTGCATTAACACACAACCAAGTCCCTGATGAGAAGCATCACAGTACACAACAAAATCATCACAGCCCTCTGGGAGAGATAGGATCGGAGCATCACATAGTTTCTGCTTCAGAGTCTGGAAAGCATCTTCTTGTTTCTGCTCCCAGACAAACGGTTCACTTTTCTGGGTTAACTTAGTGAGTGGCAAAGCTATCTTAGAAAAGTTTGAAATAAACCTTCGGTAATAACCTGCCAATCCCAGAAAAGACCGTATCTCCGTCGGTGTCTTCGGAGTGTCCCAATTCTTTATCGCCTCGATCTTAGCAGGATCTACATGTATTCCCTCGCTGTTAACTACATGACCCAGAAATTGAACTTCTCTTAGCCAGAATTCACATTTAGAGAATTTAGCATAGAGTTGTTCTTTCTTCAGCAGCTCCAAGATCTTTTTAAGGTGTTGTTCATGTTCTGTTTTGGTCCTGGAATAAATCAGTATGTCATCAATAAAAACAATGACAAACTGATCCAAGTACGGCTTGCACACTCGGTTCATGAGGTCCATGAAAACCGCAGGTGCATTTGTCAATCCAAAGGGCATCACCAAAAATTCATAGTGCCCGTATCTGGTTCGGAAGGCCGTTTTCGGTATGTCTTCATCTTGAACTCTCATCTGATGATATCCAGACCGCAAGTCAATCTTTGAGAAATATTGAGCTCCTTGCAGTTGGTCAAACAAATCATCAATCCTCGGCAATGGATACCGATTCTTGATGGTTAGTTTGTTCAGCTCTCTGTAATCTATGCACATTCTGAACGATCCGTCTTTCTTCTTCACGAACAAGACCGGAGCTCCCCAAGGTGAGTAGCTCGGCCTGATAAATCCCTTGTCAAGTAACTCCTGTAATTGATTAGACAATTCCTGCATCTCTGAAGGTGCTAACCTGTAGGGAGATTTAGCAACTGGAGTTGCTCCAGGAATTAAGTCAATACGAAACTCTACCGGTCGCACTGGTGGCAAACCTGGCAGGTCTTCAGGGAATACTTCAGGATATTCTTTCACTACCGGTACATCTTGAATCTTCTTCTTGTCTTTCTCTTTTCCAACCACATGAGCCAGAAAAGCTATGCACTGCTTCTGTAGACACTTACGCGCCTTTATGCAAGATATGATTTTGACACTTCGTTTTGCTCGATCCCCTTTCACTTCCAATACACGATCATCCGGCAATGGAATTCGAAGCAGCTTTTCAGAGCAGATGACCTCCACTCGATGAGACGAAAGCCAATCCATTACAACAATGATATCGAAACTGCCTAACTCCATCGGTATCAAATCGATGGTAAATGTATAATCATTAAGTGTCAATGGGCAATTTCTATAAACGGTGCTAACTGTAATCTGTTTCCCGTTAGCTACTTCTATAATATAAGGGGAGTCTAGCTGTTCTTCTATAGAATCTAATTGGCATGCAAAATCGGCAGAGATAAAACTCTGATCCGCACCAGTGTCAAATAGAACAGAAGCATAAAAGTCATGTAAGAGGAACGTCCCAGTGACCACATTTGGGTCCTGGCGCGCAGCTGGTGCTCCAAAGGCAAAGGCTCGTCCACGAGGAGCTTGAACTGCGGGTTGTGCCTTCCTCGGGCAGTTCTTCGCAAAGTGGCCTTGTTCGCCACAGTTATAGCATCCACCATGGTTCTGATTAGCTGGTGGAGGGAGAGCCAAAGCAGCATTGTTGACTGCTTGGTTAGGTGTCATCCGGCAGTACTGGACCCAATGGCCCTTTCTTCCACATCCCGTGCATTGCTTGTATGGAGTGTCAGCAGGGTGATGATACTGACACGGCACACAGAGGAAACGTGCCAGTGTAAGGTTTGCGGTTTAGGTTCTGTGGTGCTGCTGCCACTTGTTGAAGAGGTGTGGCCACTGTGTAGTTCTTGATGGTCTTCTGTTTCTTCTTCTGATGGTGGTGGGGTTTCTTTGAAGACTCAGCTTTGTTCTTACTGGGTTCAGCCTCCTTCTTTAGAACTCCAGAGGCTACCATGAGATCAGTGAGTTTCCCAGATAATCTCACCGCAGACTCGACAGTAGTAGGGTTGGCTGAAACAACCATGCCCTAAATGCAGGCGGGGAGTCCACCCACATATCTGTATATTCTTTTCTCTAGAGTTGGTACCATGTCAGGTACCAAAGCAACTAACTCATGGTAACGAGTAGTGTAACCTATGTGATCAGCCCCCTTCATCACATGGTTGGATAGTTCAACCTCCAACTTCTACAGCTCATTCTTGGGGCAGAATTCTGTTCGCAGCAGTGTCTTGAAATCTTCCCATGGCATGGCCATGGCTTCCTCTCTTCCTCGGGCGTTGATCTGACTATTCCACCAAGTCAGAGCCCGCTTGTTGAATGTTCCAGCTGAGTAACGGACCTTGTGGTGTTCGGGGCAGCTGCAGAGATCCAAGGTCGTCTTGATCTTCTCAATCCATTGGATTAATCCAACGGCGCCTTCAGACCCACTAAAGCTGGGTGGTTTACATCCTACAAAGGACTTGTAGGAGTAGTGAGATGAATCTCCAGTATTTCCACTGGCTTCTCCTGATGTGTTGCCAGTGTTGAGGATTTCATTACGAAGACGAAGGAACATCTCCGGTATGGCTTCTTTCATCTGATTTGTCATCTGGCTACTCAGTAACGTCACCAGAGCGACAGTAGCAGGATCCAAGGTCGGTGCTGTGCCCGAACCAGATGCTTGAGTAATCAATGGAGGATGGGGAGGAGGAGGTGGAGGAGGTGGTGGTGGAGAGTCATTTGGAGACGGTGTAGAGGAGTGTGGAGCCAAATCTCTCTGTGGTAACTGTATCAAGGGAGGCTGTCTCCTCGGCAGCATTCTGATCATAACCCATAAAGTTATCGGTTAGTGCAATGATCAAATATGGAAGACAGTATGCAAATAATTTCCTAAATCCTATTTTCTCTATATGCAGGGTCCCTAGGTTATAGTCTAGGCCAAACCGTATAAATAAGTGACCTATATTTCTCTATAACCATGGCTCTGATACCAATCTGTCACGCCCTGAGCCGGCGAGGTAGGATCGGAGTCCCCGTCGGGCGGAAGGTTCCCGGGGCGCGATATCGGGAGTGATAATCAGAAGTAATAAGATTGTTTACATTGCACATGATATAAATGAGAAATGCTAATATAATAGAATTACAAAGTTAAATTACATCAGTATCGTTTATAATTTAACAATGTAAATCTATTGTAAACATCATAAAATAGCTATCTTGTATTTACACAAGATATACAAAATAAATTGTGTAATGATGTCTTCAAAAGTATGCAGGTCCAAAATACTAAGTCTTCTATCTGAAGTCCTAGTCCAAAAGAAATGACTTCTTAATTAAAATGTTCGTCACCTGAGAAGTCATGCAAAAAGATCAAGTCAACACATGGTTGGTGAGTTCATATAGTTTAGAGTTTGAAAATGTATTGTAAACCTCATCCGGTAAAGACCTTAACCTCATTAACTCCACATGTAATATCCGGATCGGTATGTTTATATATAGGGCATATGTAGGGTCGAACTTACCGCCCGCCCAGCCACCGTCCCACCACATACTAATCCGTATATGACACTGTTATTAATGATAATTAAGCATTTTTACCCTTCTCATTAAACCCAAAATCCTTCTGTTCCTTTGTTCCTGTAATTACAATTATTTGAAATCCATATAGATTTCATAAGTTCATCACATAATATGATCAACCATGGCAATTGTATAAACAGCCATAAATGTTTAAGTAAATAAATAGATAAACATTTAATAAAATATAAGTCCTAATGATTGGGGCCTTTGGTCATACTCGAGTAGACTAGTCTGTCAATCTAGGTACTTAGTAGTTAGGGAATCTGTAAATATCCTCAAACATATGATCTACAAATCAAACGGTCTTGCTAGGACTTCTTGAAATGTAGGGTTTTTGTTTCGTCTGTTTTGGCATATGTTATCTCTGATATTTCCCAGGCTTTCCCTTGAAAATGATTTATTGATTCGTCTGATTCTGTTACAAGATGTACTTGATTCGTTGATCGTAGAATACTAGATTCATTGATCAAATGTACACTTGATTCATAGTTCAACAAACACTTGATTCGTTGAACATTGAATATTGTCTTTGCAAAGATTGTTTCGTTTGATTCGTTGAAATCCCACACTTGCTTCGTCAAGATGTTTGATTTAATTCATTGAATTCACCCATTTGATTCGTCAAAATGTTTAGTTTGATTCCTTGAACTCCCACACTTGTTTTGTCAAAATGTTTGATTTGATTCTTTTGAAATGTTTTGATCTGTTGAAACGTTTTAGTTTAACCCGATTATTCACTTAATTTATAAGTAAATCAGTTAGTAAACCTGCATAAAATCTTCCTAGACATGGTCTAGGATAACATTTATATATATGTGAAACATATAAATTTAAAAGCATTTAAGAAAACAATTTAAATAAAACAGTTTACGCATGCTTCTCAGCCCCGCGTTTTAAAAACAAAATGTTAGAAAAGGGGCAATGAACTCACCTGTGTTGATGTCTAATGTACTATCACAGAATGCGCACTCTTGTTTGTAAGCTAGGTATCTTCGGTTCCTGAGTTGTTTTATAAGAATTCGAATATAATAAGTACGTGTAATAGTTGTTGTGCCTAAGTTTGGATCTTGTTGTGTGTGCAACTAAGTGTCTTAGTACTAAATGTATCTAAGATCTAATCTATCTTAGTTACCCTTCTTATGATCCCAAATCCCATGGTTAGTTATAATAATTGACCTTTACATTTTTAGAAATTTCGGCAGAGTTTCCTTTGTTTTATGTTAAAAATCCAGACAATTATATTGTCTATTTTACAATCAAATCCCAACAATTCAATCACAATAAGTCTTTAAACCAAAACTTTTCAATTAACTTAATAAACTAAAAATACTTACAAGAAGCAATTGACATTTATAAATTACAATTCAATTTAAACAAAAATTTAGAAAATTATTAACTTTAATTGAATACACTCACAAACTTCCAATTCTATAATAAAAACATCATTATTTAAATTTAATTCAAACGTGTAACATATGATGGACTCAATCAAGTCCCATTGGGCCCATTTGAGCCCATATGAAGATCTTTGATTCCCAATTGTCGATACTTGATTTCTACTTGATTAGAATACTTGAGCTTTTGTCTCTCATGGTCATATGTGAAAGTTATCCGGTTGTTGTGCCATCTCATGACCATTAACAATTCATGTTGAATTGTTATTGCATGTTAGAAATTATATTGTTATAATAATCTCCAACTCATGAACCCATGAAATTTCTAAGTTGTATAACCCATACATATATTACATGGGTTCCCATGCACACACATACTTAACAAACCCATGAATGTTCATTATGGACTCAAATTCTCATACGACTTATGTTTTATGGCCAACTAACCATTCCTCAGTTTATTACCACTAGTTTTATTGCTCCTAGTTCCACATCAACTCAATTAGATGACTTTTAGGTTCGGCATCCCTTTTTGGGCAGCAAACCTTTGGCCACAAGCTAAGGTTCGGCTAGGGTCATAGGAAGGTTCGGTAACCCTAAGGTGGTCCTAAGGTTCGGCAGTTATTTCTGAGTCACAAAGGTTTGGTTAGGCTAACAACATACATGATTCGGCCATGGATCAACTCGGCGAACTCTTAAAGTTCGGTTGGGAGGAATAACAAGGTTCGCTTGTGGTTCGGAGCTTGTACTAGGGTTCGTTAGCCATGGCTGAAGATTAGGATATCATATCAACGAACCTTTAGGGTTCTGCTCACTTAAAGATGGCACAGGTTCGTTGCAGGCCACGCAGGGTTCGGTGCATGCAAGCTCACAGGTTCGTTGCAGGTTTAGTCAGGTCGACAGGTTCGGTGTCCAGGGTTCGCGAGGTACTAAAAAGGTTCGGCCGACCACCATTACTCACGAACCTGCAATAAACTCCAAGTTCTTCGTTTATTTCGAATCCTAACCTGTTACAATTCATCCCTAACAGTTCCTAAGCACATATGGCATCTTCATCTAAGTATTTTAAGTGCTTAATATCGACGATAATAGCAAAGACCATGAGACTCGTGAAAACCCTATAAAAACCGAAAATAAGATGGATATTTACCTTAAATTTCGTGGATGAAATTTCACAATGCTTGTACTTCTGTGATCCTCTCAACAAAATGAACGTTTTGACACTTAGATGGCTTGAATCCACAAGAAATGAGCTCTAATTCTTAGAGAGAAGGTGGAGAACTATCCTTTAGAGAGAGAGAGAGGATTAGAACGTAAATGAGAGAAAGAGAAGGGGTGAAATGGGTTGGTGTGGTCATTTATGACCACATTGATTACCCACAAACACCCGGTCGTTTGATCTCGTTCGGTTCAGCGTAAAATGTCGTTTCGTGCAGTTTTCGGGACGAAACGGCACGATTTTAAAAGTAGAAATCATTTAATTATTCTAGGTTGTGATTCCTAATAAATTAACTAATATCTTCGATTTATTTTAATTTAAAATATTAATTTACTGTTTAAATCGAAATGTACGGTCGTCGCGCGTATTCGTTCGAATCGTCACCCGTACGAACACGACGATAACTATACTTTTCAATATTGTTTTCTAATTATAGAATATCATTCAGAACGTTAAACCTTCAGGTATATTCATACAGATCGTCACCTATACGAATAACCCGTCAATTTAGCATTCACGTAACAATATTCGTGTGTTTTGTTCTTTAAAGTCTCGCATACGTTTATACATAATAAATTATAAACAAATAATCACTTGATGGTTCTGTATTGTCAAATAATTATCTGACTCAAGAACCATCGTTCTGAACTGTGTTTCTGTTAAATGTTTCTGAGTTTGTTCTATCATAACACAAAATGATAATGATAAATGATATGAATCTGAAATGTACTGAATTGTATATGGTTCGTACCTGTTTCACTGTTCATGTACTGTAGAGATCACTGTTCCGGTGACGGTTCCGGCACTGATGTTACACTACATACATTTTTAACACTTTCACCGCACTTGTGAACTTTCCACACAACAATAAAATTTAAGAAACCATATCCTCTATTGCATATTATTGTTAAACATCACACATAAACACACCAATCCACAAAAATCAATGTTTGAATGTATAAACTACATACATCTCCACACATATTCATACACATATGCATAAACACCATAACATGTTAATTAAGATGAGTTGGGTGACCTACCTTGCCCCTACAAGTTAGCCACCGCAACAATCTCCTTTTCGGGTATCACCATTTCCTTCCCTTTTTCACCCAAATGACCTGTATTCATACCAATCAACCATTTTTGATTATATGCATGCTTACTTTAATCATTGTCAACTTGTCATTAAAAAGATGTATTCTTCGTAAGGCGTTCACACAAACACGTTTAAAGTTTATTTCTTACCATACCCTGTGTTTGCCCAAGTCTATACGTCGTCACTTTCTTGTTGCATCAAATAGGCTTATGTATAGGGTATACATAGGGCATACACCCAGCCACCAACCCACCACCTCTTTGATACAACATTATCGTGCCTTAGTTATTGTCCTGGGATTTAGACGATTTAATTTCCATCAACATACAATTAGTCCATAATTTTCACCCAGATTGAATGTATTCATTCATTTAGGACTGACTCCACCACGTGTATTAACACCACCATTTTACAATCATTTAAAAATTGAAGGCACATCATACAATACATACTTTTGGTAAATACGCTTTCTCCTATTATCAACCACATACTAGATCACATGTCTAAATCAACATTTATATACATATATCCACACCACTTGTAGTTCATCTCAGTTAGCATTTAAAATATAGATTCCTATACCACTTATAGATCATTTCAATTAGCAAATTCAAATGTATATGTTTACACCACTTGTAGATCATCTCAATAAATATTTTAATTATAGATGTCTACACCACTTGTAGACCATCTCAATCAATAATTTAATTATACAACATTTATACATAAACCATCGCTAACAATTAAAATTACCCCAAAGGCATTATATTCATTTCTAAATTAATTCCTACATATGATTTACCCCCCAATGCCACACGAATGGTGGCTTACATGTCATTCCCAATACCACACCAAGATGAACTTACATAACGTTCCCAACTATATAACTTGTTAATTACACATGTATCGCATAATCTTCATAAAATATATATGAAATCATTTACATCCTTATATAATTCTTTATAATGGGTCACCACCCATAATTTCAACAAACATCCACATTAATGTAGATGACTCCAATGCAACACACCTGTGGTTTTATGTGAAATTTCACACAAAAGTGAATTCTGCCCATTGCAGCACACATGTGGTCTTATTACATGAACTACCATATGAATGTGGATTCTCTCCAATTTTAGTGTCAATTACGAATTATAATAATTGACACTATTTCATGTTATGCGTACAACATATATCAATCAACAGTTAATACAACACATATCACATACCACAATTGATCAATTTATAGACAAAAATAAGATCTATTTGGTCAATAAATAAACAACCTACTACTGCCTTACCTCCTATTCCATAGCAAGAAGTATGAGCCTAAAGGCAACATAATATCAAACTCCTATTACCTTACCTTATATTCATAGTCATAGTATGAGTTGATTCCCTCAAGATCATGTCCATGCCAAGAATATAATCTTATGTTGGCCAAACATAAGATTATACACTTCAGCTGTCCAATTTCTTAACTTCATCTCGCCATAGTATAACTAAGAATTTCGGTTTAAAAAAAATTTACACCAAACACCATTAAACATATATAACTAAGGTAATGTCACACCCCGAGCCGGTGGACTGGATCAACTTTCTCGTCGGGCGGAATTGTCCCGGGGCGTGATATCATGTGATAATCGAAATGATCAGATTGTTTGCAAGGAACATGATATATAATGAGAAATGCTAAATTGACATTAACATAGAATTACAAATTTAAATTACATCAGTCATGTTTCATAATTTAACAATGTAAATCTACCAAAAAGAATCATAAAGTTACTATCTTGTTTCTGCACAAGATGTACAAAAGAGATTCACAATATGTAATCAAAAATATGCGCATCCAAAGAAGCTAGGTTCACTATAAGGCACAATAGCTATTTTTCCTGAATCCTGGTGACTAACCCTGTTCGTCACATAAGAAAGAATGCAAGTAAAACAAATCAACATGAGCTTGGTGAGTTCATAAGTTTAGCAATTTAGAATGTTTGAAAATGTTATTCTCAAGTCTCATGGTTATGCTCATGCCTGATCCCCCATCCATGTCCTCTCCTTAGTTCCAAATACAGATAGGATCCCACTCAGTCAAGTATGCTTATATATAGCGCATACGTACCAACAAGTGGAGCTGCCAGCTGTCACACCCCGAGCCGGCGGGCTGGATCGGCTTTCCTGTCGGGCGGAATGCTCCCAGGGCTCAATATTGGGTGATAATCAAAGTGATCAAATTGTTTACATGGCATGTGATATAAAATAAGAAAAGCACTAAATGAAATAGAATTACAAAGTTAAATTACATCATTATTGTTTCATAATTTAACAATGTAAATCTACCATGAACATCATACATAATCTATCTTGTATCTGCACAAGATATATAAAATAATCTATGTAATGATGTTCAAAAATATGCACATCCAAAATACTGGGTCCTTTATATGGGCATCCTAGTAAATGCACGAACTCCTAGCTTAAACTCGTTCGTCACCTGAGAAATCATGAAAAAAGATCAAGTCAACACATGGTTGGTGAGTTCATCTAGTTTTGTTATTGAAAATGAATTTGAACAAACCTGACCAAGTGACACACTTAACCTCATTAACAACCACCTATAATATCTATTCAAGTATGCTTATATATAGGGCATACGTAGGATCAAGCTTACCGCCAGCCGAGCCGCCAGCCCACCACATATCGAACCATGTGGAATATTGCTGTTAATGATAATTAAGCGTTTCATTCTCAACCAACAACACACTAGTTTCGTTAGATTCGTCATCTCATTAGTTTCGCTAGATTCGTCAAAACACTAGTTTCGTTAGATTCGTCAAAACACTAGTTTGGTTAGATTCGACAAAACACTAGTGTTGTTAGATTCGTTAAAAATATGGAGGTTCTCTTGATTCCTTAAGTTCATCACACACACACTCAACAACCATGGAAATGTGGGAAATGTGGAAAATAGTTTATTAAAATGTTTAAATAAATGAATAGATAAACATTAAATTAAAAGCTAAGTCCTAATGATTGGGCCTTGGCCAACTCGAGTAGACTAGTATAGCAATCAAAGGTTCTTAGAAGTTAGGGAATTCTGTAAATATCATCAAGCATGTGACCTACAAATCAAATTGTCTAGCTAAGACTTCTTGAAATGTAGGGTTTTTGTTTCATTCTTGTTTCGTCTAGATTCTTCCCTTGTTTCGTTTAGTTTCCTTCACACATGTTATCTTTGACATTTCCCAGAAATTCCCCCGAAAATGATTTCTTGATTCGTACTAGTTTCTTTGAAAAATGTACTTGTTTCGTTGATCAATGGATACTAGATTCGTTGAACAAATGTACACTTGATTCGTTGATCGTTGAACACTTGGTTCGCTGAGCATTGAATACGTGTTTCGTCAAAATGTTTCTTTGATTCGTTGAACTTAAACACTTGTTTCGTTGAAATATAGATTCGTCGAAATAGTTTCTTTGAAAAAAGATTCGTTGAAATTAGATTCGTTGAAAATAGATTCATTGAAATTAGATTCGTTGAAAATAGATTCGTTGAAAATGTTTACTTGATTCGTCAAAATTGTGACACCCCGTAATTTCCAGGTCAGCATCTTAGTTATTTAAATGTTTATTTAAATACATTATGTACACGTGGCACTAGAATTAGATTAATTTAGTGTGACACGTGGCACGACAGTACAAACACAGACACCTGACAAGATAATTCGTGGAATTATCGACGAACAACACACACGTGTCAAAACACACGAACGTTGGTGAACGTCTCACACATTGTGTAGCACAACCCTCGAAACCTCACGAAACACTGTCACAAGTCAATTATGGCTAACACTTGACCGATAGAGTCCAAACGACGCTCGAATGATGTTTTACAGTCGAGAAACGGGCAAGAATGGGCCAGAACAACAAAACAAGCTTAGTGGGCTTGAAATTCAGGCCAGGCGGTACGCCTGACCCGACACACCCACGACAGGCGATGCGCGCGGGTGAAAAATGGGCGCCTCATCCGGCTGCATCCGCGCGTAACGACAGACGAGGTTCGCCCACTCCAGGCGTTACGCCTGGGGCGCCAGAATCGCCAAACAGCTTTTTAAGCCCCCAAGATCATCATAACCTCTACTATCATCATTTCTCTCGACCACACACGCCACCATTCGACCATAACCGATCCAGGAGCTCTGCCACACTCTTCTTCAACCTGTAGGAGACCATTGGAAGCCATTGAAGCCACCTTGAAGCTTAGAGAGCTTGAGGAGAGGAGTTGGAGCCCACACCATCACCATCACCATCGTCTTGCTGCGATTTCTTGCTGTCTAGGAGACCCAGAGGCTGTTCATCATCATCTTAGTGCTTCCTAGAACCTTAGAAGGTAATCTATGCATCCCTTATTGCTTAAAATCACCACAAAACCCACATGCAAGACTTGAATCACACATGCAAGCACTTTGAATGCACATGCACGAGATTTTGATCTGGGTTTGTTGATTTAGATATGTTTTATGATGATCTAAGGTGTTTAGATGATGATCTATGATGATCTATGATGATCTATGATGATGGGTATGGGTCTTGATGCTTAAAATGATGTTTTGTAAAGATATATGGACATGCATGTATGATCTAAGGCATTTTATATAGTTTTGTTGATGTTGAGATGATTCTTGATAATGTATAAGTGTCCTTGTAAGATTAGATTGTGATTATAATGGTCAAAATGTGATTTGGAGCCAAACTTGCTATTTATAGTAACTTTTTAGTTACAAGTGATGATTTGAAATAAATGATGAACATGCATGTATATAGAATTGTTGCTAGAATGATAACATGATGATTTGATGTGTTAGAAAGTGGTCTTGATAATGTTTACGGGCATATTTAGTGTTGTTACTATTTTTAGTAACTTTTTGGGGCAAAATGTTGATAGATGATAATTTGGGAAGAGATGACATGATTAAATGGTGTTAAGTGGTTTATTATGATGATTGGTGATATAAAAATTGGTTTAGAGATGTTAAATGGTCATTTCTATGCAAAATTAGGAAGTTACTATATTTAGTAACTTTATTTTTACAAAAACCAACTTATGAACGTTTTGAATGATTTGAACTTCCTAAATGGCTTAATATGTTATAACATGATGATTAGATACTAAGTTAGATGGTTTCCGATGTCACGTATACTAAAAATGGAAACTTTCCATTTTAGGAAACTTTTGTGCACTAACATGTTGTAAACGACTTATGTGAACCCGCATGATGATGTGCTATATGTTAACATGACCCCGTAGGACTATTGAACATGCTAGAACTCTAAAACCGTTATGCTTTGTGAACTTTCCATAAATGGAAACTTACTATAAATAGTAAGTTGTCCATAGACGCGACTTGCGCATTTTGCACACGACAAACACTTACACAATTGCTACACGAGTCACAAACCCTCACACGGTTCACCAACGGGTCGTTGACTTGACACGGTCAACTTTGGTCAAACACGGTCAAACATGGTCAAACATGGTCAAACACGGTCAACTTCGGTCAAACATGGTCAAACACGGTCAATGTGGACCAACACGAGCAAACACGGTCATTGTGGACCGACACGGACAAACATGAACAACCAAGGGTTGTTGGACACAAACACGAGCACTAACATTAGCACGGTCACTTACACGAACTCACGTACGATCTACGATATAGGTTGCCGGTGACCGACGTGCTACACGACAACTCGGGAGCTTACGCTTACATACATTCGTTTCACTAAGGTGAGTTTACGGCCCCTCTTTACTCTTTTTCAAACGCTTTTAAATAGGGGGAGAATACTTGTTGCATCGAGTCAAACATCTATTACTGTACAAACATTTTGGTGTATGCTGGTTTATTAGACAAACATTAAGTGTTGAACTCGTAACAAGCCCTCACAAAGTCTTACCGTTAATGTACAAACAACGTGGTAGATTTGGATGGATCCATTAGGGAATGACTAACCCCACGGGGCACTATGTTGACTGGATGTCATAACCCGTGCAAATTCTGACCTAACTTGCTATGCATACGAGGCATAGCGGAGGCAAGGACAAACAAGTCTAGTTCGGTAGTGACGCACTGACACTTTGGGCCTAGGGCTCGGTACTAACATTGATAAACAGCATGACACACTTTTCATTACTATATGTATATCAAAACCTGTGAACTCACCAACCATTGTGTTGACACTTGTTTTCAAACTTGTATTCTCAGGTAACTAGCAGGCTATGGATGCCAGGAATGCACGTAGGGGATCAGGCATAGGACCTACATGCATCTATTTATGTTTTCATGCAAACACTGTTTATTATGAATATGTATCTTTATCAAACATCGTAGTGTTTAACAACTTTTGATTTTCCGCTGCATATGTCAAACATTTGAATATTCCGCTGCTATATGATGAAATACTTTTTCCGCTGCAAACTATTTTAATTGTGTATGTGTCAAACATTGGAATTGTAAACGCATATAGAGGTGTTCTATATGACCTTGAGCTGTGATTCTGGACACGTCACATCCACGTGGACATTTGCCACAAGTGGGAATTTGGGGGTGTGACAGACTGGTATCAGAGCCTTGGTTATAGGGAACTAGGTTTGCATATAGTAAGCTTAGACTATAGCCATTGCTCAACTTTAGACACTACACGTAGAACTTGCACATTGATGATGTTTTTGCTTATATTGAACTATTGCTTACTAACTTAAAACTTACAGGATGGCCAACAATGACAGTACCGGCAGGAACGCAGACCGACACCCGACCACTGATGACATGGCCGCAGAGAGCCGACGCCGGGTCCACGATATAGTATCACAGGTTGACGCCGAGATGGACCGGCGGGCGAGGGACGCAGCACGGGCCAGATATTGGGGATGGCTTCCCACCATACTCCAGAGTTGGATCGTCGAGGAGAGAGTACCTCCATATCGATATCCCGGCGACACCACTCCAGGACACCGACTACCACCGTTCGGAGTGCCGATGGAGCAGGCCTTCGCGGCACATGTTGCTTGCACACGACGGGAAGTCTGGAGGGGTAGGGAGCTAACAGACGAGGTTCGGGCTCTTCACGAGAAGAACGAGCGACTAGAGAGACAAAACGACAGGCTGGAGGAACGCAACAACAGATTAGAGGCACAGATGGAGGCTCTACGACTCCAAATGTCCCAACTACTGACCGAGCATGGACAGGTCGTCGATGTCGTGCAGGAACACGACGTGCGTATCACCGAGAATCGGACGGACATCACCGAGACTCAGGCCATGGTGCAGGCCAGTGATGCCATGCTTAATGCATGGGCTGCACAGTTTATTGAGGAACCACCTCAGGAGGATGGTCCCGAGTTCGAGGCCGAGGACCTCGAAGATGAGGACCTTGATGAGGATCCTAATGAGGATCCGGAGGAGGATGATGACGACGGAGACGCTGCTAGCGATATTTCGCATGTTTCCATGGATTCTGACTAGTGGACTGTTGTATTTTGTACTTTCTTTATTTTAGCCTAGACGAGCGGGATGTGCTCGAAGAACTTATTATGTATTTCCTTTTGAAATTATTGTACTTCCAACTTATTATTAATGAGAATTATGTTTTGTCTTACTTATTACATGTTGACCATGATAACATAACATCTGACTTGACAACTAACATGACATATGATCTGACTTCCGACACAACATCTGACTAATATTCTGACTTACTAACATTCTATCCCTTCCGTATAGAAAATATCTATGGCGGGAAGAGGACCACATGCACGCCCTCCTAGACGAACACTGGACGCAGCCGTCATTAAGATGATGGTTGACAGACGGGTTAACAAGATACTGGCAGAGCACGAGGCACACCGCCTTGCTAGTGAAACCAGTGGCTCGAACAACGGTACTAACCCTCGCCTAACATGACTAACATAGTATAGCTAACACGCTCTGACCTACGACATTGGTTTCTGACTGACAGGATCACAAGGAAACAACAACAAAGGATGTTCTTTTAAATCCTTCCTGAACTGCCACCCACACAAATTCAAGGGGACTGAGGGAGCCGTGGGAATGCTCCGCTGGGTGGAGAAAGTGGAGTCTGTATTCGCCATGTGCGAATGTACTGAAGAGAACCGGGTGAAGTTCGCAACTGGTACACTGGAAGGACCAGCACTCACATGGTGGAATACCCATGTACAAACCCTGGGGTTGGACGGTGCCAACTCCATGCCATGGGCTGATTTCACCCGACTACTGCAAGAGGAATACTGTCCTCGTGATGAGATCAGAAAGCTAGAGGCTGAGTTCTGGGTACTGAAGATGGTGGGCTCTGAGATCGAGCAATACTGTACTCGATTCCATGAGCTGTGTAAGCTATGTCCGGCTATGGTGACGCCGGAGTACAAGAAAATCGAGCAGTTCATCAGTGGGCTGCCCGAACAAATTCAGAGCATGGTGACTGCGTCTGACCTCACCACTATCCAACCTCTGATCAGGCTGGCTCATAAACTGACTGACCAAGCTGTAGCTCAGGGCAAGCTACCAAAACGAGGCGAGCATGTGAAGCCTCAAGAAAGCCAGAAGAGGAAGTGGGAACCCAGCCACCACCAATCTCATCAACCTCAACAACAACAAAGATCTGCACCAGCCAGAGCCTTTACTGCCACCCAACCCGACGACAAGGGGAAGGGTGTGTACCAAGGGAAATACCCCTTGTGTAACCGATGCTCTTATCACCACTTCGGGCAATGCGAACGATATCGTTGCTTGAAGTGTGGACGACATGGCCACATGGCCAAAGACTGCAGATCCAAATTTCCCAGTAACAACAACCCTAACCACAACCAGAACAACAACCAGAACACCTCCAGAGGGTGTTATGAATGTGGAAAACCAGGCCACATGAGGAGGGATTGCCCTCAATTGAAGAAGGCCGGTGGAGGAGCGGCCAAAGGAAGAGCATTTGTGATTGGCTCGGGAGAAGCCAAGGATGACCCAAACATCGTAACCGGTACGTTTCTTTTAAATAATGTCTATGCTAGCATATTATTTGATACCGGTGCCGATAGGAGCTTTATATCTAGTGAGTTTAGCAAATTACTAGATATTACCCCAACGCCACTAGACTACAAGTATACTGTAGAGTTAGCTGACGGCAAACTGATTGAAACACAACACATCTTCCGAGGATGCGTCATGGTTTTGGCGAATCACGAACTCGAAATTGACTTGATGCCGGTGACTCTCGGAAGCTTTGATGTGGTCGTTGGAATGGATTGGTTATCCGCTAACCAAGCTGAGATCGTATGCAACGAAAAGATCGTACGGGTAGCGTTGCAGAACGGTGAACAGATCTCGATTCAGGGGGAAAGGCGGGGAGTACCTCTGAACATCATATCATGCATGAAGGCAAACAAGTACCTACAAAAGGGATACACTGCAATACTAGCCCTCATCGCAGAGCAACCAAAGAAGGAGAGGAAGATTGAGGACATCGCTGTAGTCCGCGATTTTCCCGAAGTGTTTCCCGAAGATCTACCTGGACTACCTCCGAAACGACAAGTCGAGTTCCAGATAGACCTTACACCTGGAGCAGCACCGATTGCCAAAGCTCCATACCGACTAGCACCAACGGAGATGCAGGAACTGTCTAACCAGTTGCAAGAACTGTTAGACAAGGGATTCATCAGACCGAGCTTCTCACCTTGGGGAGCACCGGTCTTGTTCGTAAAGAAGAAAGACGGATCATTCCGTATGTGTATCGACTACAGAGAGCTGAACAAGGTGACGATCAAGAATCGATATCCCTTACCGCGAATAGACGATCTGTTTGACCAGTTGCAAGGGTCAAGCTACTATTCGAAGATCGATTTAAGATCGGGTTACCACCAACTAAGGATACAGGAAAACGATATCCCTAAGACTGCCTTTAGAACCCGATACGGACACTACGAATTCTTGGTTATGCCCTTTGGACTGACCAACGCACCAGCCGTATTCATGGATCTCATGAATAGAGTGTGTAAACCTTACCTGGACAAATTCGTAATAGTGTTCATCGACGACATCCTGATTTATTCAAAGGATCGGGAGGAACATGCCGAACATCTAAGGTTAGTCTTGGAACTACTGAAGAAAGAGCAACTGTACGCGAAATTTTCAAAATGCGACTTTTGGATTCGCGAAGTCCAATTCCTTGGACACGTGGTTAATGAGCAGGGAATTCACGTAGACCCAGCTAAGATCGAAGCCATTAAGAACTGGGAAGCACCCAAGACTCCAACTGAGGTGCGGCAATTCCTTGGACTGGCCGGGTACTACCGGAGATTCATTAGAGGATTCTCGAAGATTGCCCAATCATTGACGTCCCTGACCCATAAAGACAAAAAGTTCGATTGGGGAGACAAACAAGAAGCTGCTTTCAACCTGTTGAAGCAGAAACTATGCACTGCACCCATCCTATCCCTACCGGAAGGATGTGATGACTTCGTGGTGTATTGCGACGCTTCGAAACAAGGACTCGGTTGCGTGCTGATGCAACGCGAGAAAGTGATAGCATACGCTTCACGTCAACTGAAGGTGCATGAGAAGAACTACACGACTCATGACCTTGAGTTGGGAGCCGTGGTGTTTGCCTTGAAGATCTGGCGACACTACTTGTACGGCACGAAATGTACAATCTTTACCGATCATAAGAGCCTACAACACATCTTCGACCAGAAAGAGTTGAACATGAGACAACGAAGATGGGTTGAACTCATAGGTGATTATGATTGCGCCATCAAGTATCATCCCGGTAAAGCCAACGTAGTGGCCGACGCGTTGAGCCGAAAAGAAACAACAAAACGCGTGCGCGCACTACAACTTACGATCCATTCTGAACTGCCGAATCAAATTCGGATAGCACAACAGGAAGCTTTGAAAACTGAAAACCTCACTCTTGAAGCCATGCGTGGCATGGATAAGCAAATAAAGGCAAAAGACGACGGAGCTTACTACTTAATGGATCGAATCTGGATTCCACGCTACGGAGGATTGAGAGAAGTAGTGATGGATGAAGCTCACAAGAGCCGGTATTCCGTACACCCAGGCTCTGATAAGATGTATCACGATTTGAAGACAACCTATTGGTGGCCAAACATGAAAGCGGAGATAGCAACATACGTGAGTAAATGCCTAACGTGCTCAAAAGTCAAAGTTGAGTACCAGAAGCCATCAGGGTTACTTCAACAACCGGAACTACCAATGTGGAAGTGGGAGCAGATTTCCATGGATTTCATCACTAAACTGCCAAAGACGGCAAGTGGTTGCGATACCATCTGGGTTATCGTAGACCGACTGACAAAGTCTGCACATTTCCTACCCATTAAGGAGACTGACAAGCTAGACAAACTCACCCGGATTTACTTAAAGGAAGTGGTCACTCGACATGGAGTGCCAATCTCCATCATATCTGATCGCGACAGTCGATTCACGTCGCATTTCTGGAAGTCCTTGCATAAGGCTTTGGGCACGAGATTGGACATGAGTACTGCTTACCACCCGCAGACGGACGGGCAAAGTGAGCGAACGATACAGACACTGGAAGACATGCTCCGGGCATGTGTCATTGACTTTGGTAGTAGCTGGGAATCTCATCTACCATTAGTTGAGTTCTCCTATAACAATAGCTACCACACTAGCATTCAAGCTGCACCATTCGAGGCACTTTACGGACGTAAGTGTCGATCACCCATCTGCTGGACGGAAGTTGGAGACAGCCAACTGACTGGTCCAGAACTGGTGCACGAGACAACTGAGAAGATCGTGCAAATACGCAAACGAATGGCAGCAGCTCGGGACAGACAGAAAAGCTATGCCGACAAGCGACGCAAACCGTTGGAGTTCCAGGTGGGGGACAAAGTGTTGCTCAAGGTCTCGCCCTGGAAAGGTGTCATTCGGTTTGGCAAACGAGGAAAGTTGAACCCTCGTTACATTGGACCTTTTGAGATTACAAAGCGAATAGGCCCTGTAGCCTACGAACTAAACCTGCCAGTTGAACTGAGCAGTGTACACAACGTATTCCACATCTCGAACCTCAAGAAGTGCCTATCTGATGAGACACTTGTTATTCCTCTCGAGGAAATACAAATCGACGAACAATTGAATTTCGTTGAGGAACCAGTGGAGATTATGGACCGGGAAACTAAGAAACTCAAACTCAGCAAGATCCCAATAGTGAAAGTGCGATGGAATTCGCGACGAGGACCGGAATTCACGTGGGAACGTGAAGATCAGATGAAACAAAAGTACCCACACCTGTTCGCGGAACAGACAAACACTAGCAACACAAGTTGAATTTCGGGACGAAATTCTTTCTAACATGGGGAGGATGTGACACCCCGTAATTTCCAGGTCAGCATCTTAGTTATTTAAATGTTTATTTAAATACATTATGTACACGTGGCACTAGAATTAGATTAATTTAGTGTGACACGTGGCACGACAGTACAAACACAGACACCTGACAAGATAATTCGTGGAATTATCGACGAACAACACACACGTGTCAAAACACACGAACGTTGGTGAACGTCTCACACATTGTGTAGCACAACCCTCGAAACCTCACGAAACACTGTCACAAGTCAATTATGGCTAACACTTGACCGATAGAGTCCAAACGACGCTCGAATGATGTTTTACAGTCGAGAAACGGGCAAGAATGGGCCAGAACAACAAAACAAGCTTAGTGGGCTTGAAATTCAGGCCAGGCGGTACGCCTGACCCGACACACCCACGACAGGCGATGCGCGCGGGTGAAAAATGGGCGCCTCATCCGGCTGCATCCGCGCGTAACGACAGACGAGGTTCGCCCACTCCAGGCGTTACGCCTGGGGCGCCAGAATCGCCAAACAGCTTTTTAAGCCCCCAAGATCATCATAACCTCTACTATCATCATTTCTCTCGACCACACACGCCACCATTCGACCATAACCGATCCAGGAGCTCTGCCACACTCTTCTTCAACCTGTAGGAGACCATTGGAAGCCATTGAAGCCACCTTGAAGCTTAGAGAGCTTGAGGAGAGGAGTTGGAGCCCACACCATCACCATCACCATCGTCTTGCTGCGATTTCTTGCTGTCTAGGAGACCCAGAGGCTGTTCATCATCATCTTAGTGCTTCCTAGAACCTTAGAAGGTAATCTATGCATCCCTTATTGCTTAAAATCACCACAAAACCCACATGCAAGACTTGAATCACACATGCAAGCACTTTGAATGCACATGCACGAGATTTTGATCTGGGTTTGTTGATTTAGATATGTTTTATGATGATCTAAGGTGTTTAGATGATGATCTATGATGATCTATGATGATCTATGATGATGGGTATGGGTCTTGATGCTTAAAATGATGTTTTGTAAAGATATATGGACATGCATGTATGATCTAAGGCATTTTATATAGTTTTGTTGATGTTGAGATGATTCTTGATAATGTATAAGTGTCCTTGTAAGATTAGATTGTGATTATAATGGTCAAAATGTGATTTGGAGCCAAACTTGCTATTTATAGTAACTTTTTAGTTACAAGTGATGATTTGAAATAAATGATGAACATGCATGTATATAGAATTGTTGCTAGAATGATAACATGATGATTTGATGTGTTAGAAAGTGGTCTTGATAATGTTTACGGGCATATTTAGTGTTGTTACTATTTTTAGTAACTTTTTGGGGCAAAATGTTGATAGATGATAATTTGGGAAGAGATGACATGATTAAATGGTGTTAAGTGGTTTATTATGATGATTGGTGATATAAAAATTGGTTTAGAGATGTTAAATGGTCATTTCTATGCAAAATTAGGAAGTTACTATATTTAGTAACTTTATTTTTACAAAAACCAACTTATGAACGTTTTGAATGATTTGAACTTCCTAAATGGCTTAATATGTTATAACATGATGATTAGATACTAAGTTAGATGGTTTCCGATGTCACGTATACTAAAAATGGAAACTTTCCATTTTAGGAAACTTTTGTGCACTAACATGTTGTAAACGACTTATGTGAACCCGCATGATGATGTGCTATATGTTAACATGACCCCGTAGGACTATTGAACATGCTAGAACTCTAAAACCGTTATGCTTTGTGAACTTTCCATAAATGGAAACTTACTATAAATAGTAAGTTGTCCATAGACGCGACTTGCGCATTTTGCACACGACAAACACTTACACAATTGCTACACGAGTCACAAACCCTCACACGGTTCACCAACGGGTCGTTGACTTGACACGGTCAACTTTGGTCAAACACGGTCAAACATGGTCAAACATGGTCAAACATGGTCAAACACGGTCAACTTCGGTCAAACATGGTCAAACACGGTCAATGTGGACCAACACGAGCAAACACGGTCATTGTGGACCGACACGGACAAACATGAACAACCAAGGGTTGTTGGACACAAACACGAGCACTAACATTAGCACGGTCACTTACACGAACTCACGTACGATCTACGATATAGGTTGCCGGTGACCGACGTGCTACACGACAACTCGGGAGCTTACGCTTACATACATTCGTTTCACTAAGGTGAGTTTACGGCCCCTCTTTACTCTTTTTCAAACGCTTTTAAATAGGGGGAGAATACTTGTTGCATCGAGTCAAACATCTATTACTGTACAAACATTTTGGTGTATGCTGGTTTATTAGACAAACATTAAGTGTTGAACTCGTAACAAGCCCTCACAAAGTCTTACCGTTAATGTACAAACAACGTGGTAGATTTGGATGGATCCATTAGGGAATGACTAACCCCACGGGGCACTATGTTGACTGGATGTCATAACCCGTGCAAATTCTGACCTAACTTGCTATGCATACGAGGCATAGCGGAGGCAAGGACAAACAAGTCTAGTTCGGTAGTGACGCACTGACACTTTGGGCCTAGGGCTCGGTACTAACATTGATAAACAGCATGACACACTTTTCATTACTATATGTATATCAAAACCTGTGAACTCACCAACCATTGTGTTGACACTTGTTTTCAAACTTGTATTCTCAGGTAACTAGCAGGCTATGGATGCCAGGAATGCACGTAGGGGATCAGGCATAGGACCTACATGCATCTATTTATGTTTTCATGCAAACACTGTTTATTATGAATATGTATCTTTATCAAACATCGTAGTGTTTAACAACTTTTGATTTTCCGCTGCATATGTCAAACATTTGAATATTCCGCTGCTATATGATGAAATACTTTTTCCGCTGCAAACTATTTTAATTGTGTATGTGTCAAACATTGGAATTGTAAACGCATATAGAGGTGTTCTATATGACCTTGAGCTGTGATTCTGGACACGTCACATCCACGTGGACATTTGCCACAAGTGGGAATTTGGGGGTGTGACAAAAATGTTTACTCGAACATAAAAAGATTGATTCAAGTTTCGTGCTGCTCACCACTCCTCAAGGCCAAGGACCGGGTCGAACCGTCATTCCAAGATTCTAACTATCAGTTCTCACTCAATCCAAGAGCTAAAACGAAGCATTCATTTCATCTTCTTCCTATAGCGCATAACCATCCACTTATTATATAAGTGGATAATTTTATATGAAACCTACATAAAATTTAACCCAGACATGATCTAGGATAGCATTTATACATAAAAAAATATATAGAATTTAAAAGCATTTATGTAAAATATAATCCAAGGAAAATAATTTACGCACGCTTCTCAGCCCCGCATTTAGAAAACTAAAATGTTTAGAAAAGGGGCAATGAACTCACCTGTGTTGTAGTTCTTATGATTCAACCAAGAAAGATATGCATGCACGTTCTTTGTAGACGATGCATCTTCAACACCTGAGTTGATTTATTATGATTTGTATACTATAAGTATTTATAATTGACGTATATAGGGTTTTGGTCTCGGTGTGCAACTATGTGTCCTATGACCTTACTAGTGTGTTACTATGATTTCTCTTAAATATTCTATGTTATTTACCCACTATGAACCTTTATTCCATAATTAGTTGAAATTCAACCTTATTTACATAAGGTTTTTGGTGATAAAGACATAACCATTTAAATAAGACATCATTTATTAAAATCCTATTTAAAATACAAAACTTTAAGTTTAGAGAATCTTTTAAGTTACTTTATATCATTTTAATAAAACAAGTTATGATGATTCTTATAAAACTAGGGTTACAAGTTATAAATCATTTAATTTTAGTAAAATACAAGTTATTTTTAGGAAAAATACAATTTAAAGGTGTTAGAACTTAAGTTAATCTCACTAGATTAACTTCAAGTCCTTTGATAGTTCTTGGTTTCCCAACTTGATTCTTGTTCCATTTTGAATTGATTATAAAGTAAGTTATTCATTTGAATAACTAAATTGATTATAGGCTTGAATGAAAAAAAAATCTAAGTATTAAGTGTTGACATCTTAATGTCAATATCCCAATACTTAGTCATTTTTCTTGAATTCCCATAGCTCCCATCTTGTTCTTTAGTTCTTTTGTACCCATAGGTACTTCCCATGTCATGAACTTGATGTAACTTATTACTTAAGCTTATTTTATTAATCTCACATGTTTCTAAGGTAGCACACATGAACTCTTGGTTAACCACCTAAAACCATCATAGATATTAACTTTTCTTTTTAATTGTGGTTTCATGAGACAAACTTATGTGTTTTATACCCATTGGCTTGTTAAAGCACATATTTATATGTTTAATTAGGTTTAGAAAATGTTTTGGGTTAAAATCCTTAATATCGATGGTCAACAAAGCAGTTAACACCCTTGAAACCCCTAATGATCATCATCCGACACCCCCATATTCAAACTCATGCCACGACCTCATTTCTAAGTATTTAGGCTGGTTCCAAGTTTATTATACTTGGATTACACTCAAGCACTAACATCGACAGAACATGGCTAATATCGACGCCCCCAATGTCCAGCAATATCGATGGAACAAAGAACCTCCTATCGATACTACTATTTTCGACAGTCCTATGTTTGCTGACCACTTGACCATCGATAATAATAGTTTGTATGGAGGTTTTAGCCCAGAACTTTGGAGATCATCGAAACTAATAGTCTCGAAGAAATCCCATCGATTTTGGGCGGTCGACATTAACAATCTCAACACATGAAGATTGCTGATTTCCAGGTCGTCGACATTACCCTCTTCTTAGTGTTCTTGCATCGATATTGAGATTCCTAGGTTCTAACCCAATTCTAGCCACAACCAACTTCAATCCAACATGTTCCTTAGCTTCCTAATCTTTTTTTCTACAAAACCTATGCGTTTTAAGGATCGAACCACGGCTGGGAAGTCCAGGTGGTCGGAATAGTGACCAAATCACAAAACAGGTCGTTTAACCTTGTTTCTACCTCGATTTAAATGATCCAAAGCTTGGTTTCTTCACATTATCACGATCTACACATTTTTCCGGTCGTTTGGACACCAAAATCGCCTGATTTGGTGCAAATTTGAGTTAGAAATGAGGGTTTCTAGTGAGAGAAAAAGGTAGAGAGAGGGCCGGTTCTAGAGAGAGAAAATGGGTTGGTGGAAGGCATTAAATGACATTTAATGTCATTTTGATGATTTTAACAATCAGGTGTGTTCAGGTACTTTAGTATCGCTCGGTTTCGCGTAAACGCGTTGGGTTCGGATTTCGCGTAATGAAACGTCACGATGTTTTAAAATAGAAATCTCTAAATTATTTTAGGTGGTCATTCCTAATAAATTAACTAAATATATTTTGTTTATTTTTAAAATTTCAAAAACGTTTAATTTAATTGTTTCATCGAATCGTACCGTTTTCGCGTGTATTCGTACACATCTTCACCTGTACGAACATGACTACAACTGTACTCTCTGATTTGATTTTCTAGTTATCAGACATCATTCACAAAGTTAAACTCATAGATATATTCGTGCGAATAGTCACCCACATGAATATTCTGTCAGCTTAATATTCACATAATGACGTCCGTTATTATTTTGTTCGATTAAAAATGATGAACGTGCGCGAAAACCGCGCGTGAAACGGAGTTATCGCGATTCGGGAATCGTGAAAACAAGTCTGATGTTGTTGACGATTGCAAGACGTGAATTCGCTCTAAAAACCATCCCGCATTGCCTAAGAAACCAATATTTTGCCATTTTAAACACCTATAAATATCCTTGTTTGGTCTTTTATAGTTTTCAACTCCTATTTGAGTATAAACAAGTTGAATAACCAAATTTTGGTGGTTCTACAAGTGCAATACCTATTGGGATGTTGAACATAGTAGTTTTATTGTATGCTATTGACGAGGAGGGGCTGCCCTTCGTGTCACACCCTCATTTTCCCACTAACGAAATCATACTGTTTAGGGCGTGACAAACCAGGATCTCAGTCATTAAACATAGCGAAAGACCTCTATATGCTTTGAAACATAAATTAGTCTTATTTCATAAAATCAAAGTCTAACGTTGCGGAAGCATTTGAAAATTAATAACAAAACATGTCTGTTGTAAAAACCATGCGTTACAATATTCAATGTTTTAAATAAACAAATAAATAGAAACTGATGCATGAGACTCAACGTCCTAGTCCCCGCTTGCGCTTGCTTGTGCTTTAGTGTCCTGAGAAAACATGCAAGTATAGTCAACACAAAGGTTGGTGCACTCACAGGTTTGTACAAATAATCACAAATGTTTCGACAACCATTTGAAATGTAAATGTTGCAGATAACAATATCACACATTGCACTGTTAGTGATAGCTACTCATTTGCACCATTTACTTAAACGGTCGACACCGAAGCTGATTGTTTGAATGTTGGATGCCTTTTTACCACTGTCTAACACTAACAATATTAATGTCTGAATTGGGCTAGTTAAACACCTGCATAGATCTACCATCTACGAAGTGAGGCTTGTCAAACCCAACAGATCTATCTTCAACTACCACGCTTTGCACTATGGCAAACTAAACGGTTCGATATGTAAGGACTTCTAGTGTTATGTTCGCACTTACAGTAAATAGCTAACCAATGCAAGTTATATGTATCTAAAAGTGTTTGTTTGCACATGTTTTCTCCCCCAAAACAGTAAAAGTAAAAAGGGGCCATGTACGCACCTTGGAATGCAAACATAATAATCAAGTGTTCGTGAAATCACGTAGACAAACTTCTACGAAAAATCTGTGTTATAATAATAACGTTGTGTTATTCGCAATGTCAAATTGTGTTTGTGGTCACATACGTATCAACACACATATATTAGGTTTGTTTGAAACGTACATACAAAAGCATGCACGGATTTTAAATTCGTTCGTTTAAACCGTATAAGCATATACGATTTCATTTTAAAACACGTAATTATACGCAATTAGACTTTTGGTTAAAATATAAATTTTATCATTTTATTTTGTTCGTGATTCCATTATGGTTTCAACAAAATTCGAACGGATCGATTTGGAGTTAAAACAAAGAAGTTATGATAAAAACACCAAAAATTTACTTTGAGTTCAAAAACCGGCAGACGCCAGGTTCGAACCCTCGACCTCACCCTCACAGCACACCCTCTCTACCAGTCCAACCTGCTAGGGATTCGTATACAGATTCAGAAATTAGTTCCTTTATCATGAAACAACCCAGTTCCCTTATTTTAACCAAACCGATCCAATCCTAATTCCAATTGCACCCGATCCGAACCCAATCGATCACTGAACCATGGGGCTATAGTTCCACATATCTAGGCGAGTTCATATGTGTGTTTAATTGATCTATTACAATCAAAATCGTATGGTTTTTATACCTTGACCGAATTCGAACCTAAGTCCCAAATCCTCAACTCAAATTTGTTAAATTCGTTAATGTAAAGCTGTAAATCCATGGGGTTTTCTTTCAGCAAGAAATTTCAAACCTTTCTACATATTTAATTTGGACATCTCATTCGTTTAGATTAAAACCCCCAAAACGTTTTTTAATCCAAAATGTGAAACTAGTTCGAAACCAATTCGATGTTGTTTAATAAAATTGACATAGGGTTTTTGTTAATCTAGGCCTTGCGAAACTCAGAGTGTAACTTAATTTGATTTATCATCATGTTTGAATAGAAAACACCAATTCATTCTATGTCAAGAACCCTAGATCTTGAAATTGTAAAATTCATTGCGATTTAATAAAATTAACATGGGGCTTTTGTTTAAAACTCTATTGCACAGCTGTGTATGGTTGTAATTTGATTATGAAATTCTTTTGTGTTGAAAGCCCCAAATCGTACGATGAACCCTAGACTTAGGATTCATGAAATTCAATTTTTTTACATGAAATAAGCATAGTGCTTTGCTTAATTGGCCTATTTAGGTTGTGTGAGAGTCAATTTTTACCTGTTTTGATTTCCATTTGGTGCAGTTCAACTAGAGCTTGAGTTTTGGCCTACCCCACGATCAAGTTCTTCTTCCCGTAGCTTCTTGAATCAAACTGATGGATTCAAAAGCCTCTGAGGGTGACGATTAGAAAGTTCAATTGTGTGAAATTCGATCAAATTGCATGTATTTTATAGTTGTTATTGGCAATTTCGACTTTTATGAGTTGTTAATCGTTTTATTTTGGCAATTGATGGCTTATTAACTGAAAAAAACCGTTAATCATCATGATTATGAGTTTTATGATTGATTAATTCTACTAATTATGATGGATTAATGTTAATTTCAAATTTCCCACTTGATTAATGTAACATTTGTGCATATAGTCATGTAGTTGTAAACAGTGTTAGAACAGTGTCTATTCATGGTTCAGTTCGTCAATGTGATTCGTATGTTCATAATGTGTGCTTGTGTGTTACAGGATCTTAGTAATCAGAAAACAAGTATGTATTATTATTTACAGTCGATTTCACTAAGCAAGAACAGTAACTTGTTATATCGAAACAGTGGTGGGCAGCGAGAGTGAGCCCTATATATATACTGCGTTCGGTGTAACAGGTTAGTGTTAGTGCGTAGTGTTGAGACGAGTATTATAACATTTAATTAATTCAACCAAGATCGTAATCTGTAAGCGAGACTGAGTATAGTTATGGGTGACGATCCATAATAATACGAATGTTGAACTTATAATTACGATTAAACGACTTTAAATAATTAATACGATCGAAAAACGTACGCGATTGCGGGTATACACGTAATTGTGAATGTTTAACGATCCGACAACACACGAAGAGTAAAAATAATTAAATTAATTATTTTATATTTTTACAATTTTGAAACTCATCATTTTAATAGTTTAACAACTATTTTAAATAAACCGCGTAAAATACGCGTTACGTTCCGGAAACGCGAACCGAGCAACCGAAACGGACCCGAATACCACACGGGTTATAAAATCCTTGAACAAACCTTTTTCTTCCATTTTTGGCAGCCAAACCCTCTCTCTCTATAAATTTCGCAAACCCTCTATCTCTCTAGAAAACCGAGCTTCAAACGCGCGTATCTCCTACGTTTCTCGACGGAATTCGGTGTTCTTGGTGTCCACGCGAAGCTCTCAACATTGTCTACACGAAAGTACAAGATTTACGCAGATTTGTCCAGCCAATCTCGAGGTAATGAAGCTTGAAAGATCACGAAATTAGGGTTTTCATTTGTGAGTTCGTGAATTACACACATAACCGGTTTATCTACACTAATCTTTGAGTTTCGACTGCATAGTAACCTTTTGTGATGTTAGATCGACCTAGCTACAGACCTAGAACCAGTTGGATGTATTGATGATGGCGCAGGTAACAGGTTCGTGAGAACCAGGAGGAAACGAACCACGAAGGTTTCTGGCCGAACCCTTGTGAACATGGTGAACCTCAGCGAACCCTGCATGGTTCGTTGGGTACCAGACGAACCCAGACAGTCCTAGCGAACCTGTTTCCAGCCTTCATGCATCCACGAACTTTTCTTGTTGCTGCGAACCATTGATGATCATGGACGAACCCTTGCATTCGCGAACCAGCAACATGCAGCGAACTCTAGTAACCTATGACGAACCCTTTCTGTAGAACACTTCACGAACCCTGTATGGTTCGTGGCATGATCAACCGAACCCCTTTGATGCTCCTAGTCAACGAACCTTCGGGTGTCCCACGAACCTTAGTATAGACACGAACCATGGGGATGTGACCGAACCCTTGTTGATGATTATTATCAGCGAACCCTAAGGGGGTCACGAGCCCTTTGTCGAACCAGCTATTTCACGAACCATCATGCATGGCCGAACCACCCAATAAGCCGAACCTTGTCATGTTGTTAGCCGAACCATGGCCCATTAAATTGAAGGGTTCGCTGCCAAGGTGATGGGCCGAAGCCTAACATCCAAGAACTTCACTTTGCTCGGCCCAATTCAAAACATAATCGGCCCAACTCAATGCTACAAGGCCCAATATGGTCTTTGGCATTCTACACGGTCCATAAACAAGTGGATTGGCCCAACATCATAATCAATTGGCCCTTTGTTAACACAAACGGCCCATGGACCTCCATTTGAGCTAGTATCATAATTATGGGCTTAAGGCCCAATGTGTGGCCCATAAACTCTATGTATATGTGAAATTGGTCAAAATGGGTTTAAGTTGCAACTTATCTTAAGCACATGATCAATTCACAATCACAAGACTTATGAAACAATTGAACATCTTTTCACAATACATGTTAATCAAATGGTGATAGAATTCGCAAACATTTATCATTGTATGCACAAGGAGTGTACACAACAGAACATTTCACATTAGTTTCTTGAACCCATGATCAAACAATAAATCCAAGACATAACTTTCAAGTGTTAATCAAGTTCAAGTGAACACAAGTCAATCAATGAATCAAAGTCTATACAATTATAAATCTTATATCTTATGTATGATTACAATGATATAGGAACAAGTTAGAAGTCCTGTTTGCTACTTGCTAACTGTTTAAGTTCAGAGTCTACTGCAGACAGGTGAGAACTTTAGCCCCTCTTTTACTGTTTTATAACTGTTTTGGGGTGGAACACGTGATCAAAACCGCTATTTCAATCTTGTTTCATTGCACAGTTTATGTGCATTCATAAACATTACAGGTTTATCTTATGAATCCAAGTGATTCTTCAACTGTTTAAGGAAATTGTCAACTGTTTTAAAGGAATTATTTACTATTAAACCCTTATTACTAAAAAGGATTTTATAATGTTTTCTTGAAATGTTTTATAACAGTTTTACTCAAATGTTCTTTTAAAGGATTTTACAAACCCTTTTGTTATAAACCTTGTTATTACACAAGGTCATCACATCATGGTATTCAAAACAAGTGGTTCACAACATGGTATCCAAATCAAGTGGTTCAAAACATGGTATTCAAATTTATTGGTTCAAAACATGGTATTCAAGTCAAGTTGTTCACATCATGGTATTCAAATCAAGAGATTCATTTCATGTTACATAAACAAAGGATTCAACTCGCGGAGTTAAATCCAGGTTTTCAATAAGACATTAACACATCCGGTTAAAGTAAGATTCAGAAAACATGGTGTCCATTGTTGTAAACAAACTTATAAACCCATCAAGTATCATATTCATTAACGTTAGTACTGGGTGATCACAACAAGGGAAAGCGGACACATTGTTTCTTATCCAGGATGGAGTTAGCTTTTAAATTTGTTTTAAAAGCTAACTGCAGGTCTGGTGTCATTGTTTTCTTATCCAGGATGGAGTTGGCTTTTAAATTTGCTTTTAAAAGCCAACTGCAGGTCTGGTGTCATATGGTTATCAAAACTGCTGACGTATTATCTAACTCCAAACGTGGTTTGGGACTTGATATTATCGGCTGTCGTGCGAACAGTGATTGGACTGTTTACACTCATTTTCTTACTTGATGTTAGTTTGGGTTGCAGCTCATCCGTGTGAATCTTATGATGCTTTAACTTACCTATGTCTTATATCATATAACTCATGTTTACAAATGTTTAAACCTATTGTTCTCACCAACTACGTCTGTAGTTGACAGTTACTTTTCACGTGTTTCAGGTAATCAGGTTTAAGACATTCTCAGGGACAACTAAGGAGACCATTCTAAGATAGAACAAGATGAAGAAACATGCTAGGATGGAATAGAAACTCACTAAATCCTAAATGTTTAATTGTCTTGTTTGGAGTCTTATTTTGTAAACTATATTTTGGGTCTGTAGTTGTCTTACTTTTGGTAGATAGATTGTCTGTAACTTATCAACTGTCTAAACATTATGAAATGTAGTAAGCCATTGTGGTTGTTCTTATTCAATACTTGTGCATGATTCAACTGATCATACGTCACCGCGCCGTGGATTCCGCACGCGGCGCAGGGGTGTGACAGGTTGGTATCAGAGCCAAGGTTGTAGAGAACTAGGAAAAACCCAATGTTTAATGACCTAGACTATAACCTAAGCTACCCAATAGGACTAAGTGCTATAGACTTGAGGATACTTAGGATCTAAGTAACTTAAGTGAGCATTAAGTCTACATTAAGCTTGAAAGATCTTAGGGACATTTTTCTAAGATTAGACATCGAGTCAAAGAATTTGAACCGGAATTCTATAATTTTAGAAACCGGATTAAATTCTCACACATATGCATTTAAGGATTTCAGAGGCAAGGATCTATATTCTTAGTATCCTTGATCTGAAATTCTCACACAGAGATCATTATAGAAATTCAGAGGCAAAGATCTGTATTATCAGTATCTTTGATATGAATTTCTTGTCATATTCATTATGGGATTTAGAGGCAAAGATCTATTAATTTAGTATCTTTGATCTAAGATCCTTGTCGTATTCATTATGGGATTTAGAGGCAAAGATCTATTAATTTAGTATCTTTGATCTAAGATCCTTGTCATATTCATTATAGGATTCAAAGGTCAAGATCTATTAATTTAGAACTTGGATTTGAGATCCTTGTCATATTCATTATAGGATTCAAAGGTCAAGATCTATTAATTTAGAACTTGGATTTGAGATCCTTGTCATATTCATTATAGGATTCAAAGGTCAAGATCTATTAACTTAGAACTTGGATTTGAGATCCTTGTCATATCACTATAGGAATTCAAAGGTTGAGGTCTATTAATTTAGAACTTAGATTTGAAATCCTTGTCATTGTTATCATTATCATGGATTCATTATCATAGGAACTTTATGACTTAGAATCTGTGTAACAGTATTCTTTAGTTGAAGTTCTCACAGGAAATCATTATGCTCAGTACTGTAAGTATTGGGAAACTAGGTTGATTAACCTAGGACACATATACATAAACCTAAGGTCTTAGTTTCTAGTAAATTAAGGACCATGGTTTACACAATCATAAACATAATCAAGAACAAGAGGAAATCATGAGACAATCATAATCAAACAACAGTTGGAATCTTAGCCCCAAATATAGACGACGGATTAACGCTGACGTGTTGAGGTAAGTGGTGGGTCGGTGAGAGCTTACCCTATATATAAGCTTATTTCAGTATGTTAGGGGGAATCCGGCGTTTGTATTTGGAGTGAGGATTCGGGATCAACTGGACACATGGAACATTAGTCAAAACACATGGGATACAATCATTTGGGAACAATCATTGGTGAATCAAATCATAATGAAATTCAAACTTGGATGAACCAGACATTATGGTGAATCAACCAAGTTGTGAACATTCTGTAAATGTAAACCTTAAGTGAAATTCTTAAGTGATTACATCATTGGTACTTACTGACATAGGTTAACAGGAAAGTGTAGAACACACGTATGACTTAGTTCTACATGTTAACAACTGTTAGTAGGTGCACGCATAACATAATCATAGTTCAATCATGGAATCAATCATAGTTCAAGTTGATCAAAGATCATGGGATTCTTAATCAATGGAAAACACATGGAAATCAGTACAAACGTGTTGCCAAATGCTAGCAAGGGCATGATCGTGGTATACCGAAACGGTGGTGGGCAGCGAGAGTGAGCCCTATATATAAGCTATTTTCGGTATATCGGGAAAGTGTCAGTGTGTAGGTTTGGTGGAGAGATCATGAGACATCGTACATATTCACATGATAAGTATACAAATAAGTTGATAACTTATACGTGTACTGGATCATATTACAATTGAATGATAATACTAGTAGTATGGATATATTACTGACCTTATCATGAAAATTCAATTGTATCCATTCTCATTACTGACCCGCTTGTGGCTTCTATTCGTAGAATGCCTCCTCGACGAGACCCAAATGCTGGGGGTTCGACAAGCGGTAATGATGATGAAATTAACAAGATTGCTCGAGCTATCGCTGTTCACATGAGGGATGTGATCCCGGGTATGGTCACTGATATTACCCAGAATCTTCGGGGAAGTACCGGTGATTCTGCACACAACTCAAATGCCACAAACGCTGGAACTGCTAACTTTACTTTCAAGCAGTTCAACGATGCTAAGCCTCCTAAGTACTCTGGTACCGAAGGAGCTACCGGCCTACTGCAATGGCTGGAAAGCATCGAAGACATTCTAGACTTCACTGGATGCCCTGAAAATCTAAAGGTCAAGATGGCCTCGAGTGCATTTCATAAGGGCGCACTTACCTGGTGGAACTCTGAGAAGAACACCAGGGACGTGAAGTCGCTCTAGCCTTACCATGGGATGGATTCAAGAACTTACTTGTGGAAAAGTTTTGTCCACGCCATGAACTGAAGAAACTGGAGGTGGAGATGTGGAATCTGGTGCAGGATAGTGGTGAAAACGCAAGTATACAACTCGGTTCCATGAGTTGTGTATCCTCGTACCTCACTTGGTTACTCCTCTACCCCGCAGGATAGAGAATACATTGAAGGGTTGCCCTTGGTTGTCAGAGGAACTGTTATGGGGAACAACCCCACTACTTTGGAAGCTGCGATACAACTGGGTGCTACTCTTACTGAAGAGTATGTGAAATCTGGGGTGCTCACCCGAAAGGGATTCAAAAGGGCACAGATTGAGGAAGGCAAGAAGCCTGAACAGCACCATCATAAGAAGAAGAAACAGAAAACAATCAAGAACTTTGCAGCGTTGACTGCGGCTGCACCTACTCATGCTACTCCCCTCACTGCTATGCCACAACCCGCTAATGTCAGAAAGCAGTACACTGGCTCGTTTCCACTCTGCACCAAATGCCAGTACCATCATCTGCCCAATACTCCATGCAAGAAGTGTCACAAGTGTGGGCGTATGGGACACTTTGCAGCGACTTGTCGATCTGCTCATCTTATTGCTGCAACAACTGCTGCCACAACTTCTACTGCTGCAGGTGGAAGAGCCTGCTATAATTGTGGGGCAGAAGGGCACTTCAGAAACCAGTGTCCAAAACTCAATAACAATACTGCTGCTGCTCGTGCTTTTGTGATTGGAACTGCGGAAGCACGTGAGGAGCCGGCAGTCATCACGGGTACATTTCTTATCAATGATCACTATGTTCCTATCATATTTGATACTGGTGCTGATAAAAGTTTTATCTCTGCTCATACTGCTTCTTTGCTTAATATGCAACTATCCACACTTACTGCTCCCTATACTGTAGAAGTAGCGAATGGTAAGACTATAGTTGTAGATTCCATCATTCATGCTTGTGAGCTAAGACTAAATGACCATCTCTTTTCCATCGATCTCATTCCTATGACTCTCGGAAGCTTCGAAGTTGTAGTAGGAATGGATTGGCTATCTAAGAATAATGCTGAAATCGTATGCTCGGAGAAATTTATTCGAATTCCCCTACCGTCCGGCGAAACGATGATAGTCTACGGTGAGAAACCCTGTCGCGAATTGAAGATTGTATCGTGCATCAAGGCGAGGAAGTATCTGAAGAAGAAATATTATGCATTCTTAGCTCACGTGGTGGAAAAGAAACCTGACAAGAAAGCAGTTGGAGACGTACCGGTTATCAAAGACTATCCAGACGTATTTCCAGAAGACTTGCCTGGACTACCACCAGTCCGACAAGTGGAGTTTAGAATTGATCTCGTCCCTGGAGCAAACCCAGTGGCGAAGTCACCGTATCGGTTAGCACCGTCTGAGATGCAAGAACTGTCTAGTCAGCTTCAAGAACTTTTAGACAAAGGTTTTATAAGACCGATTTTCTCTCCATGGGGAGCTCCGGTTCTCTTTGTCAAAAAGAAAGACGGTTCATTCCGTATGTGCATAGACTATCGTGAGCTGAACAAGTTGACAATCAAGAATAGATATCCTCTGCCCAGGATCGATGATCTGTTTGATCAATTACAGGGAGCAACTTGCTTCTCTAAGATTGACTTACGATCTGGGTATCATCAGTTAAGAGTAAATGATGAGGATATACCAAAGACGGCATTTAGGACTCGATATGGACACTATGAGTTTGTGGTTATGCCATTTGGGCTGACCAATGCACCCGCAGTGTTCATGGACTTGATGAATCGAGTCTGTAGGCCTTACTTGGATCAGTTTGTTATCGTCTTTATTGACGATATACTGATTTATTCCAAGTCAGAACGAGAACATGAGGATCATTTGAAGAAAGTCTTGGAACTACTAAGAAAGGAACAACTTTATGCTAAATTCTCAAAGTGTGAATTTTGGCTAAAGGAGGTTCACTTCTTAGGACATGTCATAAACAAAGATGGAATTCATGTAGATCCAGCCAAGATTGAGGCGATTAAGAACTGGACTACTCCATCTACTCCAACAGAGATTCGTTCATTTCTGGGTCTGGCAGGTTATTATAGAAGATTCATTGCAAACTTCTCTAAGATAGCTATGCCACTCACTACATTGACTCAGAAAAGTCAAGCTTTTATATGGGGACAGAAACAAGAAGATGCATTTCAACTTCTTAAACAGAAGTTATGCAATTCTCCTATCCTTAGTCTTCCAGAAGGCAGTGATGATTTCATTGTCTACTGTGATGCTTCAAACCTTGGTCTCGGTTGTGTACTTATGCAACGGGACAAGGTCATTGCTTATGCTTCAAGACAACTTAAGGTTCACGAGAAGAATTACACTACTCATGACCTTGAGTTAGGGGCTGTGGTCTTTTCATTGAAGATTTGGAGACACTACCTGTATGGTACTAAATGTGTTATCTATACAGACCACAAGAGCCTTCAACACATTCTCAATCAGAAAGAACTCAACATGAGACAACGACGTTGGGTTGAGCTTCTAACTGATTACGACTGCGAGATTCGTTACCATCCGGGTAAAGCCAATGTGGTGGCGGATGCTCTTAGTCGCAAGGAACCAGTCAAACCAATTCGTGTTAGAGCCATGGAGATCAACACACAGCCAAACTTGAAAGACTTGATTCGTATTGCACAACAACAAGTAGTAACAGACAATCAACTCAAAACAGACTTGGATTGCGGAATTGAGAAGAAGCTTGAACCCCGATCTGATGGGGTGTTATATCTCAACGGCCGCATTTGGATTCCAAAGTCTGATGAATTGCGCACGCTCATCTGTGATGAGGCACATAAGTCGCGATACTCAGTTCATCCTGGAGCCGACAAGATGTATCAAGACTTGAGGACATCTTACTGGTGGCCGGGGATGAAGAAAGACATAGCACTGTACGTGGGAAAATGTCTTACATGTTCAAAGGTCAAAGCAGAACATCAAAAGCCTTCGGGACTTCTGCAGCAACCTGAAATTCCTCAATGGAAATGGGAGCAAATTTCCATGGATTTCATAACAAAGTTGCCGAGAACTCCGAGAGGTTTCGATTCGATTTGGGTGATCGTTGATCGACTCACCAAATCTGCTCATTTTCTCCCGATCCGAGAGGATTACAAGATGGAGAAGCTATCCACATTGTACATCAACGAAATCATTGCACGTCATGGTACTCCAACATCAATCATATCTGATCGTGATAGTCGTTTCACTTCTCGCTTTTGGCAATCATTGCAAAAGGCTTTGGGAACGCGTGTTAATCTTAGCACGGCGTATCATCCCCAAACCGACGGCCAAAGCGAGAGGACTATCCAAACACTTGAAGACATGCTTCGTTCTTGTGTCATTGACTTCGGTGGAAGTTGGGACACTCATCTCCCACTCATTGAGTTTTCATATAACAATAGCTATCATACGAGCATTCAATGTGCACCATTCGAAGCTCTATATGGTAGAAAGTGCCGATCACCGGTCTGTTGGACCGAGATTGGTGACTCACAGGTCGTAGGACCAGAACTCATTCAGGAAACATCAGACAAAATCACAATCATTCAGTCACGGCTTAAGGCCGCACGAGATCGGCAGAAGAGTTATGCTGATCGACGTCGGAAACCGCTTGAGTTCCAAGTCGGTGACCGAGTCTTACTCAAAGTTTCTCCCTGGAAAGGCGTTGTCCGATTCGGGAAGAAAGGGAAACTTGCACCAAGGTACGTTGGACCTTTTGAGATCCTGGAACGGATTGGTCCCGTAGCCTACAAACTCAAACTTCCAGTGGAGCTAAGCAATGTTCATGATACTTTTCATGTATCAAATCTTAAGAAATGCTTGGCGGATCATGATGTTCAGATTCCACTGGAAGACATACAGATTCAGAACAACATGCAATTCATTGAACGTCCAGTTGAGATCATGGATCATGGGGTCAAGAAACTTAAACGCAGCCGTATCCCGATCGTGAAAGTGCGATGGGAGGGCAAACGCGGTGCTGAGTTCACCTGGGAACGTGAAGACCAGATGAAGCTTAAGTACCCTCATCTTTTTACAGTATCTTCGGCTAGTTAATTTCGGGACGAAATTCCCTTAACTAGGGGAGACTGTAACATTTGTGCATATAGTCATGTAGTTGTAAACAGTGTTAGAACAGTGTCTATTCATGGTTCAGTTCGTCAATGTGATTCGTATGTTCATAATGTGTGCTTGTGTGTTACAGGATCTTAGTAATCAGAAAACAAGTATGTATTATTATTTACAGTCGATTTCACTAAGCAAGAACAGTAACTTGTTATATCGAAACAGTGGTGGGCAGCGAGAGTGAGCCCTATATATATACTGCGTTCGTGTAACAGGTTAGTGTTAGTGCGTAGTGTTGAGACGAGTATTATAACATTTAATTAATTCAACCAAGATCGTAATCTGTAAGCGAGACTGAGTATAGTTATGGGTGACGATCCATAATAATACGAATGTTGAACTTATAATTACGATTAAACGACTTTAAATAATTAATACGATCGAAAAACGTACGCGATTGCGGGTATACACGTAATTGTGAATGTTTAACGATCCGACAACACACGAAGAGTAAAAATAATTAAATTAATTATTTTATATTTTTACAATTTTGAAACTCATCATTTTAATAGTTTAACAACTATTTTAAATAAACCGCGTAAAATACGCGTTACGTTCCGGAAACGCGAACCGAGCAACCGAAACGGACCCGAATACCACACGGGTTATAAAAGCCTTGAACAAACCTTTTTCTTCCATTTTTGGCAGCCAAACCCTCTCTCTCTCTATAAATTTCGCAAACCCTCTCTCTCTCTAGAAAACCGAGCTTCAAACGCGCGTATCTCCTACGTTTCTCGACGGAATTCGGTGTTCTTGGTGTCCACGCGAAGCTCTCAACATTGTCTACACGAAAGTACAAGATTTACGCAGATTTGTCCAGCCAATCTCGAGGTAATGAAGCTTGAAAGATCACGAAATTAGGGTTTTCATTTGTGAGTTCGTGAATTACACACATAACCGGTTTATCTACACTAATCTTTGAGTTTCGACTGCATAGTAACCTTTTGTGATGTTAGATCGACCTAGCTACAGACCTAGAACCAGTTGGATGTATTGATGATGGCGCAGGTAACAGGTTCGTGAGAACCAGGAGGAAACGAACCACGAAGGTTTCTGGCCGAACCCTTGTGAACATGGTGAACCTCAGCGAACCCTGCATGGTTCGTTGGGTACCAGACGAACCCAGACAGTCCTAGCGAACCTGTTTCCAGCCTTCATGCATCCACGAACTTTTCTTGTTGCTGCGAACCATTGATGATCATGGACGAACCCTTGCATTCGCGAACCAGCAACATGCAGCGAACTCTAGTAACCTATGACGAACCCTTTCTGTAGAACACTTCACGAACCCTGTATGGTTCGTGGCATGATCAACCGAACCCCTTTGATGCTCCTAGTCAACGAACCTTCGGGTGTCCCACGAACCTTAGTATAGACACGAACCATGGGGATGTGACCGAACCCTTGTTGATGATTATTATCAGCGAACCCTAAGGGGGTCACGAGCCCTTTGTCGAACCAGCTATTTCACGAACCATCATGCATGGCCGAACCACCCAATAAGCCGAACCTTGTCATGTTGTTAGCCGAACCATGGCCCATTAAATTGAAGGGTTTCGCTGCCAAGGTGATGGGCCGAAGCCTAACATCCAAGAACTTCACTTTGCTCGGCCCAATTCAAAACATAATCGGCCCAACTCAATGCTACAAGGCCCAATATGGTCTTTGGCATTCTACACGGTCCATAAACAAGTGGATTGGCCCAACATCATAATCAATTGGCCCTTTGTTAACACAAACGGCCCATGGACCTCCATTTGAGCTAGTATCATAATTATGGGCTTAAGGCCCAATGTGTGGCCCATAAACTCTATGTATATGTGAAATTGGTCAAAATGGGTTTAAGTTGCAACTTATCTTAAGCACATGATCAATTCACAATCACAAGACTTATGAAACAATTGAACATCTTTTCACAATACATGTTAATCAAATGGTGATAGAATTCGCAAACATTTATCATTGTATGCACAAGGAGTGTACACAACAGAACATTTCACATTAGTTTCTTGAACCCATGATCAAACAATAAATCCAAGACATAACTTTCAAGTGTTAATCAAGTTCAAGTGAACACAAGTCAATCAATGAATCAAAGTCTATACAATTATAAATCTTATATCTTATGTATGATTACAATGATATAGGAACAAGTTAGAAGTCCTGTTTGCTACTTGCTAACTGTTTAAGTTCAGAGTCTACTGCAGACAGGTGAGAACTTTAGCCCCTCTTTTACTGTTTTATAACTGTTTTGGGGTGGAACACGTGATCAAAACCGCTATTTCAATCTTGTTTCATTGCACAGTTTATGTGCATTCATAAACATTACAGGTTTATCTTATGAATCCAAGTGATTCTTCAACTGTTTAAGGAAATTGTCAACTGTTTTAAAGGAATTATTTACTATTAAACCCTTATTACTAAAAAGGATTTTATAATGTTTTCTTGAAATGTTTTATAACAGTTTTACTCAAATGTTCTTTTAAAGGATTTTACAAACCCTTTTGTTATAAACCTTGTTATTACACAAGGTCATCACATCATGGTATTCAAAACAAGTGGTTCACAACATGGTATCCAAATCAAGTGGTTCAAAACATGGTATTCAAATTTATTGGTTCAAAACATGGTATTCAAGTCAAGTTGTTCACATCATGGTATTCAAATCAAGAGATTCATTTCATGTTACATAAACAAAGGATTCAACTCGTGGAGTTAAATCCAGGTTTTCAATAAGACATTAACACATCCGGTTAAAGTAAGATTCAGAAAACATGGTGTCCATTGTTGTAAACAAACTTATAAACCCATCAAGTATCATATTCATTAACGTTAGTACTGGGTGATCACAACAAGGGAAAGCGGACACATTGTTTCTTATCCAGGATGGAGTTAGCTTTTAAATTTGTTTTAAAAGCTAACTGCAGGTCTGGTGTCATTGTTTTCTTATCCAGGATGGAGTTGGCTTTTAAATTTGCTTTTAAAAGCCAACTGCAGGTCTGGTGTCATATGGTTATCAAAACTGCTGACGTATTATCTAACTCCAAACGTGGTTTGGGACTTGATATTATCGGCTGTCGTGCGAACAGTGATTGGACTGTTTACACTCATTTTCTTACTTGATGTTAGTTTGGGTTGCAGCTCATCCGTGTGAATCTTATGATGCTTTAACTTACCTATGTCTTATATCATATAACTCATGTTTACAAATGTTTAAACCTATTGTTCTCACCAACTACGTCTGTAGTTGACAGTTACTTTTCACGTGTTTCAGGTAATCAGGTTTAAGACATTCTCAGGGACAACTAAGGAGACCACGCTAAGATAGAACAAGATGAAGAAACATGCTAGGATGGAATAGAAACTCACTAAATCCTAAATGTTTAATTGTCTTGTTTGGAGTCTTATTTTGTAAACTATATTTTGGGTCTGTAGTTGTCTTACTTTTGGTAGATAGATTGTCTGTAATTAATCAACTGTCTAAACATTATGAAATGTAGTAATCCATTGTGGTTGTTCTTATTCAATACTTGTGCATGATTCAACTGATCATACGTCACCGCGCCGTGGATTCCGCACGCGGCGCAGGGGTGTGACAATTAACAACGAATTTTGACTTTAAAGGTCAAAATTGGACCTTTCTTGTAATTATAAGTTAAATCCTCATAGTTTAGATGTTTGTAACCTTGTTTTGTTCAATTCTAATCCTTCTGGTTTGATATGGTGAAATTTCGTGCAATTTCTGTTAATTTTTGGTTAACGGTTTTAACCTGAAATGCCGAAATGTCACACTTCGAGATTGTCTCGTCTGTAAAGATTCTTTGAGGTATATTTCTTTTTCTTTTTCTTATCTTCATTATTCATTTATTTATTTTTTTCATAGTCTAAGTAGTTAAGCCTAGGTTCTTAGTTAAGGGGCATTAGATCGAAACACAATTTTGTTTGACTTAAAGACTTGTGCAAAAAGTCAAATTGTTGTTGTATTTTTCCGGTTATCTGATTTTCCTTACTTCTCTCTTATTTATATATTTGACATTTTTGAATGATCATGTCCATCTCTTTCATTTGGAAAAACTTGTTCTAACTTTTTAGTGAATTATAGTTATTCAAGGTTGTTATTCTTTAGAAATGACCTTTAGGTAGTGAATTTTTGAGTGGCATAAATCATTTCACTTCTCAAATTGAACCACTTCACTTGACCATCCAAATAAAATCTTTTTGTATTTTCTGAAATTTTGAGAATGTAAAATATTTTTGTTGTTTTCGTAAAATTCACTCCCGCTAAACTTGTAGATCTTCTTAGACTGAGTCAAAGACTGAAAATCTTTTTGTTGTTTTTTTAAATTTTCTCCCCGTAAATTTGTAATCTGAAAATTAAAGTAAAACAAAACACAAATTTTACTGTATTTACAAAATTGTTTCAATCAAAACTTATTAGTTTCATAGAGGCAAGGAGATGGTGAAATCGAGCTGTGTCGAACGGTTTTGTGAAAAGATCCGCCAGATTATCATCTGTGTGGACCTTTTCATAATGAATCAGTTTTCGTTCAAAACAGTCGCGGATAAAGTGAATCCGGATGTCAATGTGTTTAGTTTTGTAGTGTTGTACCATATTTTTGACGATCTGTAGGGCAGCTTCATTATCACAATAAATAGGAGAGTCAAGAAAATTCAAACCGTAGTCGAGGAGTTGTTGTTGCATCCATATAACCTGAGAACAGCAACTGGAAGCACCAACATACTCAGCTTCCGCAGTGGAGGTAGACACGGTTGTCTGTTTCTTGCATTGCTAAAAGACAAGGCGATCTCCTAAGTATTGACATCTTCCAGTGGTTAATTTCCTGTGTAAGTTACAACCACAAAATCACTGTCAGAGTAAGCATGTAAATGAAACTCAGAGTTCTTAGGATACCACAAGCCAAGACGAGGTATCCCGACGACGTAGCGAAAGATCCTCTTGACAGCAATCAGGTGAGAGGCCTTCGGATTTGCTTGATATCTGGCACACTAACATACATAGAACATGTTGTCTGGTCGGCTAGCAGTCAGGTACATCAATGAGCCAATCATCGAGCGGTAAAGGTGCTGATCAACATCTTCACCCTCAGAATTTGAAGTTAAGACCGGGCGAGCAGCCATAGGAGTGGATGCAGGCTTTGATTCCAGCATATTGAACTTTTTCAGAATATCGATAACATATTTTCCTTGATGAATCAGCACGCCCTTAGGATGTTGCTTTACTTGAAGACCCAAGAAGAAGGTCATCTCTCCCATCGCACTCATCTCAAACTTCTTCTTCATCACAGCTTCGAATTCTCTGCATAGCACCGAGCTTGTGGAACCAAAAATAATGTCATCCACATAGATTTGGACGAGAATCAGATCATCCTTATCCTTGCGAGCAAACAGTGTCTGGTCAATGGCTCCACGGGTATCTCCATTAGCAAACATATGATCTGTAAGAGTAGCGTACCACGCTCGAGGTGCTTGATGAAGACCATAGAGGGGTTTGTCTAACTTGTATACATGGTCGGGATACTGCGAATCCTCGAACCCTGGGGGCTGGCACACATAGATCTCTTCTTTGACCTTTCCATACAAGAAAGTTGTCTTCACATCCATTTGATACACAGTGAAGTTCATGTAGAAAGCATAGGCTAAGAAGATCCGAATAGCCTCAACTCTTGCAACGGATGCAAAGACCTCTTCGTAGTCGATCCCCTCTTGTTGGTAGAAGCCCTGAACTACCAATCGTGCCTTATTCCTAATGATCACCCCCGAGTCATCCTTTTAGTTTCTGAAGACCCATCTGGCTCCAATTGACAGTCTCCCTTTGGGCAATGGAACCACATTCCACACCTTGAGCTTTTGAAACTACATCAGCTCTTCCTGCATCGCCTCGACCCAGCTTGATTCCTTAAGAGCCATCTTGACATTCTTGGGTTCGACCTGCGAAATAAAACAGGAATACAAACAAGAATTAATCGGACCTGATTGACTTCGTGAGATAGTTCCTTCAGGCAAGGTGTTCTGAGCTGGAATAGACCGGTTTCGGGTGAGAACACCTTCTAAAAGAGGTCCAATAACAATTTCAACAGGATGATTCTTGTTGATGCTTAAAGTTGGCACTTCCTCCACAGCTTGATTTTCTAGTAAATTGTTGATGTGGTTTATCTTATCTTCACTGGAGGAAGAAATGTTGTCAACTGGAGCGATTTCACTTGCTTCGGCTCCATGGTCCACATAATGTTCATCAGGGATGTGGTCTGAGACCAGTGGATTATCAAAGGTTTGGTGGGAAGAAGATGATGCTTGATATATCTATGGGATTGGCTGATCTGACTAAGAAGTATTCGGATCTGATGGGATGACTTCATTGATCGGGGTTGGCTGAGCAGGAGGAGCCCGATTATACATGTCTGGTGGGTCAACCGTAAGAAACTTGGGATCACATGGAACGTAGTCAACCTGGTAGTCTACGTCATCACCCTTGTAAAAGTTGTCATATGGCTCAAATGGTCCTGCGCTCTCAGATGAAGTGTTGAAGGACTTAAAAGTAGAATCATACTGAAATAACCAGTTTGGACCAAAACCGGCGTCATGTTGTTCATCTCTTGCCAATCGATATAGTATGAATCCACAATCATCCGAGTCTTCTTGTTGTATACCCGGTAGGTAGCTTTCTCTGATGAATAGCCCACAAAGTAACACTCATCAGCCTTGTTATGAAACTTATGATTTGGCTCAGTATGGAGGAGAGTGCACGGGCATCCGAACGACTTGAAATGACCAACTTTTGCCTTTTGGTTGAAGAAAATCTCATAGGAAGTCTTTTGATGGCGTTTGTTAAACAGTGCTCGATTTTGAACATAACAAGCTGTGTTAACAGCCTCAGCCCAGAAGAATATTGGCAGCTTGGACTCTGATAGCATGGTCCGTGCAGCTTCGATCAGCGTTTCTGTTCCTTTTATCAGCAACTCCATTTTGCTGAGGTGTACGAGCTGCACTGTACTGCCAGGCAATTCCCTTCTCCTCGCAACTCCAATAAGAGTCTGATTTCTAAATTCAATGTCATTGTCAGTTCTGATCACCTTAACCTTTAGACTCTTCTAATTCTCGATCAGGGTGATAAACTTCTTCAGAATCTCTTGTGTCTCATCTTTCTTGGCTAGAAAAAACATCCAAGTAAATCTGGAATAATCATCTGTCACAGCCAGACAATATGACTTCTTCCCGATGCTCATTATGTTGACTAGTCCAAAGAGATTCATGTGAATAAGTTGCAGAATTGATGAATGACATAACACACGAACCTTCTGGTCAAACGAACCTTGACCAACAAAGGTTCGGTTCTCTGACATTTAGAGGTTCGTCCCGAACCTATCAAGTTCAAACGAACCTTTATGATTTCAGTGAACCTAAGTTCATTCAACGAACCTAAATCCATTTCAAAATCAAATTTCCAAATCTACGAATTAGATCAAAATATTGTTATCCAGAGGTTCTCCATTAACATATGAACAAGATTAATGAAAACATTTTTTCCAGAACTTAGATTTTAACAGGTTTTATCTCAACAAAACAAGTTCGACTAAACTATCCTAAAACTAGTCATATCTTCTGATTTAGCCGGTCAATCTTCAAGATTTTTACCTATAAATGATCACAAGACAATTTCGAATCAAATAAAATCAGGAAAAATGTTTCTGAGATCCTTAATCGAAAAATCGAAAATACACAGTTGCAGGTTCGGTGATAGCTTCTGATGAAAGTGATGAACGTATCAAACGAACCTGTTCTTATACATACTTGTTGATAAACCTTTTTCCACGAACCTTTGACCAATATGTTGACCGAACCTGTCACACCCCCACCTCCGCGTCACCAGACGACGTCATTTTTAAAGGTAGCGGAAGCATAGCGGCGAAGTCTCGAAGGTGAGGGGTGACTTACTTGATCCGGTATCATAACACACATAGTTAAGAAAAGCACTAATTACAAATCACGACAAATATTTATTACATGTCCTGAGTATCCGTTTACAACTTAAGTTCCTTCTATTACATCCCAAGTCCTAACTACATGGTGCGTGCACAGGTGTTTCCTCACCGTTGGTACTGATTACCTGTAAAAGATTTAAAGTTTAAAAATATCAGTATAAAACTGGTGAGTTCATAAACAAGACTCGATACAATATGATATGATAGTAAAGTCAATGGTACACATTAACATAAGTGAATAATCATGTGACCCGTATCCAGATCCTTTCTGACAGTCCAGTCTAGAAAATAACCGAAGTCAAAATCCGTGCCTCTAACTCAATGTCTCACTACATCAAGTCGATACCAGGAATGGTGACAAGCATTCACACAAGGGTAGACGCTATCTATCCATGAATGGGGTTGTCAGCCCGATAGTACTATCTTTGTCCACACATTCGGCCCCACATGGGTTAACCAGATACAGTTGGTTTTGAGGACTTTTGTTGTACACAGAAAATAGTCATAATCCCATGACACCCACATGCAAGCCGGTATTGCAATTGTTACTAAACATATCACACGTTTGATAAAGATTTCATAATAGTCACCCCGATGTTAAGAAAACAGTAAAAGAAAAGGGGTTGTATGAAACTCACCTGAAGTTTATGAAAAGATAAAATCACACGAACGGTGGCTAAAAATGCTAATCTGCATTAGTTTATTTATAATTAATTATTTGTGTTTTAACTTGCTGATTAGATCTGTTTGAACGTTCAATGTCACCGACATTGTAATGAAAAGTCATCGAACTAACATTAGATGTTTAATTAATTATTTAGTCTAATATCATACAATGTACTATAATGTAGGTATCTATACCCGTTTAGGTACCTTGTGTTAAGTTGATGACTCATTGGATTAGCCGGGATAATCTCCGACTAATTAGTTAGGTAATGCTGTTGATTATATTACTTAAACAGTCCCTAGATGAAATCTCGGCTTAGGAATGATTAATTCTTGTCACTAATTATCCATGTATCACAAAACATAACAATATGACATTGGAATAGGTTAAACAATCATGTTTAACATATTAATCCGACTGTTATCATAAAACCAGACAGTTATTCCAATTGGTAGGGTAATAATTGTGATTAGTTTGAAACACTTGGGATTAACCTTGCATTTCAAAGATTAACCAAAATAATCACTTACATTGTCATAATCCAATGGTTTAAACCATTAGAAGTATTGTTATGGTTTAGTGAAAACCGGGCATTATAACGGATCAAAACAGGCATTTACCCGTTAACAAGACAAGTTATCCGTCAAAAATCATTCCTAGCTATCATCTAAGCAATAATCAACAACCCTAACTATATCATTACATTCAAAAACACGATCTAATCAATGAAGATCAAGTCAGAAGATTAAAAAGGATAGTTACCCAAATCAGACGATTCTACGGACAAAATCACGATCAGGACGTGTATACACGTTCACCGGTTCGAGCTGGACGTTCTGGTGGTGTCAAATATGAGTTTTGGTGGGAGATTGGTCAAGATCTTGAGTTACAGAGGGTTTAAAGTCGAGAGGAAAGAAAATAGAATTTTCTGCATGCTTCTGCGATATAACAAGCTGGTTCAACAGACCGACCTACTCGTCGCGTACCGCGACGAGTGGCCCACATGTCGTCGCGTACCGCGAGGGATTCCGGATAAAATTTGATATCTTGACTTGTCGCGTACCGCGACAAGACTCCAAGGAGTCGTCGCGTACCGCGAGAGATCCAATTTCAAGATTTTTCTTCGTTTCGCGATTCCGGACAATCCGTAACTCGGTTTCACGCACGGTTTTCTCCCATGTTCCCAATTTCTCGCACACTTTAAACCTGTAATGATTAAAATCATCAATTTAACACAGATTCCTAGAACGACCAAACGTGCTCGTGTTATTGATGACGTAATGTTTACCTGCAATTGTCACAGTCTCCTCCTGTTACAGAAATTTCGTCCCGAAATTTGCTTTAACTCCTACAGTTTGATCGCCTATGTAAACAAATGAGGATACTTCTGTTTCATGCGGTCTTCACGTTCCCAAGTGTACTCTGGCCCTCGTTTAGAATTCCATTTGACTTTTACAATTGGTATTCGACTTCGTTTGAGGGTCTTTTCATCTCGATCCATTACTTCGACTGGTTCTTCCGTGAACTGTAGGTTTTCGGCAATGTGTATCTCATCAAGAGGTATGACTAGTGACTCGTCCAATAGGCACTTTTTCAGATTCGAGACATGAAACACATCATGTATGTTACTAAGTTCTGAGGGTAATTCTAATCTGTATGCTACCATTCCAATCCTTTCAAGAATTGTAAATGGTCCTACAAATCTTGGTGAGAGTTTTCCTCGTTTTCCGAATCTGAAAATACCTTTCCAGGGAGAGACTTTTAGCATCACTTTATCACCAATCTGGAATTCGAGTGGTCTACGTCGATTATCAGCATAACTCTTCTGTCGATCGCATGCTGCTTTAATTCGTTCCTGAATGAGCGCGATCTTATCAGTCGTTTCCTAGATCAGTTCCGGGCCAACAATCTGACTTTCGCCTACTTCTGACCAACACACAGGAGATCGGCATTTGCGCCCGTACAAAGCTTCAAATGGAGCACATTGGATACTAGTATGATAGCTGTTATTATAAGAAAATTCAACCAATGGCAGATGAGTATCCCAGCTACCTCCAAAATCAATTACACAGCTTCGAAGCATGTCTTCTAATGTTTGATTTGTACGTTCAGTCTGCCCATCCGTTTGTGGATGATAAGCTGTGCTCATGTTGATCTGTGTACCCAAGGCATGTTGAAGAGTTTGCCAAAAACGTGACATAAATCGACTATCTCTATCAGAAATAATAGAGATTGGCACTCCATGTCGCATTACGATTTCGTTGATGTAGAGTTTAGCTAAACGGTCCATGGAATAGTCTTCCCGAATTGGTAAGAAATGTGCTGATTTGGTAAGGCGATCTACGATGACCCAAATAGCATCATGGTTATGCGCCGTTCTGGGTAATTTAGTGATGAAATCCATGGAAATTTGTTCCCATTTCCACATAGGGATTTCTGGTTGTTGCAATAGCCCAGATGGTCTTTGATGTTCTGCCTTAACCTTAAGGCACGTTAAGCATTTATTCACATATTCTGCTATTTGTTTCTTCATACCAGGCCACCAGTAAAAGTCTTTGAGATCTTTATACATCTTGTCAGTACCTGGATGAATAGAATATTTGGATTTGTGAGCTTCGTCCAAGATAATTGGTCTGATATTACCAAGTACCGGGATCCATGCTCGGTTTTTGAAATATAATATTCCATCCGTTTTGGTTTCAAGTTGTTTATCTAACCCTCGTAATTTCTCAACGGTGTAATTTGTTGTTTGCAAGGCCTGCCGTTGAGTTTCACGTATTTGAGGGTTTAGACTAGTTTGAATCGTCATTTCCAGCGCTTTCACACGTATGGGTTTGACTCTCTCTTTGCGACTTAAAGCATCGGCTACAACATTTGCTTTACCTGGGTGGTAACGGATTTCGCAGTCATAGTCGTTCAGAAGTTCCACCCATCGCCTTTGTCGCATATTTAGCATTTTCTGATCTAGAATGTGTTGAAGACTTTTGTGATCTGTATAGACCGTACACTTCGTCCCGTACAAGTAATGTCTCCATATCTTGAGTGCAAACACTACTGCACCAAGTTCTAGATCATGAGTGGTGTAATTCTTCTCGTGCACTTTTAGCTGCCGAGAAGCATAGGCAATCACCTTGTTGTTCTGCATCAGCACACACCCGAGTCCTTGACGTGAGGCATCACAGAAGACTATGAAATTCTCTGTGCCTTCTGGTAGTGCCAGAATAGGTGCATTGCAGAGTTTATGCTTCAACAGTTGAAATGCCTCCTCCTGTTGAGAGTCCCATATGAACTTTTGATCTTTCTGGGTTAGAGTAGTTAAAGGCAAGGCTATCTTTGAAAAGTTCTTGATGAATCTTCTGTAATAGCCCGCTAACCCTAAGAATTGACGAATCTCTGTTGGGGTTTTCGGTGTCTCCCATTGCTTTACCGCTTCAATCTTGCTGGGATCCACTTGTATACCATTTTCATTTACTACATGCCCAAGAAACTGGACTTCCCGTAACCAGAACTCACATTTGGAAAATTTGGCATAAAGTTTCTCATGTGCTAAAAGTTCCAAGATCAGTTTTAAGTGTTGCACATGTTCTTGTTGACTGCGGGAGTAAATGAGAATGTCATCAATAAAAACAATCACGAATTTATCCAAGTAAGGTCTACACACACGATTCATCAGATCCATAAACACTGCAGGCGCATTAGTCAGCCCGAAGGGCATTACTAAAAACTCATAATGCCCGTATCGAGTTCGAAAAGCTGTTTTAGAAACATCATCATCATGGATTCGTAGTTGATGATATCCAGATCTGAGATCGATTTTTGAAAAATAGATAGCACCTTGCAATTGATCGAATAGATCATCTATACGGGGTAGTGGATAACGATTTTTGATTGTCAATTTATTGAGTTCCCGATAGTCGATACACATCCTGAGAGTACCGTCCTTCTTTTTCACAAAAAGGATAGGTGCGCCCCAAGGTGAGTAACTCGGTCTAATGAAACCTTTGTCTAAAAGTTCCTGTAATTGACTCGATAGTTCTTGCATTTCCGATGGAGCCAATCGGTAAGGAGCTTTAGCTATAGGTGCTGCTCCTGGTACTAAGTCAATACGAAACTCAACTTGTCTCACTGGGGGTAATCCTGATATATCGTCAGGAAAAACTTCAGGATATTCTCGAACTACAGGAATGTCTTCAATACGTTTTTGATGTGGTTTGTTTTCAGTCACGTAAGCTAAAAAGGCTTGACAGCCCTTTCTTAAGCACTTTCGAGCTTGCATACATGATATGATACTCAGTTTCCTGCCAGCCCTTTCACCTTGTATCATAAGTGTATCACCATTTGGTAATGAAATACGAATCATCTTATTTTGACATATGACTTCCACTCGATTTTCTGAAAGCCAGTCCATACCAATAACAACATCAAAGCTTCCCAATTCAATAGGAAGAAGATCAATATTAAAAAGATGATCGTTTAGATTCAATAAACACCCTTGAATCACATTGTTAGTCATAATTGACTTGCCATTAGCAAGTTCAATGACGTAAGGGTTTGTTAGGTTATCAACGGCCAATCCGAGTAGTGAAGCAAAATCAGAGGAAACAAAACTTTTGTCCGCTCCGGTGTCAAAAAGAACAGATACATAGTGATTGTTAAGAAGAAACGTACCGGTAACGGTGTTGTTATCACGTCGAGCCTCTTCCGCCCCTATCTGGAAGGCTCTTCCTCTTGCTTCATTGCCCTGGTTGGTGTTGTTGGTAGGGCAGTTTTTCATGAAGTGATCCGGGCTTCCACATCTGAAGCACGACCGGTTGAATTGTTGTGGTTGTTGTTGTTGAGTTCCTTGATTTGATCGGCGAACAGGGAGATTGCAATATTTGGAGAAATGCCCGACCTTGTTACAATTGTTACAAACAGGGCAGGGTCCCACATGATGAAATGGGCACTTAAGACATTTAGGTGCTTGCCCTACATAGGCTTTTCTCTCCAAAGTTGTGGCAATGTATCCCTTTGCCATTTGCACATTCCGGCTGGGTTCCACCGGAGCCCCTGGTTTGCCTTTCCCAACCCATTTTCGTTTCACCCCTTTAACAGTGCTGGGGGTAGTGATTGCCAGACTGCTGCTTGACTCACCTTTCACTGTCAAGGTACCACTTCTTACTGCAACATCGGTAAGCCTGGTGGTTAAGGTGATAGCATGTTTCAAAGTACGTGGTTCAGCTGCCGTGACCATTCCCTTGATTTGAGGTACCAGACCTTTGATATATTTTTCTATCAAAGCCTGCTCAGTTGGAAACATGTTTGGCAGCAGACATGTTAATTCGTGAAATCGATCGGTATATTTCAAACAATCAGCACCGATCATAGAATGGTTCCAAAATTCCTCTTGGAGCTTTTGGATTTCAGTGATGGGACAATATTCTGACAGAATCAAAGTTTTAAACTCGTCCCAAGTCATAGCATCCACAACAGCCGTGGTCAAGGTTTTTGCCTGGGTATTCCACCAGGTCAATGCTGAGTCTGTCAGTGAACAAGCTGCATAAGACACTTTGTGTTCAGCCAAACACTGGCTGATCTTGAGCTTAGTCTCCATGCTCTCAATCCATTTCAAAAGTCCTGACGCTCCTTCCTTCCCCGTAAAAGTAGGGGGATTGCAAGAAGCGAAGTACTTATAAGTGCATCCTCGTTGTGGAGGATCCGGATTGATTGTGTTGGTACTAGTCGTATGGCGGGTTTCAACATGTCCGTCTGTAGCATTATGCTCCGTATGGACTCTACCCGAGCCAGAAGCACGATTTGTTTGATATTGGGCCAACATGCCCGTAAGAACAGCGGATAATTGATCACCTGCTATACGAGCAACGTCCGCTTCATTTAGACTGGGTCCATTCACAGGTGGATCCTGAATGGATTCTTGAGTTTGAGGATTTTTAGCAGAACGACCTCTTCTAGGGGCCATAGTCTGATCACACACAGATAAAGTAAAGTCAGAACAAGAATCCATAGTCGTAATAAAGACAAATGTTGTATAACTACTTCGAGTTTTTCACCGTTATATTGTACACCACTAAGTCATGTTCATAGTTGCAGTTATACTAGTACGTCTGTTTGTCTTGCCAAGCGTATACTAGTATCATTTTATAGTCTACCAAAATGACACCTATTTAGACATGTTACTACACTGATATGTACTAGTATTACATTATTTCACTATAATGTAGTACCGATATTAATATGTTTCTACACGTATTTGTTATGTACTAGTATTACATTATTTCACTATAATGTAACACCGATATTGATATGACCCTATCACAAATTTTGTTACGTACTAGTATTACATTACTTCACTGCAATGTAACACCGATATTGTTATGACTCCACATGAGTCTTGTTATGTACTAGTATTACATTACTTCACCGCAATGTAACACCGATATTGTTATGTTTTCGCACAAGTTTTCTTTTTATATGACTTGAAAAGTTAGCACCGGCTATAATGTAAAGACACAATGTTGCACATACAATGTTAAAAGAAAACTTTTATTATAACTGTCACAGTTGTACATTAGGATTAGTACATATGCAAGAAAATATCCTAATGCAGTTGTACCCACTATTACAACCTAACCGTCCGAGGCCTATTTTACAAGTCAAAACTTCCTCGTAGTAGTACAGTCCAGCCTATTCGATTCCTTTACCGTAGTAAATACAGTAAACATGTGATAATGATGGCCACCGCTGCCATCACTATTGCTGCGTCCAACAGTCGTAGCTCCATCCTCATATTGCCTAACCCTACCATCCATCCCCTAACTCTCTCTACCCCACTCCTACACATACCACCCAAAGTCCACTGAAGTCTACCCTCAATCACCTCCCTCCATGCCCTGGCACCTGCCTCCAGGACAGCAACATGTTCAGCTAAACTCTCATAGGCCGTGCGAGTTTCCCACAGAGTGTCACGTGTTTCCTGCAATGAAACACGCGATAACTGAAGATCCAATGTAACCCGTCGCAGCTGAACTCTCATCTCAGCCTGCTGAGATGACTCGCCTTCCTCATGTATGGAATGAGGTACATCCCGGGGTGCTAGTGGTCCTCTCGGAATAGGACCTGTCGAGATGCGGGCTCGTCCCCGCCTTCCTCCAAACCCTGTAAATACTGGTACTTGCTGTGGTGGTGTAGGGCTTTGTGCCCTCCCGATAGCTGGTGAGTCAGCATCTAACAGATGCTGAGGTATAGGTGGTGTAGGTGGTATTGATGGTAAAGTCTGGTGGGACATTTGAGATGACGGCACTGTCTGTGTTGATCCTGAACTTGTTTCCGTGCCAAATGAATCACTTTCTGAGTCTGACATTGCTGTATCGACACACAAGTTCGTATTAGTAACATAAAATAAATAAATAACAACAACATTTATTTGAGTGTTTATATTTGTTAACTATGTTCGGTGCTCTCAGTGTAACTATTCGAGCCTATGGTTATAATCTAGGTTTCTAAGTCCGCCTAAATTCTATAACCTGTGGCTCTGATACCACCCTGTCACACCCCCACCTCCGCGTCACCAGACGACGTCATTTTTAAAGGTAGCGGAAGCATAGCGGCGAAGTCTCGAAGGTGAGGGGTGACTTACTTGATCCGGTATCATAACACACATAGTTAAGAAAAGCACTAATTACAAATCACGACAAATATTTATTACATGTCCTGAGTATCCGTTTACAACTTAAGTTCCTTCTATTACATCCCAAGTCCTAACTACATGGTGCGTGCACAGGTGTTTCCTCACCGTTGGTACTGATTACCTGTAAAAGATTTAAAGTTTAAAAATATCAGTATAAAACTGGTGAGTTCATAAACAAGACTCGATACAATATGATATGATAGTAAAGTCAATGGTACACATTAACATAAGTGAATAATCATGTGACCCGTATCCAGATCCTTTCTGACAGTCCAGTCTAGAAAATAACCGAAGTCAAAATCCGTGCCTCTAACTCAATGTCTCACTACATCAAGTCGATACCAGGAATGGTGACAAGCATTCACACAAGGGTAGACGCTATCTATCCATGAATGGGGTTGTCAGCCCGATAGTACTATCTTTGTCCACACATTCGGCCCCACATGGGTTAACCAGATACAGTTGGTTTTGAGGACTTTTGTTGTACACAGAAAATAGTCATAATCCCATGACACCCACATGCAAGCCGGTATTGCAATTGTTACTAAACATATCACACGTTTGATAAAGATTTCATAATAGTCACCCCGATGTTAAGAAAACAGTAAAAGAAAAGGGGTTGTATGAAACTCACCTGAAGTTTATGAAAAGATAAAATCACACGAACGGTGGCTAAAAATGCTAATCTGCATTAGTTTATTTATAATTAATTATTTGTGTTTTAACTTGCTGATTAGATCTGTTTGAACGTTCAATGTCACCGACATTGTAATGAAAAGTCATCGAACTAACATTAGATGTTTAATTAATTATTTAGTCTAATATCATACAATGTACTATAATGTAGGTATCTATACCCGTTTAGGTACCTTGTGTTAAGTTGATGACTCATTGGATTAGCCGGGATAATCTCCGACTAATTAGTTAGGTAATGCTGTTGATTATATTACTTAAACAGTCCCTAGATGAAATCTCGGCTTAGGAATGATTAATTCTTGTCACTAATTATCCATGTATCACAAAACATAACAATATGACATTGGAATAGGTTAAACAATCATGTTTAACATATTAATCCGACTGTTATCATAAAACCAGACAGTTATTCCAATTGGTAGGGTAATAATTGTGATTAGTTTGAAACACTTGGGATTAACCTTGCATTTCAAAGATTAACCAAAATAATCACTTACATTGTCATAATCCAATGGTTTAAACCATTAGAAGTATTGTTATGGTTTAGTGAAAACCGGGCATTATAACGGATCAAAACAGGCATTTACCCGTTAACAAGACAAGTTATCCGTCAAAAATCATTCCTAGCTATCATCTAAGCAATAATCAACAACCCTAACTATATCATTACATTCAAAAACACGATCTAATCAATGAAGATCAAGTCAGAAGATTTGTCACACCCCGGGCCGGCGGGAACGGATCGGGCTTTCCCGTCGGGCGGAAGGTTCCCGGGGCGCGATATCTTTGAGTGATAATCAAATGATCAGATTGTTTACATAGCACATGAGATATAAATGAGAAATGCTAATCATGACATGAAATAGAATTACAAAGTTAAATTACATTGTACATCATAATTTAACTAAGTAACTCTAATCAAAAAGAATCAATGAGTTTATATCTTGTATATGTACAAGATATACAAAAGATGATTCATTGTCTAGTCATCAAAAGTATGCAATATCCAAAAGTAGCTAGGTCTTATAAGAGTCCACTAGCTAGTCCTTGCATATATGAAATTACACCTGTTCGTCACCTGAGAAACATGTATTTAAACAAAGTCAACACTAGGTTGGTGAGTTCATAAGTAATTAAATTGAAAACCATTGAATTGATCATGCACACATCCACAATATCATACTTGTTACTTGTAATACTTGTTTCATCTGTACCACCCAATGGCCTCTCCTTAGTTATATGTACAAGTAATGTATCACCTGATCAAGTATGCTTATATATAGGGAATCCTGAAAGGGTCAAGCCCAGACGCTATCCCACCACATACTCAGTCAAGTTCCACACCACTTGCGATACAACTAAAGATATCCATTTCCCCGCTTATTCATCTCCATTGATATGTATTCAGTTATTGTATTGATGATAGAATAATATATTGTATGGGGTTTAATTATCAAACCGAAGTATTGATAACCCTCGATGTATTAAGGAATTTTAGATTAATATAATCCTGTCCTTGTATTATTCTATACTTGAGGTGGGTTAACTGATGATACTCTATTAAATATTAAGAGTGTGAGTTAACCCCTTGCAACTTGTTCTTGAACCATAGTGCATAGAGCCTAAAAGGAATCCATTGAAATCCTCACGTAATCAGATTTCAATGCATCCGATTTATCTCTACCACTTTGCATGTCTATTGTCCTCAACGAAATCTATTACTAGTAGTGTAACATGAGAGCAGATCACCTTCTCAACCTACTAGTCAATAGGGTTTTCGCTGGATTAATTACTTATCACTGTAGATTAATATCACCATGTGTCGCTTACCAGAACCTGACTTGCGGTCGCCCTGTCACCGGTCATACGTTACCGGCCAATGAATTGTTACGATCAACATACTAGCCCTACAAGCTAGAGGTTTGTCAAACCTATGGTACCACTATGCTATCGTCGGTTTAGTCACGTCAAACTAACTGGTCAGCGAATTTAAGGGACTTACATGATCACTTGAACAAATTGGCACATGATTGAAGTGATATAATGCAAACAGGTCAAATGTAACTAATTGTAATTGTATTCACTTGTACTCTTGTTCTCATTGTAATATGTTCCCCATGATATTAACAAAGTTAAATAAGAACTAGTCTTATTAAGTTATGTTAATTAATTGAGTGAATGATGTTGTTATCATGAGATTATGTTATCATGATTATCATTCCATGTTCCTTGTTCTTCTTGTAATATGTGTTGAGTTGTAAAGTTAAGTGCTATAAGAGCTAGTCTTAATACACTTATTTAACTCTTGTATTGAATGATGTAATAAAGATATATTATCTTTATATCATTCTTGTGTTATGTTCATGAAATCATGTCATCATTTTTCCTTGTAATTGTTGTAATGTCATTTCTTGTAAGAATAACTAAGTGTTGTAAGAGTTAATCCTACAACTATGTTATTCTATTGTATTGATGAGTTATGATAATATAATATCATCATCATCATCTTATCTTTTTCTGTCATCATGTAATTATACAAGCATGCATACAATGATATATGATAATAAGCAATTTAATATCATTCAATCAAAGTATTAACAATATGTAAGCAAAACTTTTAAGTAAATAAAAGTAAAGCATGTTTCTCAGCCCCGAGAGTTAAAATCAGTAAAGATTAAAGTAAAAGGGGCATATGAACTCACCTTGTAGTAGTAGGGTTGACTTAGCTTAAAAGAATTGATACACGCGCTCTTGAATTGTTCTTGTGGTAGTTTTCACGTTCCTGTATTGATTTCACGATGTATTTAATTTATAAATGTAAATTATATGAATTCGCGTGCATTTGTTTGTGTTAACCTTAAAATTGGTTAACACTCACAAGTATTGGTCATTGTTCTTCATTCGGCCCGGTACACTTGTCCTTGACTCTAGGTCCAATCTCACTCAATGAAACCATTTTAAATACTCCAAGTAAAACTCTTAGGTTTTAAATTCCTGATTATAATTTCTTAAAGTCTTGAGTTTCACTATGAATAATATATTCTCGATTTGTATCAACACGATGTTTATAGTTTTATATTGGATTAAAACGAGATTACAACTCCTATTTTCATTAAGTGCCACCCTTAATTACTTGATCATGAATCGAGCTACTTTGAACCCCGTTGGGCCGAATGGAAGTTGTTGGGCTAAGACATTTAATGGGCCGAGTATCACATGTGGGCTGGGAGGTTTAACTGGGCTTAGGAAACGTGTGGGCTGCACAAAATGGGCCAAGGTTCTAGTGTTGGGCCTGTTGGGCCATTGTACTGGGCTCCAAGTTAATAGGTTTCTGTTGGCCGAATAATTGTAGAATCAAATGACTGATGGGCCTGCACAAAATACGGTTGGGCCCTAAACAGATTTGTTGGCCAACTAGGTGTTAGTTTTGAATGTTGGGCTTCGTTATAACATGGCCGAAGGTTTCTAAGGTGGTCGACCATGGTTCGGTCATGTAGCAGCAATGGTTCGGTTCTTGCAGCATGGGTTTGTGATGTAGCAAGGGTTCGGGAAACAACTAAGGTTCGTCGCACCAGGGTTCGGGAGCTGCCATGAAGGGTTCGTCGGAGTACAAGGTTCGTGAGTTTAGGTCTAGTAGCAGGGTTCGTCGTGGGCTGCTGACCATGTGGGTTCGTGCTTCAAAGAAAGGTTCGGTGGATGCCAGAAGGTTCGCGGCGTGTTAGAGTAGATGGTTCGTCACCTCTAGGATCGTGAGACCCTAAAGGGTTCGGCCATGGCTACTGGTTCGCTGAGGATGATAAGCTTCGTCTGAGAAGATGGTTTGCAGCCCCATGGTTCGTCCGACAGTTACACAGGTTCGGGGCTTCGGTTTCTACAACCACGACCAGTCATGATGTTATTCTCACGTAGGTGGTGTATCAGAAAGGTTGTCGAGGGTGTTGGGGTCATGGGGTGGGGTTTTGGCCGGTTGAAAAAGGTGTAGGTTAAACAACCCACAAAAACCCTAAAACCCGTGACATACAATCAAATTTACCTCCGATTTCAGTGATCAAAGCTTTAGATCTGCTGTACTTCTATGTAGAGGACATCAAGAGCTTCGCGTGGGTTCGAAAATCACTCAAATCGGGCTTGAAATGAGTGAGTTATGGTGGTTTAAAGGTGGTTTATGGTGGTGGTATTGTGTTGGCCGGATTTTTTTGAAGAGAGAGGGAGAGGATGAAGATGAAATGAAAGAAAAATCTTTCATTTGGTGTTTTATACTACTGGTGGTGTTCGGAAAATTACGCATAATTTAAAATAAATAATTAAAAATGTTAATTTAATTAATTTGATGAATTTCAAAATTGTAAAAATGTTTATTATTTTATTTTATTAAATTAAAATTCGTTTCGTGTCGTAATTCGTTTTCGTTTCGTCGAATCGCGTCACCATCGCGCGTATTCGTTCGAATCGTCATTCGAACGAACACGACAATGGTTTTGCTTCCCGACTTTTGTTTTCTACTTTCCAGTCATCATTTCAGAACGTTAAACTCACAGATATGTTTGTGTGAATCGTCACCCACGCAAACACACTGTCAGTTCGTTATTCTGAAATGACACTGCAGTTTATGTTTAGATTGTGTTTCCTCACTGTCGGACTCAACTAAACATCCTGTTTTCATCTTGTATTCACATTGAATTGTCGGCCATCTGATTCCTGTCATCTATGGAACTCAGATCGCAACCGATTTGTTTCTGATAATTGTTTGAACACCGTTGTTTCTCATGTTTTGTTGTGTTAACTGTAATTAAGTTTTCACTTAATAAACACAACTAATGTTTCTAATGTCCGTTGCACTTAATGTATTTAAGTTTACACGAAAATACGTACAACTGTTCTTGTATTTAGAATCCCGTTAATACAAAAACTGTTCACAAATACGTATGTACACATTGTTACTGTATGCAAGTACACATACCGTACGGACTTGCCGGGCGGTCGGGTACTAGTTGTCACAGTCTCCCCTTGTTAAAGAAATTTCGTCCCGAAATTTAAGCATAAAGATCGGTCTTTACTTCTCGAACAGGTGGGGATACTTTGCTTTCATGTTGTCCTCGCGCTCCCAAGTAAATTCTGGTCCACGCTTGGAGTTCCATCGAACCTTTACAATAGGGATACGGCTACGTTTCAGTTTCTTAACTTCACGTTCCATAATCTCTACAGGTTCTTCAATGAAGTGTAATTGCTCATCAACTTGTATCTCTTCCAATGGTATGATCAATGACTCGTCTGTTAAGCACCTCTTGAGATTTGATACATGAAACACATCGTGTACTCCGCTGAGCTCATCAGGGAGTCTGAGTCTGTATGCCACAGGACCTATGCGTTGAATAATCTCAAACGGTCCGACATACCTAGGTGCTAGCTTGCCTTTAGCCCCAAAACGAACTACGCCTTTCCATGGGGACACTTTCAACATGACTCGATCACCCACATCGAATTCCAAAGGCTTGCGCCGTTTGTCTGCGTAACTCTTTTGGCGGCTACGTGTTGCTTGTAATCGTTGTTGTATCTGGGCTATCTTATCAGTGGTTTCCTGAATAAGCTCAGGCCCAGTGATTCTGTTGTCTCCCACTTCGGTCCAACAAATTGGAGACCGACATTTTCTACCATATAGTGCTTCAAAAGGAGCACATCCGATGCTGCTGTGGTAGCTATTGTTGTAGGAGAATTCGATAAGTGGTAAGTGTGTATCCCAACTTCCACCGAAGTCTAGGATGCATGTTCTCAACATATCCTCTAGGGTTTGAATGGTGCGCTCGCTTTGTCCATCCGTTTGTGGATGATAAGCAGTGCTCAAGTTAACACTTGTCCCTAAGGATTGTTGCAATGATTGCCAGAACCGCGAAGTAAATCGACTGTCCCGGTCAGAAATAATAGACAATGGCACACCGTGCCTTACTACTATTTCATCGATGTATAGTCTTGCTAACTTCTCCATCTTGTATGTCTCTCTGATCGGCAAGAAGTGTGCGGATTTGGTCAATCGATCAATGATGACCCAAATCGAATCGTATCCGCTGGAAGTGCGGGGTAGCTTGGTAATGAAATCCATAGCTATTTGTTCCCACTTCCATTGTGGTATCTCCGGTTGTTCCAGCAAACCCGAGGGTTTCTGATGTTCTGCTTTGACTTTGGCACATGTGAGACATTTGCCAACATAAGTGGCAATGTCTTTCTTCATGCCTGGCCACCAATAAAACGACCTAAGATCTTGGTACATCTTATCGGCACCAGGATGAACTGAGTAACGTGTCTTGTGTGCCTCATCAAAAATGAGTGTTCGAAGTTCATCTACTGCTGGAATCCAAACACGATCCAGATAATAGATAACTCCATCTTGTTTCGTCTTGAAATGTTTCTCGGCTCCACAGTCGAGCTCGCGTTTCAGATTGTCTCTTGCCACTGCTTCTTGTTGTGCTTGTAGAATGTGATCTCTCAAACTGGTTTGCACAGTCATTCCCATTGCGCGAACGCGTAAGGGTTTGACTCTTTCCTTCCGGCTCAAAGCATCTGCAACAACATTTGCTTTGCCCGGATGGTATTTGATCACACAATCGTAATCGTTCAGGAGCTCAACCAAACGTCTTTGTCTCATGTTAAGCTCCTTCTGATCAAATATGTGTTGTAGGCTTTTGTGATCTGTGAAGATAGTGCATTTGGTACCATACAGGTAGTGTCTCCAAATCTTTAATGCAAAGACAATAGCTCCCAGTTCGAGATCGTGCGTTGTGTAATTCTTCTCGTGTATCTTCAGCTGTCGTGAGGCATAAGCAATGACTTTGTCTCGTTGCATCAAAACACATCCGAGTCCCTGATGGGAAGCATCACAATAACTACAAAGTCATCATTGCCTTCTGGGAGTGTTAAGATTGGAGCATTGCACAATCTTTGTTTCAGTGTCTGGAATGCCTCCTCTTGTTTCTGAGTCCACACAAAAGGTTCAGTCTTCTGTGTGAGCTTGGTGAGAGGCAAGGCTATTTTAGAAAAATTTGAAATGAATCTCCTGTAATAACCTGCCAATCCCAAGAATGATCTGATCTCGGTTGGTGTTGTAGGCACGTCCCAGTTCTTGATTGCTTCGATCTTGGCAGGATCCACGTGAATACCATCACTGTTAATCACGTGACCCAAAAACTGAACTTCACTTAGCCAAAATTCACACTTGGAGAATTTGGCATAGAGTCGTTCTTCTTTCAGAAGCTCCAAAACTGTCTTGAGGTGTTGCTCGTGTTCCTTCTCGTTCTTTGAATAAATCAGTATATCATCAATAAAGACGATAACAAACTGATCTAGATACGGTTTGCACACCCGGTTCATCAAATCCATGAACACAGCCGGTGCGTTCGTCAATCCGAATGGCATTACCATGAATTCGTAATGACCATATCGGGTACGAAAGGCCGTCTTTGGTATGTCTTCCTCTTGAATCCGGAGCTGATGATAGCCTGATCTCAGGTCTATCTTTGAAAAGTACTGTGCTCCCTGTAATTGGTCAAACAAATCATCAATCCTCGGCAACGGGTACCGATTCTTGATGGTGAGTTTGTTAAGTTCTCGATAATCAATGCACATCCCGAAAGTTCCATCCTTCTTTTTCACAAAAAGAACCGGAGCTCCCCACGGGGAAAAGCTCGGTCGGATGAATCCTTTATCGAGTAGTTCTTGCAATTGGTTGGACAACTCTTGCATCTCCGATGGTGCGAGTCTGTAAGGAGACTTAGCTACGGGAGTTGCTCCCGGAATCAAATCGATACGGAACTGCACTGATCTCTCAGGTGGCAGTCCCGGTAAGTCATCCGGAAACACATCCGCAAAGTCTCTCACAATTGGTACATCTTGAATCTTGATCGCCTTCTTGTGTTTCTGAATCACGTGAGCTAGAAATGCAACGCATTGTTTTCGAAGGTACTTGCGAGCCTTCATGCACAATATTATCTTGACACTGCGTTTCGCTTGGTCTCCACGAATCTCCAAGACCTCATTGTTCTCCATTGGAATGCGTAGTAGTTTATCGGAACAGATGAACTCAACTTGGTTAAGAGATAGCCAATCCATTCCAATGATGATTTCAAAACTGCCCAGCTCCATTGGTATCAAGTCGATGGAAAATGTGTGATCGCCAAGTGTTAGTGGGCAATTCCTAAATATGGTGTCTACTGTGATCTGTTTGTCGTTTGCTATCTCAATAGTGTAAGGGGAGTCTAACAATTCCTTAACATAATTAAGATGGCATGCAAAGTCGGATGAGATGAAACTCTGATCCGCACCAGTGTCAAATAATATGGATGCATAGAAGTCAGATAAGAGAAATGTACCCGTAACAACATTCGGGTCCTGTCGTGCCGCAGCAGCTCCTATCTGAAAAGCTCGTCCCCTTGGTGCTTAAGCCCTTTGATGATTCCTCTTGGGACAATCCCGAGAGAAGTGACCAGGTTCACCACAGTTGTAGCAAGACCTGTGATCAGCAGCAGCAATGGTAGCTGCATCGTTGTTCCTGTTCGGAGCTCCCGTGCTCCTGTAGCGGTTTGCCCAGTGGCCAAACTTTCCTCAATTTGTGCATTGCATGCACTGAGTGTTTGGTGCGTGATGATACTGGCAAGTGTTGCACAAAGGTGCAGTGCCAGTGTAGGGCTTTCTGACTTGTAGTGGTGGTGGCTGGTTAAGCATTGGAGCTTGAGTAGTGTCAAGGTAGCTAACTCATGAAATCTTGTGATGGTGGTGGCAGTAAAGCTGGCGGTGGTCTTCTTGGCGGCATTCTGATCATAACCGAAAGAAAATCGGCTAGTGCAGTAATCAGAGGCAGAAGACATATGCAAATAGAATCCTATATCATAAGAACTCTACATGAGGGTCCCTAGGTTATAGTCTAGGCCAAACCGTTTAAGTAATATGACCTATATTTCTCTATAACCATGGCTCTGATACCAATCTGTCACACCCCGGGCCGGCGGGAACGGATCGGGCTTTCCCGTCGGGCGGAAGGTTCCCGGGGCGCGATATCTTTGAGTGATAATCAAATGATCAGATTGTTTACATAGCACATGAGATATAAATGAGAAATGCTAATCATGACATGAAATAGAATTACAAAGTTAAATTACATTGTACATCATAATTTAACTAAGTAACTCTAATCAAAAAGAATCAATGAGTTTATATCTTGTATATGTACAAGATATACAAAAGATGATTCATTGTCTAGTCATCAAAAGTATGCAATATCCAAAAGTAGCTAGGTCTTATAAGAGTCCACTAGCTAGTCCTTGCATATATGAAATTACACCTGTTCGTCACCTGAGAAACATGTATTTAAACAAAGTCAACACTAGGTTGGTGAGTTCATAAGTAATTAAATTGAAAACCATTGAATTGATCATGCACACATCCACAATATCATACTTGTTACTTGTAATACTTGTTTCATCTGTACCACCCAATGGCCTCTCCTTAGTTATATGTACAAGTAATGTATCACCTGATCAAGTATGCTTATATATAGGGAATCCTGAAAGGGTCAAGCCCAGACGCTATCCCACCACATACTCAGTCAAGTTCCACACCACTTGCGATACAACTAAAGATATCCATTTCCCCGCTTATTCATCTCCATTGATATGTATTCAGTTATTGTATTGATGATAGAATAATATATTGTATGGGGTTTAATTATCAAACCGAAGTATTGATAACCCTCGATGTATTAAGGAATTTTAGATTAATATAATCCTGTCCTTGTATTATTCTATACTTGAGGTGGGTTAACTGATGATACTCTATTAAATATTAAGAGTGTGAGTTAACCCCTTGCAACTTGTTCTTGAACCATAGTGCATAGAGCCTAAAAGGAATCCATTGAAATCCTCACGTAATCAGATTTCAATGCATCCGATTTATCTCTACCACTTTGCATGTCTATTGTCCTCAACGAAATCTATTACTAGTAGTGTAACATGAGAGCAGATCACCTTCTCAACCTACTAGTCAATAGGGTTTTCGCTGGATTAATTACTTATCACTGTAGATTAATATCACCATGTGTCGCTTACCAGAACCTGACTTGCGGTCGCCCTGTCACCGGTCATACGTTACCGGCCAATGAATTGTTACGATCAACATACTAGCCCTACAAGCTAGAGGTTTGTCAAACCTATGGTACCACTATGCTATCGTCGGTTTAGTCACGTCAAACTAACTGGTCAGCGAATTTAAGGGACTTACATGATCACTTGAACAAATTGGCACATGATTGAAGTGATATAATGCAAACAGGTCAAATGTAACTAATTGTAATTGTATTCACTTGTACTCTTGTTCTCATTGTAATATGTTCCCCATGATATTAACAAAGTTAAATAAGAACTAGTCTTATTAAGTTATGTTAATTAATTGAGTGAATGATGTTGTTATCATGAGATTATGTTATCATGATTATCATTCCATGTTCCTTGTTCTTCTTGTAATATGTGTTGAGTTGTAAAGTTAAGTGCTATAAGAGCTAGTCTTAATACACTTATTTAACTCTTGTATTGAATGATGTAATAAAGATATATTATCTTTATATCATTCTTGTGTTATGTTCATGAAATCATGTCATCATTTTTCCTTGTAATTGTTGTAATGTCATTTCTTGTAAGAATAACTAAGTGTTGTAAGAGTTAATCCTACAACTATGTTATTCTATTGTATTGATGAGTTATGATAATATAATATCATCATCATCATCTTATCTTTTTCTGTCATCATGTAATTATACAAGCATGCATACAATGATATATGATAATAAGCAATTTAATATCATTCAATCAAAGTATTAACAATATGTAAGCAAAACTTTTAAGTAAATAAAAGTAAAGCATGTTTCTCAGCCCCGAGAGTTAAAATCAGTAAAGATTAAAGTAAAAGGGGCATATGAACTCACCTTGTAGTAGTAGGGTTGACTTAGCTTAAAAGAATTGATACACGCGCTCTTGAATTGTTCTTGTGGTAGTTTTCACGTTCCTGTATTGATTTCACGATGTATTTAATTTATAAATGTAAATTATATGAATTCGCGTGCATTTGTTTGTGTTAACCTTAAAATTGGTTAACACTCACAAGTATTGGTCATTGTTCTTCATTCGGCCCGGTACACTTGTCCTTGACTCTAGGTCCAATCTCACTCAATGAAACCATTTTAAATACTCCAAGTAAAACTCTTAGGTTTTAAATTCCTGATTATAATTTCTTAAAGTCTTGAGTTTCACTATGAATAATATATTCTCGATTTGTATCAACACGATGTTTATAGTTTTATATTGGATTAAAACGAGATTACAACTCCTATTTTCATTAAGTGCCACCCTTAATTACTTGATCATGAATCGAGCTACTTTGAACCCCGTTGGGCCGAATGGAAGTTGTTGGGCTAAGACATTTAATGGGCCGAGTATCACATGTGGGCTGGGAGGTTTAACTGGGCTTAGGAAACGTGTGGGCTGCACAAAATGGGCCAAGGTTCTAGTGTTGGGCCTGTTGGGCCATTGTACTGGGCTCCAAGTTAATAGGTTTCTGTTGGCCGAATAATTGTAGAATCAAATGACTGATGGGCCTGCACAAAATACGGTTGGGCCCTAAACATATTTGTTGGCCAACTAGGTGTTAGTTTTGAATGTTGGGCTTCGTTATAACATGGCCGAAGGTTTCTAAGGTGGTCGACCATGGTTCGGTCATGTAGCAGCAATGGTTCGGTTCTTGCAGCATGGGTTTGTGATGTAGCAAGGGTTCGGGAAACAACTAAGGTTCGTCGCACCAGGGTTCGGGAGCTGCCATGAAGGGTTCGTCGGAGTACAAGGTTCGTGAGTTTAGGTCTAGTAGCAGGGTTCGTCGTGGGCTGCTGACCATGTGGGTTCGTGCTTCAAAGAAAGGTTCGGTGGATGCCAGAAGGTTCGCGGCGTGTTAGAGTAGATGGTTCGTCACCTCTAGGATCGTGAGACCCTAAAGGGTTCGGCCATGGCTACTGGTTCGCTGAGGATGATAAGCTTCGTCTGAGAAGATGGTTTGCAGCCCCATGGTTCGTCCGACAGTTACACAGGTTCGGGGCTTCGGTTTCTACAACCACGACCAGTCATGATGTTATTCTCACGTAGGTGGTGTATCAGAAAGGTTGTCGAGGGTGTTGGGGTCATGGGGTGGGGTTTTGGCCGGTTGAAAAAGGTGTAGGTTAAACAACCCACAAAACCCTAAAACCCGTGACATACAATCAAATTTACCTCCGATTTCAGTGATCAAAGCTTTAGATCTGCTGTACTTCTATGTAGAGGACATCAAGAGCTTCGCGTGGGTTCGAAAATCACTCAAATCGGGCTTGAAATGAGTGAGTTATGGTGGTTTAAAGGTGGTTTATGGTGGTGGTATTGTGTTGGCCGGATTTTTTTGAAGAGAGAGGGAGAGGATGAAGATGAAATGAAAGAAAAATCTTTCATTTGGTGTTTTATACTACTGGTGGTGTTCGGAAAATTACGCATAATTTAAAATAAATAATTAAAAATGTTAATTTAATTAATTTGATGAATTTCAAAATTGTAAAAATGTTTATTATTTTATTTTATTAAATTAAAATTCGTTTCGTGTCGTAATTCGTTTTCGTTTCGTCGAATCGCGTCACCATCGCGCGTATTCGTTCGAATCGTCATTCGAACGAACACGACAATGGTTTTGCTTCCCGACTTTTGTTTTCTACTTTCCAGTCATCATTTCAGAACGTTAAACTCACAGATATGTTTGTGTGAATCGTCACCCACGCAAACACACTGTCAGTTCGTTATTCTGAAATGACACTGCAGTTTATGTTTAGATTGTGTTTCCTCACTGTCGGACTCAACTAAACATCCTGTTTTCATCTTGTATTCACATTGAATTGTCGGCCATCTGATTCCTGTCATCTATGGAACTCAGATCGCAACCGATTTGTTTCTGATAATTGTTTGAACACCGTTGTTTCTCATGTTTTGTTGTGTTAACTGTAATTAAGTTTTCACTTAATAAACACAACTAATGTTTCTAATGTCCGTTGCACTTAATGTATTTAAGTTTACACGAAAATACGTACAACTGTTCTTGTATTTAGAATCCCGTTAATACAAAAACTGTTCACAAATACGTATGTACACATTGTTACTGTATGCAAGTACACATACCGTACGGACTTGCCGGGCGGTCGGGTACTAGTTGTCACAAGATTAAAAAGGATAGTTACCCAAATCAGACGATTCTACGGACAAAATCACGATCAGGACGTGTATACACGTTCACCGGTTCGAGCTGGACGTTCTGGTGGTGTCAAATATGAGTTTTGGTGGGAGATTGGTCAAGATCTTGAGTTACAGAGGGTTTAAAGTCGAGAGGAAAGAAAATAGAATTTTCTGCATGCTTCTGCGATATAACAAGCTGGTTCAACAGACCGACCTACTCGTCGCGTACCGCGACGAGTGGCCCACATGTCGTCGCGTACCGCGAGGGATTCCGGATAAAATTTGATATCTTGACTTGTCGCGTACCGCGACAAGACTCCAAGGAGTCGTCGCGTACCGCGAGAGATCCAATTTCAAGATTTTTCTTCGTTTCGCGATTCCGGACAATCCGTAACTCGGTTTCACGCACGGTTTTCTCCCATGTTCCCAATTTCTCGCACACTTTAAACCTGTAATGATTAAAATCATCAATTTAACACAGATTCCTAGAACGACCAAACGTGCTCGTGTTATTGATGACGTAATGTTTACCTGCAATTGTCACAGAACCTGTCAACGAACCTCTCAGGAGAACCTGTTCAAAACCTATTCAACGAACCTGTTCAACAAACCTATTGGACGAACCTATCCAACGAACCTCTTCACAAACCTTTCAGGCGAACCTCCAAGCAAACCTTTTGAAATTCAATTTTGTTTAAAATTTCAAACAAAGCCAATGTTTAATGTTTCCAAAACAAAACAAATAATCAAAAATTATTGATTTAACATCAGATAAAACAAAAATCTTTTTGTATTTTTAAATTTTTAAAACAAACAAACAAACTACAATTTTAACAACTCTAACTATGAACTATGAACTATAAACTATCAAAACAAACACATATTTTTGTTTGAGAAAGATCCAGACATGAGATCATATTGTATTACAATTTTCAACACACCTGATTGAATTAATGAATATATTTATCAGCAAATTATAATTCAAAGATGATTGTCAGTATAAAACCTCTTAAAATTTAATTACTTAGTTAAGATATCAAATAAAACAAAATCATCAAATACCTTCTGATATCCATTTACTTGAACACATCCCCGTTTTGTGAATAACTAATTAAACACAAATGTTCTTGAAATTAATTACTTCAATTTCAACTAGCTTCATCATGTAAAAACAAAATAGAATTTCTTTAAAACAACAAAATGTAAAACAATTTGAATTTGTTCAAAATCTTGGAATCAAGGTTGATACTTTTGTATACTCAGATGATCCAGAAAATGAACTAAACAATAATTTAAGATTAAGCTTTTAACAATCAGATCGATATTTTCATATACGCAGAGATTGTCCAAATCTTAATCATAACCAAGAAAACAAATTTGAATTGTTTAAAGCTATAACAATCAGGTCGATACGTAAGTATACGCAGAGAATGTTTCAGCTTTAAACTAAAATAAAAGAAAAACAAATTCAGAATTTCTTTTGAAAAAAAATAAACACATGATCAAAACTAGTAACTTGACTTTTGTTCAAGAAACATTTTGTAAAATTAATCACCACTCATCCAGGACAAAACTAAGTACTGTATTCTAAGCATCTGTTTCTCATAAAGCATATATCAAAATTTTGTCTAATGTTATCTTAACTAAGTTATAAACCTACTAACACATCATACTAAGTAATTATAAATGCTCTTTATGTTTAAGTTTTTGTATGATACAGATGTGTTTCCAATTACAAACAATGTACTATCATTTCTCACTTGGTCAAATCAATTTCTCAAAATTTTAAATTTTTAATGTTTTTGTGTTTTTGATTTTTCAAATGTTTTTGTATTTTTCAAAATTTTTTCCCCCTAAAAACTAAAACACAAAACAACAAAAATTAAAATATCTGATGTTAATACAATAACATTGATTATGAAGGAAGTTGATTTGTAATTACCTCACCCCATGACCCGAATACCATTTAATTTGAGCAAATACTCAAAACGGTTTTTATCAAAATCCTTGGTGAGAAGGTCTGCTCGTTGCTCATTTGTATGTATCTTCACCACATCAAAAAGTTTCTTTTCATAGCAATCGCGTATGAAATGAAACCTAATATCAATGTGTTTAGATCGTGAATGATACACAGGATTCTTAGTTATAGCAATAGCAGCCTTGTTATCAACATGAATTGGGGTAGTCAGAAAATTCAAGCCATAGTCTCTCATCTGTTGTTGTATCCACAAAACTTGTGAACAATAACTGGCAACCGCTACATAGTCAGCCTCACAGGTCGAAGTAGCAACAGATGTTTGCTTTTTGCACTGTTAAGAAACTAATCTTTCCCCCAAAAATTGTGCACCTCCAATTGTGGATTTCGCATCTGTCTTACATCCTCCATAGTCAGAATCACTGTAGGCATTGCAGGAAAAGTTATCATTCTTAGGATACCACAGACCGGTGTCTGGTGTACCCTTCATATAACGAAGAATTCTTTTGACTGCAATCAGATGTGACACTTTAGGTTTTGATTAATATCGAGCACAGATACTTGTAGCAAATACAATATCTGGTCTTGAGGCAGTCAGATACATCAAACTTCCAATCATTCCACGATACAAAGTAGCATCAATTATCTCCCCCTTAATATCAGGCTCAATCCCGTGATTAGGCTGAATGGGCGTGGAAATCGGTTTTGAATCAAGCATGCTAAATCGTTTTAGCACATCTTGAATATATTTTGTCTGATGAATGAAGATTCCATCATCAGTTTGATCAATTTGTAAACCCAAGAAAAATTTGATGTCTGACATGGCACTCATTTCAAATTTCTCAATCATCACCTCTTTAAACTCCAAACACAGTTGTTCATCGGTAGATCCAAAGATAATATCATCTACATAGATCTGAACAAGAATAATGTCCTTGTCCTTTTCCCGATACTACAATGTTTTGTCAATCTGACCCCTATTGAATCCGTGTTCAATAAGGTGAGTCGATAATTTCTCATACCAGGCACGAGGAGCCTGATGAAGACCATACAGTGCTTTGTCCAAGAGGTAAACTTAATCCCGGTGGATAGGATCCTCAAAGCCCGGTGGCTGACAAACATACACTGTTTCCTTCAAAGAACCATACAGAAATGCAGACTTGACATCCCACTAAAAAACTTTGAATTTCTTATGAGCAGCAAAAGCAAGAAAAAGTCTAATTGCTTCTAGCCGCGCCACAGGTGCAAACACTTCATCGTAATCAATTCCTTCAACTTGTTTGAAACCTTGAACCACTAAACGAGCTTTGTTACGAACAATTATGCCTCGATCATCTCGTTTGCATCTTAACACCCATCTAGTGCCAATTTTCTTCTCTCCTTTTGGCAAATCAACTAGATGCCAAACACCCAATTTCTGAAACTGATTCAGCTCTTCTTGCATAGCTTCCACCCAGGCAGGCTCACGCAACGCTTCAGTAACAGTCTTTGGCTCTATCTGTGAAATAAATGCAGAATGCATCCAGAACTCTTGAGTTCCATGAGTCCTTTATAACTCAACATACAAACTCGCCTCCTTTGTAACTTGATGTCGTGTCTGTACTCCAACAGCTGGATTTCCAATGATTTGATCAACAGGATGATTTGTATGAACTCTAGTGACAGGCGCTTGCGAGACTTCCACATTATGATCCAGATTTGTAATATTCTGATCAATATCTTGATCATGAGAAATAGCATTTTCAAAAACATCGTGATCATCATCAGTTGACCAATCATCATTAATTACTTCTGAAACGCCTTCCTCATGTGGATTATTATTATCTTCAGAATGATAAGAAATACCTTGATCTTCAAAATTCTGCAAATCATATAACATTTGTAAGGTTATTTCATCATCAGAATCATTTGGAGACAAATTAAAAGACTCAAATAGTTTATCATAATCAAAAAGCCAATTTGGTCCTTTTCCGTCTGGTATAGGTGTATGTCTTTGAACATCCACATGATACCATAATTCCACAACACCCGTACGTAGCCAAGAAAGAAACCCTCTTCAACTTTAGAGTTGAATTTTGAATCTTTCTTAAGCATGGTACAAGGAGCCCCAAAAGGTTCCAAGTGTTCCAAATTAGGCTTTCGATTTTGAAGCAATTCATAGCATGTTTTATTATGTCTTTTAACAATCAAAACTCTGTTAAGAGTAAAACAAGCTGTAGCCACAGCTTCACTCCAACATGTAATGGGGAGTTTAGAATCAGCTAGCATCATTCTTGCAGACTCAATCAACGTTCTGTTCTTTCTTTCAGCTACACCATTCATTTGGGGTTCATATGGTGCACTGAATTGCTGCTGAATGCCCTTTGAATCACAAAATTCTTCCATTTGATGATTCTTAAACTCAGTCCCATTATCTGAACGTACACGCCTTACTCTCAACTTATACAATGTCTCCAACCTTTTAATCAACAACACAAAATTTTCATAAGTATCTGATTTATGCTTTAAGAACATGACCCATGAAGAAGTTCAAGTTGCTTATCAATAGAAAATATTGTCTTTGTTTTGTGTGACTTCCTTTTCTATTTACCCTTTTTGCATGACACACACACATCAGGAAGTTTAAAGTGTTTAACCGGTACACCCTCAACTAAATGATTGTGTACAAGATGATTCATCTTCCTAATATGAATATGCCCCATCCGTCTGTGCCAAGAACGTGTATCTTGCTCAGTTGCTTTAGACACCAGACATGTCTCCACTTTATTCACCGTCTCTGCCTTTGCCATGTCAAGTACATACAAATCCTTGCTCCGATCAACAGTCATCAGAATCCACTCTTCAGGAATCTGAAATCCTTGCTTAAGTACATAGCACATGTCTTTATCAAACATCACTTTGTATTCTTTGTCACAAATCTGTGACACACTCAACAAGTTGTTAGTTAATTCTTTGCAGTTTTTAACATTGTCAAATGAAACTTTACCATTCGTCAAACTACCAAACCCGGTAATTTGACCACCTTTGTCTCCTGCAAAGTTCACATAACTTCCTTTGATTTGCCTAAAATCCTTCAACAAATTCAACTCTCCAGTCATGTGCCGTGAACATCCACTATCAACAATCCAACGACTATTGATATGGCCCATGGATTTCACCTGCACAATAAATTAAAATTCTGTCAGTTATCAAAAGTGTGACAATCCGATATTTTCGAATTAACCTCGTTAACCCTCGTAGGCCCAATTGTATCTTATGAGGCCAAATTGAAAAGAAGTAGGCCCAATTGTATGTTATAAGGCCCAATTGAATAGAAGTAGGCCCAATTGTAAATAGGAGGCCCAAGGTAGGCCCAATGAGGCCAAGGTAGGCCCAATGAGGCCAAGGTAGGCCCAATGAGGCCAAGGTAGGCCCAATGAGGCCAAGGTATGCCCAATGAGGCCAAGGTAGGCCCAATGAGGCCCAAGGTAGGCCCAATTGTATTTATGAGGCCCAAAAGGATTAATCTAGTTCAACAATGTTCTAAGTAGCCAATTAGTGACAATCCGGCATTTCCGATTAATTCCGTTAACTCTAGGATTAATCGAAAAGATATGTTATTGATCAAGAATAATCTATAAGGGTTAAGAATTATCAAAAATCAAGTTCTAAGTGTTTTAATTTCAAGGATTAGTCTACAAATTGTGATAATAGTCGATTTTGACTCCTAAAAGTCAAAATTCGTTTATAACAACATTAGGAAATTCAAAATTTGGGTCATTACACTGAAATTGATTGAACTAACCTTTCAATCAACACATATTAATGATCTTTAACAGTGATCATACGTTATTGAGTGGTTTAATGATCGAATTTAAATCATATGGCATCCAACGGTCGTAACCGTCGAAGTGTGGACAAAAGTCGTTCGAATTGTGTTATAATCGATCACAATTGAACCAAACTTGCATACACACACACTATTCGGCATCTTTAGAGTCTGCAACAGCCAACAATTCGAAGTGGAAATTACGGGAAGAAGGATTCGATCTAGAACCAAGCCGAAACTCAAGTCCATAGTCGATCTCTTTGAATTGAACACTAAAGCAGGTAATAATCGACACCCACACTACCTAAAAGTCCCGATTTAACAAACCCATATGTCAATTTCTGGTAACCACATCGATTAGATGAAGTTTGAATTATTAGGGCTCACATCAAGAACGGATTTAGGGTTCTTTATTATGGGGAGCTCAAAAATGAAATTAAACATCACCATTAGTTTCAGAAACCTCTGATTAAGCTAAAACAAGTGTCAATTTTATGAATCATTAACGAAATTATAGTGTTTGAATCCTAGGGCTTGTTCTTTGAACCGAATTGGGGATTTCGAACAAACTGAGTTCGAAAAACAAATTAAATAGAATAGGTAGCTTCAGAGGATCCCGATTAAGGTTAATGCTATGTTAATTTCATCATGGAACTACGAATTATAAGATTTCAATTCTAGGGTTCTTGTTGTAAGAACGATTTGGGGATTTCGAGTTGATAGAGCTTGATAGTCGAATTAAACCTTGCAGAAAGTTTCGAAAACTCTTTCTTAATGAGAACCTTATGAAATTTCTGTATAAAACAAATGGATTTAGCAAAAATCGATCGGGGGGTTTGGGAACTCGAGTTCGAACATGTTCATACCCGATTAATTGGGTTACAGTGAATAATTGTTTGAATTAAAATCATCCACAGGGTCGGTTGGATCCCGGGAACATAACCCCTATGGTTTTGAGTTCGATCGGGTTCGAACCGAGGTCCAATTGGATGCTAGTTGGTTCGGTCAAAGGGAATTCTAGGGAACCGGTTGGGTTGGGCTTAAAAGAATTAAGCGGGCCATCTGTTTGCAATTGTTTGATGGGCTGACATGGTAGATGGTGTGTGTATAGTGTTGGAGGTCACGGGTTCGAACCCGGCCCCAACTGTTTTTAGGATTTTAAGGTTATTTTTAGTATTTTGCCCATATCTTTTTCGTTATAACTCCGATTCGATTCGTTCCAGTTGCGTTGGAACCAGACTTGAATCCCGAACAACATGAAACGATAAAATTTATATTTTAACCCGAAAATGTAATCGCGTATAGTTACGTTTGTTTAAATAAAATCATAAACGGCTATGTGATTTTATTTAAACGGATTTAAAGACACGCGTACTTATGTATGCACATTTTTAATCATCTAACATACGTGTGTTGACACGTATATGATTACAAACACAAAACGACATTCTTAATAACGCAAAGTTATTATTTAAACACAGATTCTTCGTAGAGGATTTCTACACGAGTTCACGTGTGTTTGATCATTCTGCAACAATCAAATGTGCGTACACGGCCCCTTTCTTATTTTAAACTGTTTTGGGGGAGAAAACATGTGCAACAAACATTTTAGATACATATCACTTGCATGAGTTAACTGTTTACATTATGTGACAACATAGCATTTAAAAGTCCTTACACTTCGAACCGTTTAGTTTGCCGTAGCGCAAAGCGTGGTAGTTGGAAATAGATCTATTAGGTTTGACAAACCTCACTTGGTAGATGGGATCTACGCAGGTGTTTGACTGACCAAACATTCATTACTATTGTTTGTGCTAGAAAATAGTGGCAAGGCAAAACATGCGATAGCATGCACTAGTCAGCTTCGGTGTCGACCACTTATGTAAATAGTATATATGACTAGCTGTCATGATTATGCAATGTGTGATTATGTTATCTGCAAACTTATATTCAAACTGTTGTTTCAAACAATTGTGAATGCCAAAACCTGTGTAATGCACCAACCTTTGTGTTGACTTGATTTACATGTTTTCTCAGGACGCTAAGGTGCACAAGAAAGCAGGCATGGATTAGGAGATTGAGTCGCATGCATGTCTTTACATTATAATTATTTGGTTTTGAACATTTGCAAACTTTGCATTGTAATTTACATTTTACAACTGTTATGTTTGTTATGGTTTTAAAACGCTTCCGCAAACTTTGAAAACTTTGATGTTACAGTTTTAGACCAAAGTATGTTTTGAAATTCATATAGAGGTCTTCGTTATGTCTAATGATCTGAGATCCTGGTTTGTCACGTTCCCAAACGGTATGATTCCGTTAGTTGGAAATTGGGGGTGTGACAGATTGGTATCAGAGACATTGGTTATAGCGAACTAGGTTTGCATTTGTGGACTTAGACTATGACTATTAGACATTAGACACGCATGCTTACACATATTACTTAGAAATTACATATGGCAGTATGTAATAGACTTGCTTACACATTCCATGGCACTGCCCTTACATATGGTATTACGTAACAGGTATGGCATCTTCATCATCAGCACCATACATATACATTGATGATTCGGAGGATGAGGAGCCGATAGTTCCAGCACCACCATCATCACCAGCACCACCTATCCCATCTCCTCCACCATCTGAGAGAGATGATTCAGACCCAGATGAGGATCCGGAGGAGGACCCGGAGGAGGATCCGGATGAGGACCCGGATGAAGATCTGGAGGAGGAGCCAGCTGAGGCTACTCAGGAGATTCCTGCTGAGGGACCTTCTACCCATCCACCACCTGCACTGGATATTCCTGAGCCTAAGAGGCAACGGACTGATTCTGAGGAGATTGCCAAACTACGTGAGGATTTATACTGGGCAAATGATAGGATTGAATACAATGTGCGGGAACTCTGGGATGCAAACGAAAGACAAGATAACCTGGCTCATCTGGTTAATGCGATGCGAGATGAGATCATCCATTTGACTGATCGTCTTCAAGCTTCTGAGAACCGAGCTGAGATTCTAGAATGCAGACTTGAAGCCTTGGAAGATTTGGTGGTATCGGAGAATGAAGAAGAGGATGAAGAAGAGGAAGGGGAGGAACCAGCACCAGCTGTTGATTCTGATCCTGAATCCACTATTGAGGATGATTGATTTTCTTTATTCTGTTTAAACTTATTAGGTGCGGGTTGTGTCCCTACACTAGAAGTTTGAAAACTTATGTTTTGATTTTGAAAGTATTGTACTCAAATCAGATTATTATCTATTAAAAGCTTTACTGCAGGAGGAGTACTGTCCTCGCAGGAGGAGTACTGTCCTCACAGTGAGATGCAGAAATTAGAGGAGGAATATTGGCACCTCAAGATGGAGGGGTCCAACATCGAGGAGTACACGACTCGATCTCATGAATTAGCCAGACTTCTACCTCACATGGCTACTCCCGCAAGCAAGTGGATAGAGAGGTACATCGGGGGATTGGTGCCTCAGATCCAGGGCTTGGTTACATCTGCAAATCCCACAACAATCCAACAAGCTGTGCGACTGGCACACCAATTAACTGATCAGGCAGTGTTACAAGGAACTCTGCCTAAACGAACATCAGCTAGTAAGGTAGGTGACCACAAGAGGAAGTGGGAGAGCAGCAACACCAAGAACTTCAACCAACAGCCGTTTCAGCAGAATCGAAGGCAGGATTCAAACAAGTCTTATCACAATTCGAATAGTGGTCAACAGTCGTCATCATCAGGGGGTATATTGGTAAACACCCAAAGTGCAATAAGTGTGGATTTCATCATGCGGGTAATCAGTGTGATAAAGTTAAGTGCCAACGGTGTGGTAAAGTTGGACATGCAGCTAAGGATTGCCGTGCGGAGCTGTAAAACAATTCCAACAATCAGAATAATAATCAGAACAACGCACCGAAGGGTTGTTTTGAGTGTGGTAAGATGGGGCACTTTAAAAAGGATTGCCCACAACTCAAGAAAGGCGGGGATAACAATGCCAATGGTAACGGCAACGGCAATGGCACCAATAACAACAACAATAACAACAATAATGGTGCTAGGGGCAGGGCGTTTGTGATTGGAGGACGTCAAGCACGGGAGGATCCCAACATTGTTACGGGTACGTTGCTCTTAAATAATCACTATGCCTCTATGTTATTTGACACTGGTGCCGATCGGAGTTTTGTATCTAGTTCACTTGCTAAGTTGCTAAATGTTAGTCCCACTGCCTTAGATAGTCCATACAATGTAGAATTAGCTGATGGTAAGTTAATTGTAAGTGAACAAATCCTTAAGGGATGTATACTTGATTTGATGGGTCAGACATTGGAAATTGATCTTATGCCTATCACTTTAGGTAGTTTTGATGTAGTCATTGGCATGGACTGGTTGTCCAAACACCAGGCTGAAATAGTATGCCATGAAAAGATCGTTCGTATACCTCTTCCGCATGGAGAGACATTGTATGTACAAGGTGAGAAGAGCAGTACGCCACTGCGTCTCATATCTTGTATGAAAGCACATAAATGTCTGCGTAAAGGTTATACGGCAGTTATAGCACTTATAACTGAAAAGCCGGTAGCTGAGAAGAAGATTGAAGACATTCCAGTAGTTTGTGAATTTCCGGAAGTATTTCCAGAAGACTTACCAGGATTACCGCCTATCAGACAGGTGGAATTCTGAATCGACCTTACACCAGATGCAGCACCGATAGCTAGGGCGCCTTATCGACTTGCACCATCAGAGATGCAAGAGTTATCTACACAAATGCAAGAGTTGTTAGATAAGGGTTTTATACGACCTAGTTTTTCACCGTGGGGAGCTCCAGTTTTGTTTGTCAAGAAAAAGGACGGGACTTTCCGTATGTGTATCGATTACCAGGAACTTAACAAGGTTACCATCAAAAACCGGTATCCGTTACCTAGGATTGACGATCTGTTCGATCAGTTGCAAGGTTCGAGTTACTACTCGAAGATTGATCTCAGGTCTGGTTATCATCAACTCAGAGTACAGGAAGAAGATATCCCGAAGACAACATTCAGGATGCACTATGTCCATTATGAGTTCTTGGTCATGCCATTTGGGTTGACAAACGCTCCAGCTGTATTCATGGATCTCATGAATCGTGTTTGTAAACCTTATCTTGATAAGTTTGTCATTGTTTTCATAGATGACATTCTCATCTATTCCCGAACTGAGGAGGAGCATGCTGAACATCTCCGATTGTTACTGGAGTTACTGAAACAGGAACAATTGTACGCTAAGTTTTCGAAATGTGATTTCTGGATGCGAGAAGTAAAATTCTTGGGTCATATAATCAATGAAAAGGGCATACACGTGGATCCAGCAAAGATTGAAGCGATTAAGAATTGGGAAGCGCCAAAGACACCTACCGAGGTACGACAATTCCTTGGTTTGGCGGGTTACTACCGATGATTCATTGAGGGTTTCTCAAAGATCGCTCAACCACTTACAGCTCTTACGCATAAGGGAACAAAGTATAACTGGACGGATAAACAAGAAGCTGCATTTTAGTTATTGAAACAGAAACTCTGCAGTGCACCGATTCTGTCTTTACCGGAAGGGACGGAAGACTTTGCGGTGTATTGTGATGCATCTGCACAGGGTTTGGGATGTGTGTTGATGCAACGTGATAAAGTGATTGCTTATGCTTCAAGACAACTACGACCACACGAAAAGAATTACACTACTCATGACTTGGAGTTAGGAGCAGTGGTTTTTGCTTTGAAGATTTGGAGGCATTACCTATATGGAACCAAGTGTACCATTTACACTGATCATAAGAGTCTGCAGCACATCTTTGATCAGAAAGAACTTAATATGAGACAGCGACGATGGGTCGAGTTGTTGAACGACTACGAATGCGCGATTAAGTATCACCCGGGAAAAGCTAATGTGGTAGCTGATGCTTTAAGCAGAAAAGACACATCAACAAGACGAGTTCACGCACTTATGATGACGATACAGACTGACTTTCCTGACAAGGTACGCAATGCTCAGCTCGAGGCTTTGAAAAAGGAAAACTTGGTACAGGAATCTTTACGAGGAATGGAAGAACAATTGGATGTTAAACCTGATGGAATTCGTTATTTCATTAATCGACTGTGGATACCTTTGTATGGAGGTTTGAGGGAACTAGTGATGGATGAAGCACACAAGTCTAGATATTCAGTCCATCCGGGATCAGACAAGATGTATCATGACTTGAAGGCACTGTATTGGTGGCCTCACATGAAAGCTGACATTGCTAAGTATGTTAGCAAATGTTTGACTTGTTCGAAAGTCAAAGTGGAATATCAGAAACCATCTGGTTTGCTGCAACAACCAGAAATACCAATGTGGAAATGGGAACAGATTTCTATGGACTTCATTACTAAGTTACCCCGTACACCGAATGGTTGTGATACGATATGGGTAATTGTTGATCGATTAACAAAATCTGCACACTTCTTAGCAATCAAGGAAACCGACAAGATGGAGAAACTGACTCGCATTTACATCAAGGAAGTGGTAGCACGGCATGGCGTGCCAATCTCTATTATATCAGATCGGGATGCCCGATTTACTTACAACTTTTGGAAATCACTTCATAAGTCATTGGGAACTCGTTTGGATATGAGTACCGCATATCATCCACAGACCGACGGTCAAAGTGAACGTACGATTCAAACGCTCGAGGATATGTTACGAGCTTGTGTAATTGACTTCTCGGTGATAGCTGGGAAAACCACTTACCGTTAGTGGAATTCTCTTACAACAATAGTTATCATACAAATATTCAAGCAGCACCGTTTGAAGCTTTGTATGGTCGCAAATGTCGTTCATCAGTTTGTTGGGCTGAAATTGGTGACAGTCAGATTACAGGTCCTGAATTAGTACACGAAACGACAGAGAAGATAGTTCAAATCCGGAACCGTAAGGCAGCGGCCCGGGATCGACAGAAGAGTTATGAAGATAAACGTCGTAATCCATTGGAATTTCAGGTAGGAGACCGAGTTCTTCTAAAGGTATCACCTTGGAAAGGTGTGATACGATTCGGCAAGCGCGGAAAGCTTAGTCCACGCTACGTAGGACCTTTTGAGATCCTGAAAAGGATTGGTCCGGTTGCGTATCAACTTAAACTACCAGATGAACTTAGTGGAGTTCATGATGTCTTTCATGTATCGAACTTAAAGAAATGTCTTTTTGATGAGACATTGATTGTGCCACTGGAGGAAATACAAGTGGATGACCAGTTACGATTCATTGAAGAACCAGCAGAAATCATGGACCGAGAGGTCAAACAACTCAAACAAAGCAAGATTCCGATAGTCAAAGTTCGGTGGAATTCAAGACGTGGTCCTGAATTCACATGGGAACGGGAAGACCAAATGATGAAGAAGTATCCTCATATGTTCAAAACAGCAATTACAAACACTGAGAGCGCACGTTAAATTTCGGGACGAAATTTCCTTCAACAAGGGGATGACGTGATGTTTCACACATCAACACTGCAAATTTCAAACTGTAAGCACAAACACTTTATTCAATTGGTTTTGTTATAAACATTTGTGCTACATTACATTTTATACATTTTATGTGCTACATCTCATATGTTACATGTTATGGTAGTACATGCATGATTGGTTACACACAATTTGCTATGTGCGGGGTTGCATAGTACAAACAGTTACAGACACTCACTATGTGTGAGGTTACACAGCACAGTATGATCAAACACAAACAGTCACGGTTAGGTGAACTAACTAGTGTACACGCAAACAGTCACATTTCACATTGAACGATCACACTTAGTTGTGATGTTGCAATCATTAGATTTTGTGCGTGAGTACACGCAAGCACACGGAATGATCAAACCACACTAACACGTACGATTTAAACTCGTAAGTAGTTTCCTAACTACTCCTAGTAATTACTAATTTTCGGGACGAAAATTCTTTCAACAAAGGGATGATGTGACAATCCGATATTTTCGAATTAACCTCGTTAACCCTCGTAGGCCCAATTGTATCTTATGAGGCCCAATTGAATAGAAGTAGGCCCAATTGTATGTTATGAGGCCCAATTGAATAGAAGTAGGCCCAATTGTAAATAGGAGGCCCAAGGTAGGCCCAATGAGGCCAAGGTAGGCCCAATGAGGCCAAGGTAGGCCCAAGGTAGGCCCAATTGTATTTATGAGGCCCAAAAGGATTAATCTAGTTCAACAATGTTCTAAGTAGCCAATTAGTGACAATCCGGCATTTCCGATTAATTCCGTTAACTCTAGGATTAATCGAAAAGATATGTTATTGATCAAGAATAATCTATAAGGGTTAAGAATTATCAAAAATCAAGTTCTAAGTGTTTTAATTTCAAGGATTAGTCTACAAATTGTGATAATAGTCGATTTTGACTCCTAAAAGTCAAAATTCGTTTATAACAACATTAGGAAATTCGAAATTTGGGTCATTACACTGAAATTGATTGAATTAACCTTTCAATCAACACATATTAATGATCTTTAACAGTGATCATACGTTATTGAGTGGTTTAATGATCGAATTTAAATCATATGGCATCCAAGGGTCGTAACCGTCGAAGTGTGGACAAAAGTCGTTCGAATTGTGTTATAATCGATCACAATTGAACCAAACTTGCATACACACACACTATTCGGCATCTTTAGAGTCTGCAACAGCCAACAATTCGAGGTGGAAATTACGGGAAGAAGGATTCGATCTAGAACCAAGCCGAAACTCAAGTCCATAGTCGATCTCTTTGAATTGAACACTAAAGCAGGTAATAATCGACACCCACACTACCTAAAAGTCCCGATTTAACAAACCCGTATGTCAATTTCTGGTAACCACATCGATTAGATGAAGTTTGAATTATTAGGGCTCACATCAAGAACGGATTTAGGGTTCTTTATTATGGGGAGTTCAAAAATGAAATTAAACATCACCATTAGTTTCAGAAACCTCTGATTAAGCTAAAACAAGTGTCAATTTTATGAATCATTAACGAAATTATAGTGTTTGAATCCTAGGGCTTGTTCTTTGAACCGAATTGGGGATTTCGAACAAACTGAGTTCGAAAAACAAATTAAATAGAATAGGTAGCTTCAGAGGATCCCGATTAAGGTTAATGCTATGTTAATTTCATCATGGAACTACGAATTATAAGATTTCAATTCTAGGGTTCTTGTTGTAAAAACGATTTGGGGATTTCGAGTTGATAGAGCTTGATAGTCGAATTAAACCTTGCAGATAGTTTCGAAAACTCTTTCTTAATGAGAACCTTATGAAATTTCTGTATAAAACAAATGGATTTAGCAAAAATCGATCGGGGGGTTTGGGAACTCGAGTTCGAACATGTTCATACCCGATTAATTGGGTTACAGTGAATAATTGTTTGAATTAAAATCATCCACAGGGTCGGTTGGATCCCAGGAACATAACCCCTATGGTTTTGAGTTCGATCGGGTTCGAACCGAGGTCCAATTGGATGCTAGTTGGTTTGGTCAAAGGGAATTCTAGGGAACCGGTTGGGTTGGGCTTAAAAGAATTAAGCGGGCCATCTGTTTGCAATTGTTTGATGGGCTGACATGGTAGATAGTGTGTGTTTAGTGTTGGAGGTCACGGGTTCGAACCCGGCCCCAACTGTTTTTAGGATTTTAAGGTTATTTTTAGTATTTAGTCCATATCTTTTTCGTTATAACTCCGATTCGATTCGTTCCAGTTGCGTTGGAACCAGATTTGAATCCTGAACAACATGAAACTATAAAATTTATATTTTAACCCGAAAATGTAATCGCGTATAGTTACGTTTGTTTAAATAAAATCATAAACGGCTATGTGATTTTATTTAAACGGATTTAAAGACACGCGTACTTATGTATGCACATTTTTAATCATCTAACATACGTGTGTTGACACGTATATGATTACAAACACAAAACGACATTATTAATAACGCAAAGTTATTATTTAAACACAGATTCTTCGTAGAGGATTTCTACGCGAGTTCACGTGTGTTTGATCATTCTGCAACAATCAAATGTGCGTACACGGCCCCTTTCTTATTTTAAACTGTTTTGGGGGAGAAAACATGTGCAACAAACATTTTAGATACATATCACTTGCATGAGTTAACTATTTACATTATGTGACAACATAGCATTTAAAAATCCTTACACTTCGAACCGTTTAGTTTGTCGTAGCGCAAAGCGTGGTAGTTGGAAATAGATCTATTAGGTTTGACAAACCTCACTTGGTAGATGGGATCTACGCAGGTGTTTGACTGACCAAACATTCATTACTATTGTTTGTGCTAGACAATAGTGGCAAGGCAAAACATGCGATAGCATGCACTAGTCAGCTTCGGTGTCGACCACTTATGTAAATAGTATATATGACTAGCTATCATGATTATGCAATGTGTGATTATGTTATCTGCAAACTTATATTCAAACTGTTGTTTCAAACAATTGTGAATGCCAAAACCTGTGTAATGCACCAACCTTTGTGTTGACTTGATTTACATGTTTTCTCAGGACGCTAAGGTGCACAAGAAAGCAGGCATGGATTAGGAGATTGAGTCGCATGCATGTCTTTACATTATAATTATTTGGTTTTGAACATTTGCAAACTTTGCATTGTAATTTACATTTTACAACTGTTATGTTTGTTATGGTTTTAAAACGCTTCCGCAAACTTTGAAAACTTTGATGTTACAGTTTTAGAACAAAGTATGTTTTGAAATTCATATAGAGGTCTTCGTTATGTCTAATGATCTGAGATCCTGGTTTGTCACGTTCCCAAACGGTATGATTCCGTTAGTTGGAAATTGGGGTTGTGACAAAAAGGGATGACCCCCACCATTTCGGCATCGAGTCTCCCTAAATGGACCCCTGCCATTCTGTTGTGATGAACTGCTTGAAGAACCATATTCAATGTGATCATTCTTTTTCCCAGAAATTTGATCACCTGACCTGTTTTTCAATTTCCAGAATGATTTTGACTTAAAAGATGGTTTTGAAAATGATTTTGGAGATGCCTTGTCAAAAGAATCATCATCAGATGATATCACAAGTTTGACAAGCTTTTTCAAATTTCTTTTATTATCAAAAACTCGTTTGTTCTTATGAATTTATTCTTTTACCAAAACACAATCAGGATCAAATTTCTGAAGAATTCTCATTTCTTCATCACTAGGTTTCACTCTCCTAGGACTTCCACCTGACCTATTCACCCAATTCTCATCATCTGAACTCTTTCTGATTCTGTTGTTTGGACAATAGCAGAAATATGTCCTTTTCCACAACAAGTAAAACACTTTCGTGTTTCTCTTGGTGAATAAGACCTAAAGCTGCTACAATCAGTAGAACTGAAATCCAAATCACAATCAGCAATCAGATGACCAAACTTACCACATCTGTAACATTTTCTTTGCAGATGAGTCTTTGGTTTTGGTTCATCATAATACTTAGATGAACTGAAAGGTTTAGAAGCAACCTTTGCATATGAGAATCTGTTTCTCAAACCAGTTGATTTTATCTTTGAATTAGTCATTTTATTTTGAAAATTCTTTGATTTGTCTTTATGTCCAACCCCAAACGTATCAAAGAAAAAATCCACTTTATCAACCTTTTTAGAAATCACATTTTGCTTTTGAAAAATACCACTAGACTCTCCTTTATGTGTAGTAGATGACTTTACATACACAATAGGTTTGAGAGTAGTGGTTGTTTTGACTTTCATCACTGGTTTAGAAACTAGATTTGGTTTAATCACAACCTTCTCAACTGGTTTAATCTCAGTCTTTGACTTCTGAGACATCAGACTCTTTTTATCACCAGTTTTAACTTGATAACCATTCTGTCTCAAAATGTCAGGTGAATATTCTGATTCAGTGATGTCTTCAATAATGGGAGCATCACTATCAAGAGACACTTTTTCATCAGATGATGATCCTCCAGCAATTTCAATGACATGTTCAGACCGATGTTCATCCAAAGAGACAGGATGAACTTCCAAATTCAAATCAATTTATGGTCTTGGCACGTAGCTGGAAGGAGGTGGTACAGCATGAAAACCTATGCCAGTAGTATCATGCGATGATCTTTGCATGGCAGCAAAGTAATCGATGACATACTGAGAATTTTGATAATTTTCGAGCTTGCTCTTGTTCATTTCAGCTTCTGCTTTTGCTGCTGATAATTCAACCTTCAGCTTTTGCACTGATTCGAGATGCACAGAAACTGCATGATTATTTTGTAAAACTTTGATTTTCAACTCTTCATTCTCTTTTCCTAAATCAATTATCTTTTTGTCAAAAGCTTTTTCTCTTGAAATTAGCTTCTTGTTAGCTTCTGTGCACTCTACCAATTCAGCAGTCAGCTGAGCATTCATCTCTTTCAATTTATCAATGATCTCTAACAGATCATCATGTACCTCATCAACCTTCTCTTTGCCTTTGCATGTGCATGTGTCTTCGTCCAAAGAAGCCATAAAAGCACCCATCAACAAATCATACTGCTTTCCCCAATCATAACCTTCATCAGCTTGACTTACTAAAGCTTTCGATGACTCTTCAGACTTTTCTTTCTTCTTCTGATAAGCTTCTTTGGTTTGAAAGGGTTTAAATTTCCTTGCTTCTTCGGATTTTTGCATTCTCTAGCAAAATGGCCTAACTCCCCACAGTTGTAACATTGAGTAGTCTTTGGATTAAATCCAAACTTGGTGCTTCGATCAAAAGTGAATTTCTTCCCAGTTTTCTTTTCATATCGATTGATTCTTCTGATCACACTCGCCAATGCCCATTGAGTGTCAATCAACTCCATCTCGTCATCATCAATTTGCTCATAATCTTCAAATGTAAGATTAGAGTTTCCAATCTTTCCTTTTTGTTCATCATACGCACTGACTACACATGACAAAATTGACATATGATCTCGAACAGCCTCTACAGTTACTTTCCCCAAATTTGTTGTATTCAGCTGAACAGGAGGTGTTGTTGAGTCAGACTTCTTTTCTTTCACAGAAAAAGATGAACTAGAACTTGCAGATGCAGAAGGTGCAGGAGTACCTTCTTGAATTGGACTTCTTGAATCCAGAAGTCGCACTTTGAGAGTTTAGCGTACAACTTCTCTTTCCGTAGCAGTTCAAGAGCCAATTGATGATGCTCTTTGTGTTCTTCCCGGGTTTTGGAGTAGATGAAGATATCATCTATAAAGACAATGATAAACTTGTCGAGGTATGGTTTGTACACTCTATTCATGAGATCCATGAATACGGCGGGTGCGTTTGTCAGCCCAAACGGCATAACCAAAAACTCATAATGCCCATACCGAGTGCGGAAAGCAGTCTTGGGTATATCTTCCTCCTGAATTCTCAACTGATGGTACCCAGATCGCAGATCGATCTTAGAGTAGTAACTCGATCCCTGTAGCTGGTTGAACAGGTCGTCAATCCGAGGTAGGGGTAACGGTTCTTGATTGTCACTTTGTTCAATTCCCGATAGTCAATGCACATACGGAAAGTGCCATCCTTCTTCTTTACAAACAAGACCGGAGCTCCCCAGGGTGAGAAGCTCGGTCTAATGAAACCCTTGTCCAACAGCTCTTGCAGTTGATTGAACAGTTCCTGCATCTCCGAAGGTGCAAGTCGATATGGTGCTCGTGCGATAGGTGCTGCTCCCGGCACAAGGTCTATGCGGAACTCCACTTGTCGAGGTGGTGGTAGTCCTGGTAGATCCTCAGGGAATACGTCAGGATAGTCGCACACGACTGGGATGTCTTCTATTTTCTTCTCCTCTTCGGTCTTGTCGGTAATAAGCGCCAGAATGGCTGTGTATCCCTTTCGTAAGCATTTGTGAGCTTTCATGCACGAGATGATGTTCAGAGGAGTGTCACTCCTTTCACCCTTGATGTCTAGAGTTTCTCCTCCAGGGAGAGGTATGCGTACAACCTTGTCGTGGCAAATGATTTCAGCTTGGTTTTCAGATAACCAATCCATGGCCACTACGACATCAAAACTGCCTAGTGTAACTGGCATGAGGTCAATCTTAAACTTATGGCCTGCTAGCTCTAAGGTGCATTCTTTTAGAATGTGCTTAGTCACAATTAATTTACCGTTAGCTAGCTCTACTGTATACTCAACTTCTAAGGGTGTTGGGGTAATGGCAAGTATCTCACTAAAATCCTTAGATAGAAAGCTTTTCTCAGCTCCAGTATCAAACAATACAGAAGCGTAATTATCATTTAAGAGATACGTACCGGTTGCAAGGTTGGGATCCCTTCTGGCCTCCTTGGCCCCAATCACGAAGGCTCGTCCCCTCGTGCCATTGTTCCCATTGTTGTTGTTTTGTTGATGGTTGTTGTTGTTTTTCAGGTGTGGGCAGTCCTTCTTGAAATGCCCTGGTTTGCCACATTCGAAGCAACCCTTTGGTGCTTCAAGTTGTTGCTGTTGTTGTGGCTGTGGGGTCTTTGTCATTAGCTCACCCCTGCAGTCTTTGGCTGCATGTCCCCCTTTTCCGCAGCGTTGGCATTGAAAACGGCCACACTGACCCTGTGCATGATGGAAGTTGCACTTGTGGCATTTGGGTTGTTTGCCTGCATAGCCTCCTTGGGTCAGAGTGGTTGGGATAGGTGGTGCGTAAGCTTGGGTCGATCCAAACTTGCGTTGTTGTGGTGGTGGTTGGAGAGTGGAAGTCTTGCTCAGGGTGTCATCCCATTTGCGTTTGTTCTTGTCGTTGGTTGTGGTCACAGCACCACGTGGTGATAAGAGTCCTTGTGCAACGGCCGAGTCAGTGAGCTTGTGGGCTAGTCGCACCGTTTGTTGCATGGTGATGGGATCAGCAGAAAGTACCATGCCCTGAATTTGAGGTGGTAGTCCCTCGATGTACTTCTCTATGTGTTTGAAAGGTGGGTTTGCCATTTCCGGGCACAGGTTTGCCAGCTCATAAGACCTGACAGTGTAAGCCTCAACCTCGGAACCAATCATCTTGTGGTTCCAGAACTCAGTCTCAAGTTTCTGCACTTCACCACGAGGGCAGTATTCGCGGTTCAACATTTGTTTCAAATTATCCCAAGGCAGAGCGTTGGCTGTATCAAGCCCTAGGTTCTGGACGTTGGCGTTCCACCAAGTGAGGGCAGCTCCCTCGAATGTCCCTGCAGCGAACTTGACCCTGTCCTCGTTCCTGCAGTTGCTCATGGCGAAAGCTGATTCCGCCTTCTCAATCCAACGTAACAGTCCAACAGCTCCTTCAGTGCCGCTGAATGAATGGGGTTTGCAATCCAGGAACATCTTGAACGTGCAGAGAGGTGGGTTTGGATTTGCTCCTGAGATATGCAAAGAGTAGAGTTGGGTTAAGTATCGAGTAAACGTGTTGAATTGGAAACGAGTGATTGTGGTGCAAGGTGAATATGAACAGATTCATCACCTTGGTTCAGTGGGTTTTGATTACAGGCAGCTTCCCGTGCAGCAAGTACGTCCTCAACCCGCTCGTTGATGAGTGTGTTTAACTCAGCTGGTGTCATGTTGATGTTTCCACGTCCGCCCGCATTCCTGCGTCCTCCACGTCTTCCAGCCATGATCTTCATAGCGAGAATAAGTGTTAGTGTTTGACTAATGACTAATGTGGTGCGTGTGCGGTAGGTACTGTAGGAAAACATGTAGAGCTATCGGCTCCTCCCCGTCATGTGCAGCCATGTGCGGTGACGATGGTGATATCATAAAGTAAGTGTGTATACTAAGCGTGGGTTCAATCATGTATGCAAGTATCACAATACTAAGCACTAAGTGTTGTGTGGAGACTAGTGGTTATAGACTAAGTTCACTAAATGCAAACCTAATTCGCAATAACCTGTCTCTGATACCAATCTGTCGCACCCCGAGAAATCTCGTCCCTTCTGGGGCGCGAGCAACAACAGATTGTCAGGATCGCAGTCTCCGGTCACACAACATGCGAGACCTATATGTCTGGTTACGCACGTACATCCAATAATTTGGATAAAACAGTTTAGTAAAATCAGAGTTGCGGTAGTAAAGTATAGGTTAACAAAACAGTTTGACATTCATAATTAGCGGAAGCGTTAATTTAAAACAGTTTCACAATGATAAGTAACAATAGTTGCGGAAGCGATTAAAGTAGTTTGACAATACAAAAGTAACACAATCAATGTTTAAATATTATCAAATGGCCTAAGACACTACAATAGATGCATGGACTCCGTCTAGCATCCTATCCTTGTGTGCGTGCCTTAGTTACCTGAGAAAACATGCGAGTAAAAGGTCAACACAAAGGTTGGTGAGAGCACAGGTTTGTAATCAGCAGTAAACATCAAAATGTTTAAAGTAAAAGTTGCAGGTCTACTTTTCAATACAATGCAATATCAATTGATAGCTAGTCAATATGTGTTATATCATATGCGGGTTCGCAACCGAAGCTAACATGCTGCCTCCCGCCATATCCATCCAAGATATGGCAAATGTTGTTTGGTCAATTATGCACTATTCCGACCTCCAGTCGGGGTGGCCATACGGTTCGCAACAGTGGGGCTTGTCAGGCCCAAATAGTACTATTCAGAATTACCACGCTAAGCGCAACGCGCTACTAACGGTTCGAGGTGTGTTTAATGAGGACTTACCAGTTTTGTGGATGAATGCCACACGTATGCATATACGATATTAGCATGTATAAAAATAACCAAAAGCGTGTAAGTTGTTCAAAAACAGTTGAATGCAATGTTTTTCCCCCAAAGGTAGAAAATGTAAAAAGGGGCCGTGAACTCACCTGATTAGCAGTTCCGGCTAATGTGTGAATGTTCGCGTCTGCGAGAGCTAGCACCTACTAGTATGCACCTATAACCATATAGGTGTGAGTATGTGTTTTGTGGTGTGTTGTAATCCATACAACTCCAAGTGTCGGTGTGCTCAACCGAGTGCGTGCGTGTTGTCTAGTGAGACTCGACGAATCGTTGGTGACACGATTGTTGTGTTTATGTGCCTTGATGCACATAGACACCAAAATGCATCCTATGACTCTAATCACATAAGTTACCATTTTTAGAAAGTTTCCGATTTAGGAAAGTGTAGTTATGAAATCCCATTTCATAAAGCTAATGACTTCCAATATGCTTATAAAACACGTTTAAACCCTTAAAACACGTCGTTTGCGTATAAATCGCCATTTACGCCGTTTTGCCCAAATAAAGTTACCTTTTTTAGTAAGTTTCTATAAAACCATGATTTTGACAAAATCAAATATCCCAATGTGTTTCTAAACACTCAAATATACATTTAACAACATCTAGACATGTCTAACATGTCTAGATCATTACAAATCCAAAACTTGTAACATAAAAGTTTCCTTTTATGGCAAGTGCACCAAATCATTACCAAATCAACCAATAACTCAATCAAAACTCAAATCTAACATCACTAAACTATCAAATCAGTAAATCTATGATATCTAAACAACAAATCACCAACAAATTTGAGCACAATAACCGTAAGGAGTTGCATGTGGGTTTTTACCCATTGCATGTACGATCTAACTAGAGATAAACATATAAATCTACCTTAGATGGTAAGAATCGTACTAGAACAGCCTCTGGAGGTCCTTCAAGCGGCTGGGATTCGATCTTTCGTCGTTTTGATGGATTCCAAGGCTTCCTTGATGTTCCTATAGTTATCAAATGCCAAGAACTAGCTCCAATGGTGATTCCAGGAGGTTGGAGGATTGATTTCAGGGTGTTTTGGTCGAGGATTGACGGAAGAACTCGGAGAAATGGAGAAGGAACCGAGTGAAATGAGTTTGGGGTTAATTAAATAGAAAATTTTGATCTGCATGGCCTTCGCGTACCGCGAAGGCCGATCAAAATTCATCATTGCGTACCGCGATAGGATTCGGGAGTTTCGAATCCCGATTTGCTTCGCGTACCGCGAAGATTTTCGCCGAAGGACCATCGCGTACCGCGATGAGTCCACTTCCTTGTTTTTCGATTTCGTTGATACGATTTCGCTCGTACTCGACTCCCAACGTTTATCCTAAACACCTAATACGTGTTTAGCACATAATCATGTAATAACATATAAGTTTGATCACCAACGTTCGTGAGACTCGTGTGTGTTTCGATAATTCCTCGAATTATCTTTGATAGTTTGTGTTTGTGCTACGAACCGTTTGCATGCTTGATTAACCATAATCAACATGTATTTCCACAATCCCATTGTGTTTGTGTTTGTGTTTGCCACACTTGGTTTCCAAAACCAATGTGCAATATACGATTCGATAGTTCCTCGAACTATCGTTTCGTAGTCGTTTGTGTTCACTCATCTAATTAAACATAATTAAATGAAATGCAACAAGTATGAATGTGAAATGTAAAGAAAGTAAGAGTTGCAATTTACCTGAAATTGCCGGGTGTCACATGAATAAATTCCACCAATTTCATTCCTGGTAGATTTTCTCTCAAGATTAGCACCAATGAATTCCACTTTTCAGGCAAAGCATCTGCAAGGCAATCGATCTTTTCATCTTCAGTATATTCGATTCTACACTTTCTAACTTCTGTCAACAGATGTCTGTATCTTGTTATTAATGCTTCAAGACTTTCATGGCCAATAAAGTTGAAATTTTCAAACTCTTTGCGTATATCAGTGGCTTTCATCTTCTTAAGATTGGTATTTCCTTCAATCCTTGCTTTCAAAGCGTTCCACAAACCATATGAGGTTTTTGTGTTCATCAAATTGATGAAGTATCTGATTTGGGATTGCTTGGCTCAGCATCCAGTAAGCTTTCTTCTCAGAATCGTATTTCTTTCTTTCATCAACATCTAATCTCTCAAGGATTTGATACAAATCTGTTCCCACCACTCTAGGTCTTTCATATGGTGACAATATCCTTTCCCAAAGACTCGTGTCAGTTCCATTAAGATGTGTCTCAAAACGACCTTTCCAATTATCATAATCTGTCAAATCCAGCAACTTTGGAACTTTGTTTGTACTACCAACCTCAGTTTCGCTAATCAGAATGCTATGTATTTTAGAATTCTGACTAGCTACAACAGCATACATCTCAACCATGATTTCAAATTTTTATCAGCGAACCTTTGATGAAAAATTCACTTCACGAACCTAACAACCAGGCGAACCTTCACCAATCTTTGATCTGAACGAACCTTAAGACAAAAGAACCTTGAGACAAACGAACCTTTTATCTCACGAACCTTGAGACAAACGAACCTTGGTCAGACGAACCTTTGCAGAAAACCTTCAACGAACCTGGAACATACGAACCTTTGCATAAAACCTTCAACGAACCTGGAACAGACGAACCTTTGCAGAAAAATCTCAATAACAGCGAACCTATTGTTCCAGCTATTCACAGGTTCGGCTCACGAACCTGTACTTCAAAATTCAAAATTTTGGAGGGAAAACCTTCCAAAATTTGAAGAAAATCCTTCAAAATCCTCAAATTAACACCACAAATCTCTTAATTGTAATATTTCACAGCAATTGATGATGAAATTACACTCAAAACAACAATCAAACTCAAAGAAAACTAGAATTTTGATCCATTTCTTGATCTTTTTAACTTCTAACTTCAAATACTTGTAGGTCTTTGACAATTCTTGTATAGAACTCCACCAAATGCTCTAATACCACTGTTGATCTGCTGAATATAATCTTGATCGTATAACGGAATCCTATGAACAATCAAATATATGCGGAATCTATATTTGATCTATAAGAATCAAAGAAGAACAAGCATTCCAATAATCATCTTCAATTCATTAATCAATATGAACTAATTACAATTCTCAAACAGAGAAATCTCACACAGAGAATACACACAGAATTTCCAGAGGTTTTCTGAAGTTATGACAAAATCAGACAAACCTACAATATATACAGACTGTCAGCCGAACCTATTCTAGCCGAATCCTTAGGTTCGCCAGCCGAACCTTGAGGTTTGCTGGGCGAACCTACACAGCCAAAACCAATAGGTTCGCCGAACCTCCCAAGGTTATAGATTCGCCAAACCTATCAGTGATGATAGGTTCGCCGAACCTGCTAAGGTTCGTGGACCAGACGAACCTCAGTCAAACCTCACTAACTTTCTATAATTTACATGTTTGATAAGCAGCATATTACAAATATGTACTAACATATATTATGATAGACCATTTGCCTACGCTTAGTTTTGGAATGCCTTACACTTAGATGACTTCATATCATGTTCCTCTGCACAGTTTGGTGACGCCTTAGTATTGCCTTAAGAAAACTTTATTCCAAACTCACGCACATGCGAACGGTCCTTAGATGACATAACTTAATTTCATTAAGTTAAATGCCTAATGATATTCCTTAGATTATATAGGTATATGATTTCCAATAATGGTTTTATAATCTCCTTAGAATTAAGTTTGTGAGGTGAGCATGTATTAACTAGAAGAGTAAAATACCATCAGCCAAAACTTCAGTATAGGGAAAACTATTCATATAAATCCCTGATATACAGTGGGACCTGTCTATCTTTTATGGTGAGTTCTAATTAAAATGTTCTCACTTATAGGACAATGTATGTCATACCAAACACTTTACAAACTACTCAATTCTAATATGTGGGATTCAACTTTTCGAATGACTATTTAACCAAGTCACCATGATTTCTTATATGTTTTATAATTCGTCCAAAATTCAATAACGTGACATTGATTTGGATTGATTGAATTTTATAATAAGTGATTTCATTTGAATTTCAACCAAGTCCACTACGAATGTTTCATATTCGTGTATACACATAAATAATTATTCAAGAATTCTATGATAATATATATGAGATTAGTGATAAATAGTTATCACATTTATCAAGGATCATATAATATTAAATACTAGTGCATTAAATGTCATACGATTCATTCACAAACAATCATTTACAATCTCATATCTTACTACTCATACCAAAAGTCCCACTTAGAAAGACATACAATCAAACAATTGGTTTTGAGGGTGTATGTGTATAATACCCAAAACAAAAAACCGAACAAAAACACAAACCAATAAGTTGGTTTTGTGTGTTTTTTAAACCGATTGTTTAGTTTGATTTTGATTTTGCTTGTACCCAAAGCCAAAAAAAATCGAAATGACATAAATTTGCTTATTCGGTTTGCTTAATCTTTATTTTTTCTTTTTGATTTGATTTTTTTTAACTTTTATTTGATTTCATTAGTTTCGTTATAATTTCTCTAACTTTAATTTGACATTTAAGATTATATTTGCTTTTCTATATATTATTCTTGCAATTTTTTCTTGATACTATAAAATTTCCGATTTGCTGTTATAGAAACACCTATTATTCTTATACTTAAGCTTCAAACATAACATCTTTTATATGTTTCATATAAGTATAAGTAAATCATTATTTGTTACAATTTATCAGTGTTAATGATTGGTCTCGTATACGTCTTTTATATGCATCTATTCGTCACATAGCTCTTATACGAGACATTTAAAAAACCAATCATTGTCGAAAGAGTCTATACTTAGAGGGGATAGGCCTTGTAATAAGACATCAAGACAGACAGGCCTAAAATTTCAGATTTGCCATTATGAAAAAGTATAACTGAGACGTAAGGTGCATGCAGTAAAGTACAGATTAGCATCGCTGTCATTAGGGTGTTCACGGTCCGGTTTTTACGGATTTTGAGTGAAATCATAAACCAAACCGTTAATAACGGTTTTTAAATAACGAAAACCAAAACCGAACCGCTCAAAATAAAAACCGAACCAAACCGAACCGCTAATAACAGTTTGGTTCCGGTTTGGTTTACGGTTTGGGAACTTTAGGTTTACGCTTTTTGACTTGTTATAAATAAAAACCAAACTATTTTTTGATTTGAGACAAACTACTTATATTGTGATCCCCAATTTAATATTTTTGTTAAATGACATCTAAACCATCAAACTTATCAATCTAGTGTGTGTGTACATACTTATACACACACACACACACATATATATACACATATATATACATAGGGATGAAATCCTAAGAAAACTTCATTTTAAAGAAAACTAAGAAACTAACAACAATCATTATCAACTAAACTTTTTTTTTTTTTTCATTTTTCATTTCTTTACATTATAAGGTAGGAAATGTAAAATAAAAAAAATATGTATTTCATATAATTACATATATGTAACTTGTTGTAGTTACATATATGCAATTTTATGAGTTTCATGCAAAACTTTTTAAGTTACATATACGTAATTTTGTGATATACATATTTTTATTAAATTATTTTTTCCTTATAATATTTCTAACCTTATAATAAAAAATTAAGAAATTTTCTTTTAAAATTTATTGGTTAATGTGAGTTTCTTGGTTTTATCTAAAATAAGAAGTTTTCTTATTAACCCTCCTCTATATACATATACATATACATACACATACACACACACATATATATTATATATCACCGTAAACCAAACCATTTACTACGGTTTCAAACTTTTGAAACCGTCCGACCACATGTTTTGGGAAAAAACCGACCGTGTAACCAAACTGATGACCGGTTTGGACGGTTTCATGGTTTGAAACCGAACCATAAACACCCCTAGCTGTGATCTTAGAAAGTCAAATCATGTTATAATCATAATCCAATCAAAGAGTCAACCAAATGCCCACTTGAAATCTGAACGTGATTATTTATAATCATCGGATCTCACTATCCATCAGGCTCACATTTTGACTTTTTGTCCGATCTTCATCTTCAATCAATTACAAACGACTGCTTTTAATAATTCATCCCTTTATCTTGTTTCTTGGAAGTCAGACCCAGTTCTTTGTATCCATGGAGATAACGAAGGCAATTCTTCTGTGTCTGAATCTACTCATGGTTTTAAGATCTACTGAATCTGTAGTGCCTCAACAGGAAGGTAAGTAAAACTGGTTTCAAATCTGATAACTGGTCACTATACCATCATGATTTGGCCCGAGTCTTTTTCGAAATCTAGCCCAAGGGACTTGATGACAATAAGGCGTTTTTCATGCGTTTTGTCAAAAGCCCTTTGGGCGTAGACCTAAACTCTCAGGCAAGGTGAGGCACAGGAAAAGCGCCTTGTGGTTGTCTAGGTCCTCAAGAGAGGTTCTGACAAGGTCTTGGAGAAGTTTCCAGCTAGATTTTCCCAAGATCCCTACCAAGTCTTGCAAATTCCAGCAAACTTTTGCAAATTTTGCTCAAAATTGCTTAAAACTTTAGAAAATGAACTATAACTAGCATATGCTATCCTAAACTAGCCAAAAACAAGCATAAAACATATCTAAAACCTCTAAAAAGGTCTCGCTTATTGAGTGCCATGTGCATAGGCTAGAGTCTCACCCTTTGCCTTTTGAGTGCGCCTTACGCCTTTGACAACTATGTGTAATAGATAAGTTATTTATAATATTAAAAAAGAAAAGAAGACAAAAAAGACACGTTTAGGTAATCATCCGAGTTGACCCGCCCATTTTTTCTTGCATTTATGTTTATGGGTAAAGTGGAGGAGGTCATGACTTTGATTTGATGTTATTGTGGTGGATGACCAAAGCTTAACCTCTTGCATACTCTTAAGTGCATTTTGGCATTGTGCACTACTTTTTTATATTAAGATGTTTATTAGAATTGCAAATAGTTGCAATATTATTTCCTTTAAAAATATCTACAATAAACTTACCTATTAATCTAATGTTATCCTTGCAGATTAGTTATGCTAATGCATTTCACCAACATTCTCTTTTTTAACTATTAAACAGGGTAATATTGATAAGGGTACACAAATTAATTTCAATGCATTGGATTAACATTGTGATTATCTTATCATATAAGTCCCAACTGTTTTAATATACAAACTGTATTCATGCAAATTTTGATAAAAGTTTTAACCATACTTACAAAATTTTTCTTCATTTAATTTGATCCAGTGGTAGATGTTAATAATATTCTTGTTACAATGGGTGCAACCAATTGGAGGTTCAACGGTGACACTTGCAATCTTGATCTCATTTCTGAAGTGCCAACACTAACTCAAGAAGCTAATGCTAGTATTGGATGTGACTGTAACAGTAGCAACAACAGTGACTGTCATGTTGTAAGAATGTATAACTCTCGTTGTACTCTGTTCTGCAACGCAATGCATTAAAAATGTTATGTATGTATCTCATCCACAAAGGTGGCAAAATGAGTAGATTGGGTAACATATCTAAGCAGATTGGGTCATGTTTGGAACTCATTTTGTCTATAATATTTAAAAAGTTGTATTTGATAGTTAGTGCGCCATAAATGACATGGCTATAGAAATATATTATTATAACAAATGCAATTTTTTGAAAAACTTGATCTTGGAGATTATATGCATAAAAAATAAAGTGTGGTTGACTGTTAAACCGTTTGACCTGTTTTCTTTTTCTTTTAAGGGTTTCACTTGTTTTCCTTATTTAACAGTTTGACACATTCCTTTTTACCGAATTTTGTTATTTCACTTAACGTAGACACAACATATCCTAACTTACCAATCTACAAGTGAATGGGTGAAATTGCTACCATTAATTTCCTTGGTTGCCATCTTTGTTCAAAATTGCACAACGATGTTTTGTTAATTCTAGAAAAGGAAGCTATTAAATTACACCTCTTTTCTACATTATAAATTATTCAAGTCTTTAAAAATCTTTTTTCCATCTTAAATGTTAAATTAACTTTCTTTCTTCTGGGATTCACAAAGGAATAATCAATATGTTGTTAAGTTACTTCTTTAAGCGGTCTTCTCAGATATGTAACACCAACAGTTTTCTCTTCATTCTATTTCTAAAAATTTAATATGAACTTTTGGGAAAGTGTAAGAATTCATAAACTCAATTCCAAAAGTCAAAATATCTGTTAATCAATGCAGCACAATGAAGTTTTACAGTCTTCCTGGTGTGCTTTCACCAGAACTGATGAAGCTTCCTTATCTCAAATCAATGTAAGCTCATACTTTATAATGCTGAATGTTTACGTTCAATTCAATTCTAAAGTATAGAGAATCAAAACCAAATTTGTCTCAATTATATTTATATTTTTTGAGTTACAGTGACTTTGCTTACAATTACCTAAATGGCACAATTCCACCAGAATGGGGCATGACACAATTGCAAGAAATGTGAGATTTCTTTCTTCTTTATATTATTTTTTCAGTATCTTTTCTTTGTGAGTAACTTTGTAAACTTAAGGCTCTAACCTGATAATGCATTGACTATAATGCAGTTCTGTTCTTGGCAATCGGTTAACTGGGAAAATTCCACCTGAACTAGGGAATATTATCACTCTCACAAAGCTGTATGTCATCTTGATTTTTTTTATTTATTTCTTTTTATGGGAATTTTTCTTCAAATCATAACTCTTTAAACAAGGATGGTCAAAAACATTGATCTAAGTCAACTTTATGATCTCAGGGATCTTGAAGCAAACTATCTTACAGGAACTGTTCCTTCTCAACTTGGGAGATTATTTAATCTAAAATCTTTGTATGATTTATTAGTCTTTTGTTGACATGTTTTCTTCAATAAGTATCTTTTTTTTTTTGAATTCCTAACAAAGTTTGTTAATATGTCAATATTAAATTTCAGGATCTTGTCCTCAAACCGGTTCACAGGGACATTGCCAGCAGCACTTGGTGAACTAAGAAACTTAACCAATTTGTAAATATTTTACATTATTGCTTGTAGGGTTTTCCCTTATTCCAAAACAAGCTAAGTTTTAAAGTTTATGTAAAACTGATCGATTTTCAAGTTTCAACTTCATAGTAGATATGGGATATAAGATATTTTTTTAAAGAATTTGGAACTTTTAGCAAGTGCTACACATGATACTATCCATTAAAAAATCAGTTTTAAGAATAAAACAACAAAATGTACCTCAAATTTTGGAATAGAGGGAGCAGATTTTCTCTGACTTCACTTTTCCTAATGTTGCTACTAAGAAATCTTTGTTTTGTAATACAGTAGGGTAAATGACAACAACTTCAGCGGGCCCATACCTGATTTCATACAGAATTGGAGACAACTTACTCGACTGTAAGATTATCATTCATTTACATCATTTAAATGCATTATAACACTATTGTAAAAAACATAAGGTATTGATTCCATGAATCTTATTTGTTGATTGTTCTTTCCAAAGTGAAATGGTTGGCAGTGGACTGGAGGGGCCAATTCCTTCAAATATATCTCTTCTTGAGGATTTAACTGATTTGTGAGTGAAGATCTCATTTAATAATCACAGTTAACAACCATTTTGTGACAAAAATGTTGCATCGTGCAAATGCAAGGGAATAGTTGTGTTTACTTGCCTCCTACACCCTTGCAAACTGGAGGCTTTGTGCTTTCAGTTCTAGTTAGAGGTGACAAAAGGACCTATCAGGCAGGTTATCTAACAAGTGAAAACGGGTCGAACTGACAACAAACACTTTTTTAGTTCTTATTTTTGTGAACTCCACAAATACTTATTTTTTTAAACGTGATTAGAAAACTATTTTAATACATTGATAAGCTATTTATCAAAAAAAAAACTTAGAAGTTATATGCATGTTTCGTGCATTCGACATGTTTCCATTTTAACCAATATTTTTAAATTGTACCATTTTATACTTTGAGGATAATTACAACCCAAAGCGACCCATTATTTAATAAACATATCTAGTTCTTGCTGATTCTGTTTTGTTTTTATTCCTTAAACTTATTGTGCCATCAATTCATAATTTGCAGGAGAATTAGTGACATGGCTGGATCAATGCAGAGATTTCCTCCACTTAATAATGCTAGTGGATTGATAAGGCTGTATGTACAAAATTCATGTTGTTACAAGTTTCATGCCTAGACATACAAATTGATAAACTTCATTTTGAATTTAGGGTCCTGAGAAATTGTAACATATCGGGTGAATTACCTGCTTATGTTTGGATGTTCAGAGAACTGAAAATGTTGTAAGTATACAGACATTGTTTTCTGTTTTCTCAATTGATATTGCAGGCTCGTTACATTTTAATTAAAAACAAGCATAATTGAACCGGAGATCATACCAAAAAAAATGAGACTTCATGACTTTGAATATTGTGTGTAAAGGTGGCAATCCTGACCTATTTCGTATGAATGGGCCGATTTGGGTACCATCGGTTCAAAGATTTAGATTATGATTCTATGTTTCACGATGTAACACTTTAATTACTTAAAGAAGATCTAGAAAATTAGACAAAAAAGCATTTGTGGGCCAACCCAACTGGACACTTACTATAAATGAAGGTTTTCAATGCGAAACCATATTGACCCGACCCAAACTGCCAATCTTGCCACTTCTAATTGTGTGATATAACAAAACATGGGTCAGTTTGTTTCAGTTCTTTATGGATATATCTTAATGACATCCCTTAATGACATCCCTTTAACCGTAATTTGGTAGGGATGTAAGTTTTAACAGGCTAGTAGGTGGAATATCCCCAAGCATCAGTGGGAGGAGCTTGAGATTTGTGTAAGTGTGATAACAATCCATGATTCTTTAGGATATTTCAATTTTTACTAGTCAGTTTTGGATCAACTAAAATGTGATATTTGTTTGAGTAGGTTTTTAACTAGTAACATGCTAAGTGGAGACATACCCGACTCACTTTTGATAAATGGAGCCAGTATGTAAGTTTGTTCATGGATCTTGTGTTTAAAGTTTTTTAGTTATTATGAGAAGTGATAATTTAAACGCATTGTAACTAGTTTTATACGGTCATACCCATCCGGTGGACGGATACTTTAATGTTATAATCTCATTACTCTATTAAATTGCATTCTAAACAAAAATAGTTTGGTTTATTTAATTAAAGTACAACTTGTAAAGTAGGAAAAAAAATCATCTTTATTAAAAAAACCCACGAAGCAAATAAAATCAGAAACATGCAAATAACGTCAGAAACCACCATATAATTGCTGAAAACCGATGTAACCATCTGAAACCGTCGTAACAGTGGGAAACTGTCACGTAATCTTTTGAGAGACACCTAGCTCAAATACAAACAAATTTAGGGGTAATATTGCAATAGTTATCTAAAAAGAAACAGGCCAAGCGGGTTAAACAAGTTAAAAGCAGCAAAAAGTGTTATGCTAATATTCACAATCTTCTTGGTTGATTTATTGTAACAAAATAGATCTTATTTCAGTTAATCAAATCAGTTGCATTAGTCATCAATATATTTACTGGAAATGGATAACAAATGTTGAAGGGTCGTCAACCAATTCCGACATGTTTCCCAACTGCCTATCTTGAGACCTTTTGTTTATTACAGAACTGATGTTGTAGCTGATGTAATTAATACAGTGACCTATCCTACAACAACTTTACTTGGCAGGGACCTAGTCAACCCTCATGCAAACAAAACACGTATGAATGCTTTTCTTGTTAGTTTTATATTATCAATCCATTCAGCAACTTGGTCACTCTTTGGTGACTAAAGGAGCCTCAGGTGCGAAAAGATTTCATCTATGCTATTGATTACTAACTTCTTCTCTCGATTTCTTTTAGGAATACATACATCAACTTGTTTAAAAGTTCCTCAACAGGGAATCCATTGTAAGATAATACTTAATTCATTTGTTGGCAGGTCTATTATTGTAGTTTATATTGTTTACTTAATAAACAAAGATAAATGTATAAATTAACACATTCATATTCCTTTGTTATGTACATATGATATCAATTACCTTTCGATAAAGACTAGGACCTAAGTAAAGACCCATGGAAACCGTTCCTTTAACATATTGAAGGATCCTCTTGTGGGCTTATAAATGAGAAGAACGAGGGACGTGCCTATGCATGCACACCTACTGTACATCATAAGATATATCAGGACGGGTGAAAATCAGACACTGAAGTGCACTAGCTAGGCTTCGATAGGTTAGATAGTAAGTCGCCATCTGTAGATCCAAGCTTACCTGCTGTGTCAAATGGAGTGCATATAGGGTTGCAGTCGATCATCTTTTTCCTAGTTAGGATGTCGTGAGCATACTGTTGCTGTGATAAAAAGAGCCCATTGGCATCCCGAGTAACATGAATACCGAGAAAATATGTGAGAGGCCCAAGATCTTTCATAGGAAACTCAAAAGATAAAAGACCTAAGAAGTGTTGTCTGAGAGCCGTTGATGATGAGGTGAGAATGATACCATCAACATATAGGAGCATGTATGCTCTATCCTAACCTCATTTGTAGATGAAAAGCGAGTGATCACAGAAACTGTGTCGAAATCCCAAAGTTGTTACATAATCTGTAAACCATTGGTTCCATGCTCGAAGTGCCTGTTTTAAGCCATAGAGAGACTTTCTTAGACGACAAACATGATTTTCATAGTAGGGATGTCAAAAACGCATAGGTTGATGCATATAGACTGTTTCTTTTAAGTTTCCATGTGGAAACACATTCTTAATATCAAGTTGATTGATGTCCTACCTGTGAAGTAGTGCAATACTCGGAACCGTCCGAATAGTAGCCGGTTTAACCACCGGACTAAAGGTTTCATGGCAATCCACACCAACCTTTTGTGACTTACCATCACATACCAACCTGGCCTTGTAACGTTCCAAAGACCCATCAGACTTCAATTTATGTTTAAAAATCCACATACACCGAATGATGTTCGTATTCGGCAGACGCGATACCAATTCCCGCATATTATTTTCAATAAGAGCTCTAAACTCATCATTCATGGCATGGGACCAAGCGGGTTTGGTAAGGGCTTCGGCAAGGTTATGGGGTAAGGGTTCAAGAGATATAGTGGTAAGGAGGTTAAGGGTAGATTAAGGTTTTGTGTTAGCGGTCATGCTGCGGGTGGTCATGGTACGATGTGGTGGCGGTGGTGGCAACGGTGGTGGAGGTGTTGGTGTTGGTGGGGAGAGCCAAGGATTTTGAGCACGAGGTTGAGAGTTGGACCGACGAGTGTAAGTTTGAAATGGGGTTATGGCCGGTTGAGCTGTTGTTTCTGTTTGGGCCGTGTCCGAGTGTGTAGAGGAAGCCGTAGATGGTGTTTGAGTGTTGGTTGGGTACGGGTGGGGTGACCAAATAAATGGATGTGGGGTTAGAAGAGAGATTTGGGTGAAGGAACTCATAGCTAGGAGAAGGAGAATTTGATTTGGCAAATGGAAAAACAGTTTCATTAAAAACCACGTGTCGTGAAATGATGATCTTATGAGTAGAAAGTTCATAGCATTTGTACCCCCTATGATTGGACGGGTAACCAAGAAAAACACAAGGAAAAGAATGAGATTGAAAAGTTTGTTGATGGTGATCGATGGAAGAAAAGGATAACAAAGGCAAACAAACGTGCAAAGATGGTCTTAGAAAGGATGTTTGCGATAAAGCAAAAAGGTTGGTGTTTGATTTGATTTGGTTTATGATGGAAGAATATTAAGAAGATATGTTGCCATTTGGAGAGCATGATGCCAAAACGTAAGAGGAAGGGAAGCATGTGAGAGGAGAGTGCGAATGACGTTGTTGATGGACTGAATTTTGCGTTCGGCTTTCCCGTTTTGAGATGACATGTGAGGACAGGAGAAACGGAAAACCATACCATTTTGTGTGCAAAAAATATGGAAGGATTTATTGTTGTATTCGGTACCATTATCGTATTGAAAGGTTTTGATGCCACGTTCAAAATGTGTTTTTAGTAATGATTGAAATTTAAGAAAGATAGTGAACACAAAGGATTTAGTAGACCAAGGAAAGGTCCATAAATAATTGGTGTAGTCATCTAGAAAAAGAATGTAATAACAGTAACCCCCAGCTACAGGTCGAGGAGGTCCACAAATCACTATGCATAATATCAAACGTTAAATTTAACATGCTTCCCAAAAACACACGATTGACATAATTGTTTGCTAGAATTCTTGCTAAAAGAAATAACATACTGTTTATTCAAAGCATTAAGTAAAGAAGATCTCGAGTGTCCCAAACGATGATGCCAAAGATCTTTAGATAAAGTAGCAAAAACGGATGGACGCGTCAGATGATGTGTGGAGAGGATAGAGGTCCCGGGTGCTGTCACATCAGAGGATAGGAATCCGCGTCCGGTAATCCTTCACAAGGAATTCAATTGAAATGTTATTGCCAGTGGTCAAACGATGGACATATAACATGTTTTTAATAAGTTTGGGGGAGTATAGAATTTTGTTAAGTTGTAGGGGCGGGTAGGGTGGTGTGAGGGTAGTGGAACTGATACCGAGAATCGGTATTTGATACCCATTGCCAACAACGATATAGTTTTGTAAGCTATTATTGAAATAATGTGAAAATTACCTGTCGAATGACATGTGATTTGCTCCTGTATCGATATACCACTGCTGATCAGGATTCAAGGTCATGGTGCGCATGGCTTGCTCAATGTTGGTGGGAGTGTAGGAAGCCTCACTTTCTGCATAAAATTGTGAGGGAGGAGGACCGAGTTGACCTGCCTACTGACCACGGTTAGGAGGGCCACGAGGTGAGTTGTTGGGGAAAGTTGGATATGGAACCAGCGGAGTAATCCACTGCTGTTACGGTGGTATCCACCACTGCTGAAACTGTTGCATCCATGGAGGAATCTGGAAGACTTGGTTTCCTCCCAATGACCCACGACCCCTTCTTCCTCGGCCTCGACCGCGACCACCACGGTGGGACCCCGATACTGGCCACGGCTGTTGTTGGAGTATCCTTGGTTGTTTGAACGAGCATGTGGCTGGGAAATTGAGGCTGATGGAGCTGCAATAGGAGTGGTGGCAGCAACATGAAGAGCGGTGTCGGGGGAGGGCTGTTGGGCCTGGCGAGACTCTTCCAAGATAAGACGGGACTGAGCATCATAAAAATCAGGCAACGGAGTGTTTGTAGCAGCATCATCCCAACCCCATCAAGTTTGCTCCCTGTTAACCCGTTAATAAGTTGAAGAACCAGACATTTATCATCAACAGGAGCCTCTACATTAGCAAGTTGATCAGCCAATATCTTTAATTCTTGACAATAGGCAGAGGCATTAGAAAATGAGTCCAGTGTAATGTTTGCAAACTTTATTTATAAAGGAAGAGGAGCTCTTATTGTCCTGAAAGATCTTTGCTAGGGCTTACCAAGCCTGAGCCGATGTAGTGTCAGGCTTCAATATGGTATGTAGTAAATCTTAAGAGATGGTTCCATAAATCCACTGCTTGACAATAGCATCAAGACGAGCCCAGAGGGCTGGATCAACCGGCGCTGCAGCTGCAGCCTTGTCAGCCGTTGGTTTAGGTGTAGCCTGTGTCAGGAAGAATGTGATGAAGTACCTGGAAAGCGGTGCAGTGTATCTTGACTAATTCTGATCACGAAGTGTATTGCGCATTTTCCATCTTTAGAGTTACTGGGATGAAGGTCCTGATGTTGGTGACCGTAATAGCAGATGAAGATAAGCCATTGTAGCAGTCGTAGAGGCTACGAAGAGGAGATGAAGGAGAAGCAGGGAGGTTGGCGGCTGGAAGAAGGCCGATCGGAGGAGAAGGTAGAGGAAGAGGGTAGGGTGGGAAACGGTTGGACGTGGGTGGGGAAGGTAATAGGTCACGGCAGGAGAATGGCGTATGATACCATTGTAGAATTAATATGGCTTCAATTCCTTGCCTGCTTCTCATTCACATATAATATATATAGAATACAAAGTTACAATTTACAACTCTATTCTATACAAATTGTGTCACTATATATCTAGTCTAATACCTTTTCATTAATGTTGTTAACAGGCAGGACATACTTGCCTGCACCAAGGATATCAAGTGTCCAAGATGTAAGTATTTATATCTTTAAATGTACGATGATGTCATTTCTAAGTTGAATCAACAAATCCTTTTGTTTATTGAATGAACTAGTTACTGATATGTGAAGATTAATCGCCAAAATTCTTTAGTTTGAAATTAGAGATGCTTTATGCCCTTGTTTTAGAAGAAGAAATTTCAACCCATATACAAACAAATGGGTCAATTTAAGTTTCACGTTCTCTAAAAATGGTCAAATAATTTGAGTCAAATAGATCGAATGAGTTGAAAGTCATGAAAATAATCTGATTGCATACCACACTTAAATTGTTTTTCTTGAAAGATCTATATTTTTATGTGTATGGCAGATGGGTGTTCCTTGCATGTTAACAGTGGTGGAGATGATATGAAGGTTAAAGAAATTAATGAGGATGTTGTTTATGAAGGAGATGCAAATGTTGATGGTGTTGCATCTCGATTGTACATAAGCAATAGAAATTGGGGACTCAGTAGCACTGGGGACTTTATGGATGACAACATTTTCCAAAACACTCGATACATTGCAACATCAACAAACTTATCATCTTCTGTTTATGCAACTGCACGCCTCTCCCCACTTTCACTTGTTTACTTTGCCCATTGTTTGGAAAATGGAGAATATGATGTTAAGCTACACTTTGCTGAATTACAGTTCACTAATGATACTACATATAGAAGTCTTGGCAGGCGGATTTTTGATATCTATATTCAGGTAATTAAGATATCTAAATAAAGTGTTAGTTGCATAAAATGCTATTCAACTTTATGAAGTAACCAACTCCCATAAAAACCCTGCAAACTTCAACTTAATGTGGACATAAACAGATTACCTTGAAATGGCTGACTTGGCCAGTTTCTTTTCTTTTTTTCTTTTTCCTTTTTTTACAATGTTCTAATCTAGTTCTAATATTACACCTGATGTAACAGTTAAAGGCTTTCCTCCATTGAAACTTCACCAGAAATAAATAAGTTGGTTCATTTTTATGCAATTTATTGATAAATAAATATGTGCCTTTACCTTGGTTAACTAAATTTGTATGTAACAGGGACAGCTTGTTAAAAAGATCTTTAATATTGAAGATGAGTCTCATGGAATAGGAAACCCAGTGGTAGTTCCATTTAATGCGAGTGTGACGAACAACATTTTAGAAATACGCTTTTACTGGGCTGGTAAAGGGACAACTCGGTTTCCTCGAAGAGGAGTTTATGGGCCCCTTGTATCTGCTGTTTCTGTCGAGCCTTGTAAGTATCTTAAATCTTTATTGTTATATTTTCATTAAGAGTTAAGTCTTGCATACATAGTTTAAAATGGTAATTTCTGTCATTTGGCATGCTTATATGGATAAATGGTTGTGGACAGATTTCAAAACTTGTACAGCTGGTGGAAAGAAGAAGAAAATTGCTTATGTTGGTATTTCAGTTGGAGCATCATGTTTTGTTTTGTTAGTTTTGGCGATCATTTGGTGGAAATGCTTATTGAAACATAATAAAAGGAAAGATAAAGGTATGATGACTCGATTAATTTCTGTGCGAATGAAATGATATATCTAGTCTAGGTAATATGTACTGTTTAGGTTTTCTTTATCACTTACGATATCCAGAGAAGAAATTCTATGATGTCCATTTTTAAATGTCCTTATGTAAGCTGAAATTACATAATGTTTTTCATTTTCATCATTATATTATATCTTTATGTTACTGGTGGATGGTTTGGACAAGAGTAATAGTTAGTCAAAATTAGAGGCTAGATGATCTCGTGGAGCTAATAAGGGCGTTTTTTTCGTAGGGTCGAACATGACGTGTCAGGTTGATCAATCAAAACTATTTGTCTGCTTTTATTTTTTGCTGAAAAGTTATTTGTTGCTCTAATTTTCATTAAACAGTATTATACTATAAATCTCTTGTTGAAAAGGAATAAGGAATTTTTACTGATGTATCTAGTTTTTTATATTTCACCTATTTGACCTGCTATAGATAAACTATCTAGTTTTTTATATTTCACCAAAATCTCCACCTCTAGACTCAAGATTTTTAATTTACACATGCAAAATATGATCTCTTTTATTCAAATTTTTAAAATTAAATGTAATTTTAACAAGCTAAATGATAAGTGAAGTGTTATTAAGGGAACAAACGGAATATGATGTCGACTAAAAAGTCATAAGCTCTTCTTTTAAAGGTTTAATCTTGACTTTGATCAAAGAGAGTTTGCATTTGACTTTTGTCTATTAAACAAGTTCCTTCGTAACAATAAAGTTTATAAAAATTTGGTTGATAGATGAGCAACTATTTTAGATCTATGCTTTGATGTTTTTATAAATCGTATGTTTTATTTCATATGCTTTACACTTTTGTTGAACAGATTATCAAGGAATGGAGTTGAGGACAATTTCATTTTCGTTAACACAATTAAAATCTGCCACACACAACTTCAGTGCTGCAAACAAAATAGGAGAAGGAGGTTTGGACCCGTATATAAGGTGATAATCTGGCAGACTAATGATTACTCATGTGGTACTGGAAGTCGACCCATTTACATATGAATGGGTCAAATGGGGTTGTATTTAATATCGAATGGGTCAAATGGGCTGAATGGGTTGAAGGTAGCCCAATGTCTAAATTTTAATGCCTACATCCCCTAAAGCGTTTAATCTAAAAACTTGTAACATTATTGTTGTAATAGTATAGGATCTGAAATCATAATAAATGATCAACTATAAATAAAATAATATGAATGAAAAAATGTTTGCGGGTCGACCCCACCTAGCCCGGCCTGTTTCAAACAATAATGAAGTTTTAAACCACTATCAGACCAACCCTTGTCAGTCAAATTCCATGTATGGATTGTGAAGTGCGATATTTGATGCAGGGTACGTTGAGTGATGGAACGGTTGTTGCAGTGAAGCAGCTTTCATCAGAGTCGAGACAAGGGAATCGCGAATTCTTAAATGAAGTTGGTGTGATATCTTGTTTACAACACCCAAATCTTGTTAAGCTTCATGGATGTTGCATTGATGCAGATCACTTGATACTCGTATATGAGTACCTGGAAAACAATAGCCTATCCAATGCATTGTTTGGTGAGTGTTTCTGTAAAATGTTGGCTTACTGGTCCAGTTAATCTTTTATTTTACTCAAATTGAAATATACAATTTGTTGCATGTGAAACCAACCCTGGTATGCTATTTTATATTCTTTTTCTCCATTTTTATAAATTCATATTCATTTCAAACCTAAAACATTTACTTTATTTAATTTAGAGGTGGCAAAATGGGCGGATTCATGTTCTGATTGGTAGACATAAACATAAAACCCTTTATGCAGAAGTTATATATGACTATAAATTTTATATTATTTAATAAATTATGTAATTCCGAATAAAATGATTTACGAGGTTTTATCAAATTAAAAGTACATTTTAGGTTATGCATATAATGTATATATGTGTGGGCCCTTAAGGGGCAAAAGTAAAAGTGCACTAATTTTAACGTTATTTCAATTATTTTGTGAAAATAACGTTAAAATCATTGGGATGACGATGATCAACTTCAAACGATAACTTTGAGCCGGCGACTCTTTCGGAGCAGCCTCTCTATCCCAATTGGGATAGGGGTAAGGTTTATATCTATCCTTCCCCCCCAGATCCTACTAAAAAGTGGGAATATACTGGGTAAGGTTGTTGTTGTTGTTTTAGGTTACTATCTGCCTCCAAAATAAATAATGGAGTAACTTTTGTTTTATTTTATTTTTTGTTATTCACAATAAAGTTATTTTATGTAGGTTTAAATCACAGTGAACTGATGTTGGATTGGCCAACAAGGTTTAAGATATGTGTCGGGGTTGCTAGAGGATTAGCTTTTCTTCATGAAGAATCAAGGCTCAAAATTGTGCATAGAGACATCAAAGCTACTAATGTGCTTCTTGACAAATACTTGAACCCAAAAATAGCAGACTTTGGATTAGCAAGGCTAAACGAGGATGACCAAACTCATGTTTGCACCCGTGTTGCCGGCACAATGTAATTCTTAATATGCATAACTTTTTAATTCAATTTAAATCTATCTATGTATACATAAGTTCATTGGGTTATTTTTTATCCAGAAAATGGCTTTAAGTTAAAACGATTTAAGATCAGCCTAACCCATTTGACCCGTGCTAAAAATATCCATTATGCCACCCCTAAATTTTAACAATCTTGATATGGATTGTTACCCATATCCTATCAACAACTTTATTATAAGTGATATTTTAAGGGGTGTGACGGTTGTTGATAGTAAATGATCTTTTATGCCTCTTTTTCCATGCTAAACAAAGTTTGATTGATTTATAGAGGATATATGGCACCTGAATACGCGCTATGGGGTTTCTTGAGTGATAAAGCAGACGTTTACAGCTTCGGGGTGTTGGCTTTGGAGATTGTGAGTGGAAAGAACAACACCAGCTACATTCCTCGTGATAATTGCATATGTCTCCTAGACTGGGTATCAAATAACTCTTTTCTTTTACCTATTTTTATTTGACTAAATTTTACTCATTTGACCCATGTGGTTTTAGACATAATCTAAATGAGTACAAGCTTACAAGTAGCCAGTTTTTACTTGGTTTAGAAAAATTTTTATATCTTAAAAAATACAAGTCAAAAACAATATATGCATACATTTTGCAGGCTTGTCAATTGCAGAAAAGTAAAAACTATGAAGAGCTTTTCGATGAGAAACTAGGGTCAAAAATCGACAAAGAAGAAGCAATGATCATGGTGAAAGTGGCGCTCTTGTGTACAAATGGTTCTCCATCAATAAGGCCCCAGATGTCAGAGATAGTGAGTATGCTTGAAGGTCGAACATGTGTCCCTGATATAGACCCTGAAGCGAGTGGCTACACAGATGATTTGAGATTTAAAGCGATGAGAGACTTCCGCGAGGACAAATACAATAATAAAAATAGTCAAACTCATCATGCTAACTCGGTCCATACAGACACGTTTTCACTGTCTTCTTGTGATCATTCTGAGATGGAGCCAATTGACACAAGATGATGATTAGTTACAAGATGAGTTCAAACTGATCAACAAGTGTGAGTGAAGTGAGTTTAGACTTATTTTGTCACATTATTCGTTCATTGTTTTTAAGAGTTATGTAAATATATGTTTGTTCCCTGATGACAAAATAAACTTACCTTCATACATACTTGAATATAAAAAATGATAAAGGAAATCATTACACGGAGTTTCTCTCTTTTAAACATACATGTGTTAGTGTTTGCTTTTTAGTTTATAGGCATTTTATTTATTGTTTCTGCAAAGAACTCTTGTATATTTTAGTGTAATACAGATAAAAAGGAATCTTAAAGAGTTTGAGGGTACGTGATGCACGTTTTTTTAAGATTTCTGAGCTCTGAGCCAAGCTAAGGTCTTTGAACCAAGCGGGGGTCAAGGAGGTTGTGTCCTTGGTGGTGGTCCCAAATCATCCGAAGCCAATAAATTGGATTTAACTGCCAAAAAATTTTCGTTTTCTTAGTGTGATATATTAGAAGCGAATTCGACAAAATGAGGGACGAAAACATCATATGTAATCGTAAAATTCCGAATCAAATTTCTTAATACATGTAAGGGTTAAAATATTGAAGTGATTTCATACACGATCTAATTGATATCTAAGCAATGATTGCAAATTTGCAACACAAAATCCATAACTAACCCAAGAAAGAACTTTGATATGCCATGAAAATTAACCACTTTCTAGTTATATTTTAAAAACTACTGTGTTTGAGCTTCTTCATTCTTATTTATGAACTTAACTCGTTGTGATTACTACTTATTTGAAGTATTATGCACTCCTTTTAAATGCTTCGTTTTCTTTTCTTGTTTGTTTTCTCATTTTCTTATTTTTGAAACCACACACACCATATATGTGTCTCTCTTAAAATTATAATAATAATAATAATAATAATAATAATAAAAAAAAATTAAAATAAAATATAAGAAAATATAAGAAAAACAAATAAGCCACATCTTTTCTCAAAAAACATGAACTCAATTTCTTGATATAACAAATCATACATATTGTTCATCTTCACCAAATTTTCCGAATCCTAATGATGTGTTCTTGAGTTTATTTAAAGAGATAAAAGAAATGAAATGGAAGGAAAGTATAAACATGTTTGTGTTCCTGAGTTTCATTTAACGAAAGAAAGGAAAAGAAGATAACACATGTTGTGTTCATGAGTTTTATTTAAGGAGGGAAAAGGAAAGAAGTGGAATAAAAAAACTAGGCAAAATTATTTAGTTTTTCTTTCCTTCCGATTTGAAATGAAATGAAAGAAAACAATTATATTATTTTCTTTTATTTTCCTTTCGTCTCATTTCTTTTCCTTCGTTTTCCTTTATGTCATCTCCTTTAATAAACTCAGGAACACCACAATTTCCTCATTTTTCAATGCTACAACACCTAGAATCCACCCTCATCGATAGAAAAAACGGCGAATTCATCGCCACCCATGAAGAATCCCTCTTCTTCGATGCTTCCGAAACCTTCGACTCCGAACTCCTCCTTTCAGTTCAAATCCGTTCAAATCCAGATAACATCAATCAAGATTTTGTTTCAAAGTTATCTGTCATGCCAGAGTTGCAATCAGTCCCTTTCTTCACTAGTCTTCGCCGCCGGCGTCTTTTTTCCCCATAGAATTTGAAAAAATTTGGTTTCAAAAACGTTTCCGCTGGGTTAGCATATTTTGAGGTTCATGGGTTTGATGGTTCTTCAGCGGAAAGCTCCAAGCTTTCATGGAACTTGAAGGATGATTATAAATTGAATGAACCCAATTGGCGATTTAGTGAATTCTAGTGCCGTTATCACTTTGAATGATGATGAGAGGATCAATGATCTGTCTGTTAGAGTCGATTCCCCAATTACTAGTTTGAATTTTGTTTTCACCATTGCTAGATTAATAATCCACCTTATTTCTTTCAAAAAAAGTTTGTTAGTTGCGTTTGTCACATTTACCATATGGTTAAAGCATTCATCTTACATGTTTGTTACCGACCCATTTGCTGTTACAAGGCGTGCAAAACGATACATTATTAGAAGAATTTCAAAGTTTTTGAACTCCCGTTTGGGTAATCTCAAACATATTGTATACAAATAGATCAAAAGAAAGAAATCAATATTAAAAATATGTCTAAAAATAGGATGGGGATTGCTAGATTGTTGAGGTCTACTTTCGCTAGTTTAGTTTTGGTTGGTTTATTAGTTTATTATAAATCAATATTGAAATGACAAATATATATTTTAAAAAACTTAACATTGCTAACAAGAAATATTGTTAATTATTGAAATTTGTATTACCCAGATCAAGTACATCGTCACTAACTTCACGTCCTTTAAGTGCGATTGGATGATCAAATTTCCTTGCTTACGCTTGTAGATTGGAAACTCAACCAACAAGATTTCCTTTTACTTTTCATAGTATTTGGTAAATAGAACACCAACAAAATCAGCAACCACATCATTGGCCTTTATATCATCTCGTACCTCTGGATTAATATAAAAATAATACGGGTTTAGAATGTAAGCCGTCAAATGTAAGCATGCATTAAGCCTATTGGATGACTTGTTGGAGATGATATCCATAATAGGATCAAATGCACTTTTATTATCATTCAAAGCTTTCTTAATTTCATTTTTTGCCTTTTCAAGCTCACAGTGTATAAAACCCATAGAAGGCTTCCAATCAGCATCGACCATTCGGAGGACTTTAAATAACGGGGCAAAAATTTTCAAACATGTTGTCACACCACTCTAGGGCTGTTCAAAAGCTCGCGGCTCGTTCGAAAAAAGCTCGAAAAAGGCTCGGCTCGAAAAAAGCTTGTTAAAAACGAGCTGATCGAAAAAAGCTTGTTAAAAACGAGCCGAGCCGGAGCTAGGGTTGGCTCGGCTCGTGGCTCGACTCGTTGGCTCGGATCGATTTTTAATATATATATTAAATTATATACACACACATATATATTATATTAAACAAACAAACGCATATATATATATATATACACAAATATTTATATAAATATACATATTATGTATAATCTACCTATTACAATAAATGAATATTCTTAGGGGACACATGTCGCGTTCAGGTGCAATTAGGAAAAAAAATTACCTCTCCTAATATTTTAGTAATTAGTAATAAAATTATATAATTAAATATTATAAAAATATAAAACTTCTTATTCTAATATTTTACTAATTTATTATAATTTATTAAAAAATAAAAAATATTTAAATTATACTTTATCTTAAAATATAATTTTATAATTATTAAAAATTTATTATTATTTTATATATATATAATATATTTTTAATTATCCAACCCATGTAATACACGGGGTTTAGGCTAGTATATATATGTATAATATATACATGTATAATATATATATATATAGATATATATATATATATACATAATCCAATATATACGTATATATACATATATATATATATATATCTGTGTGTGTGTATATCCAATATATACGTATATATATACATATATATGTGTGTGTATATCTATATATTATACATATACATATATCTATATATATATATATATTATCATTTTAAAATATGATTTTGTATCTTCAATAAAATTTTTGCCGTTATAACGGATACAATTCATTAGATATACTAGACCTAATAACACTACTTCCATCATGGCTCTGATACTATAAGGTAAGGATCGAGAGCATGAATGTTTAAATTGATGAAATATCATGATATATAATTTATCAAATGGCATAAGCATAAACTAAACATCATGAATTTAAAAAATACCTTCTTTTATTTCATGAATATCTTGATTACAAATGATTTCTTTACAATCTGAAGGAGCTATAATAATTTGATAATCTAAAGATTTTGAACATAGAAAGGTTGATAATACAAGTTTTGGCTGAGAGGGATTTTTCATACATATGGGGTTTTTCCAAATTTTTGAATGAATCCTAAGTCTTAGAGAGTCTTCAATTTATAGGGTGGAAAGAATCTGAAGATGCCATGAAAGTCTTGATAATTATTGAAGATTGTCGGTAAGAGTCGAAAGTTGTTTGTCCATTACTTAAATTATTGATATGATAGAAGAGCATCTTGAAAATAATAGAGCATTGTTGTTAGCTGCATTTTCAGTCACATTTTATCATGGTTATTGCATCTATTTTTACACTTATTCTGCATCTATCATGGGCATATTTGTTGAATTTGGAGAAATACTTGTTTTAGTGGAATGGAGTCTACTTTGGATTGTTTTTGTTATATTTGTAGTGTGAAGCGGGTGCTAGAGTCGACACATCATAGGAAGAAGATTTGAGAGATGAGCTGGAAGAACAAAAGCTAGAATTTTGAGGTTGAAGGAAATTTTTGACATAAACCAGAAACGGCCGTGCCAAAGTTAAGCATACCAGTTGACTTGACCGTGTTGAGTTTATGTAAAGAGTGAAAAGAAATTCCTAAAAGTTAGGAATTATTTTAATTCTGATTTTTTTTACTCCATTATCAAAAGGGATAAACATGGGAAGAAAGAGTCTTTTTAGGAGGGAAAAAGTCAACAAAGAAAAAAAGGGTTTTTTTTAAGAAAAGGGGGTGACGGCAGCAATAGGGGGCATCATTTCTTGTGCAGCAATTTTTCCCATCAATTCTTGTGCAGCAATTTCTTGGAGGAGACTTTGACGACTGAGGGGATTAGAAGGCAAGAAGCAGCAAGAGTCTTTCAATCTTTTGTTTTATTTCCAATCTTTTTGTTTGATTTGATCATCATGTCTGGATAAACAACTTTAAATTCTAACACTAGGGTTTATTGATTTGATTTGAATCTTATGTGAAACATTTATGCGATTTAATATTTGAATGATTTGGTTGTTTTATTCTTGATCTCAAATCCGGAATTTGTTTCCGGATGATTTTAGTTTGTTAATAAAATTGGCCACTTTATTAATTTTACTAATAAAGTTCATCAAGTTTTAAACCCTAAAAAGTTTTAATTTGATAAAAAGGAACAAGTAATGTTTTGTGTTTGTCAATGAGCTCAATTTCGTTATAGAATCACATGATATATTTAGGCATTCCGAACGACGTGAGTGTTTAAGTATAATCAGCACTTCTATCATTGCAACCCGCACGCTAAAATCCGAACGGCCTGAGTTTAGAGTAGCGGGTTGGCTCTAATCAACGAACGGCGATTGGTTAGACTTAGATAGAGTGGACGTCCGAACGGCGTGACATCTAGTACCGATACAAATCGTTCAATTAAAGAATCATTGCACCATATTTGTTAATGATCATAGGCCGAATCAAATCGATAAAATAACCTTAGTGTTGGAATTGTTTCTCAATTTCTGAATTTTCTCAAATTAAATTTTCTGTCAAACTTTTAAAACCAAAAATTCTAATCTTTTAAGTAGTTAATGTTTTGATTTACTTCAAGTTGTTTTGTGTCAACCCCCAATTTAACCGTTTTGTTAAAATCAATCTTGTGTGTGAAAACTTTTGGTGTAATAAATTAATCCGTATCCCTGAGGACACGAACCCTACTTCCATTCATACTAATTTTTGTGTGTCAAAGTAAGGTTTACTTTTATTATCATTTATTTGCTGGATTCGACACCCAACAATTGTCGGTCATCTGTGTTTATTATTGAAAAGTCGTTTGTCTTCATTTTGAATTATTGGTTCGCGTTTGTTGAAAATTTCACCAAGTGGGGTCTTGAGCAATTGATTCTTTTTCTTTTGTCTTCATGCTAAATAATTGGTCTTCTTTTTGAAAAGTTGATTATCTTCATACTGAATAATTGGTCTTCTTTTAGGCCAAACTAAAAGCCAATCTTGAGTCTAATAATTCAAAAAAAAAAAATTAAATACTTTTTTTTTTACATTACAAAATTACATTTCTTTTATATTTCTATATCGTCGTATGGATCTTGAGAATTTTGAAGAATATTGTCTTTAGTTATTGATTTCTTTGATGGAGAAGGAGAATGACGACTTTCACTTATAATACGTTGCATTTCCTCTGGGGTTGAACATGATTGTAGTCTAGTAATATAATCTTGATCTTCATATAGATTAAGAGATTGATTAACTGGAGACTTTAGAGATCTTTCATGCTGATTTGTAATAGTTTTATAATAATCTTGAACTGCTCTAATATTTCCTTTATCTGTTGAAAATTTATTCCACCATTTACTTCTATAATGTCTCAATAAAAGAGGAGGAGATAAATCTTGTTGTGGTTGATAATGATATGTCCAAGAAGAAATCCAAGGGATTCGAAATATAGTCATAAATTGTAGAGTATACTCAAAATCTGGAGTTCCTTCTTGCTTGAAATAATCTGTAAACTTATTAAATGCTATAGAAATTTCCTTTGGAAAAGCTTCTGGTATAATTCCCATATATTTGAACCATTTAATAAACCATCTTGGATAATTGTTTGAGAATTGATCATTAAAATGAATAAACCAAGAATGATTGAAGTTTCTTATTAAAAATGCTTTATCCCATGCTTCTTGATAATCATAATAATTGTATTGAGAATAAGAATCAAAATTGGAAAGAGTTTTCTGAACAAATGGTTTAGATCTCCATTCTTCAGAAGTCAATACTGTAACATCAGTGCCGGAAACGTTACCGGAACAGTGATCTGAACAGTAATGTGAACAGTAATCAGGTACAATTTTCATGTAATTCCGTGTATTTCATGTTCACATCAAACTTCAGTATCATTTCATGCTAACAAAACAGTGAATTCACAGTCATTTCAGAGAAATCGATTCAGAACAATGGTTCTTGAGTCAGATAATTATCTGGCAACACAGAACCATCATGTGATTTATTTGTTAGGATCTTATTATGTATAAACGTATGTGAGGCCTTACAGGACAAAACAACACGAATATTGTTAAGTAAATGCTAAACCGACAGATTATTCGTATAGGTGACGATCTGTACGAATAAATCTGAAAGTTTAACGTTCTGAATGATATTCCATAATTAGAAAACAACATTGAAAAGTGTAGTTATCGTCGTGTTTGATCGGGTGACGATTCGAACAAATACGCGCGATGACCGCGCGATTCGATTTAAACAGTAATTAAATATTTTGTAAATTAAATAATTAAAGGATATTTAGTTAATTTATTAGGAATCACAATCTAAAATAAATTTTATGATTCTATTTTAAAACCGAGTCGTTTCGTAACGGAAACGACGCGAAGCTGGCGTTTCTACGCGAAACCACGCGAAACCGAACGAACCCGAACATACCCGCACTATTGTGAGGCTTTAATGAGGGCATTTACTCCCTCATCTTCCCTCACCTACCAGCTTTATCACCATTTTCGTTCATCATCTCCACCCCCATTCTCTCTCTAAAAGTTTCCATCTTCTCACTAAGATTTCTAGCTCAAATCTTCACCATTTTGTATGTTTTTGGTGTCAAAATCACCACCATCATTTGTAGATCAAGGAAGTACAACGGATCGGGGCTAGAATCCATCATAATCGTGGTAAAAATCCATTTTTATGTTCGGTTTTAGGGTTTTGAAAACCCTCTTGGTCGAGCCACCTCAAGACCGGTTTTAGACCACTTCGACCCCTAGGATTTTCACTATACACACCAAGAATGATTTAGGAACAAGCTCTAGTTCGATCTACATCGTTTTACTTCGAAAATCCTTGCTGCACCCGTCCTCTTCGAACGGCCGAATGGCCACCATCATCAGGCCGCCGAATGGCCACCTGCATCACATTCGGCCGAATGGCCCCATACGCCCATATCCCTATTCGGTCGGCACTTCCCATTCGGCTATCTTTCATTCGGCAGCTCTCATTCGAATTTCCCTCATTCGATCAATCCTTCATTCGGTCATGTAGCCATTCGACCAACACATCCTTCTTCGGCCCATGCTATTCGGTCAAGATCACCCATGCTCGGTTAAGGCTCATTCGGACATGGATTCATTCGAGGACCAACCACAATCGGCCGACTTCATTCGGCCATCTTGATTCGGTCACCACCCCATTCGACTTTAAGGCTCATTCGACCCTAGCTATGCGCCACCCCTCATTCGGCTAAGCCTCAATCGGTTAAGGCTTCTTCGCCCAACTACATTCTGCCCAAGACTTGTTCGGTCCAAGCTCATTTGTCATGACATAATTTGATTCGGATGTGGACTGTTTAGGCAAGGAAGGCAAGGGTGGGTACGTGAGCATGCATGGAAATGAATGAGCATATGGGTGTGAGTGCATGCATGGTTGAGATGATTTTGTGTGTGCATGCATGGATTCGGTTGTGTGTGTGTGTGCATGGGATGGAAAGTTAGGGTTCCTTAATAAGAAACTAACCTGTTTTATCACACGAGAGTGTTAAACTTGTAAATTTGTCATGCCAATGACAAAGACTCCAATAGATACCTAAATAAGAGTTAGCAACATTTTTGAGATCAACACTTTTGAGAATTCATTGAGAATCAAAACAACAACCTAAGGTTTGGATTGTTAATTTAATTATTAATGCTTAAACCTAAAGAATTTCATAACAAACATGAAGTCGTTCTAGATGGTCTATTGAATTATCTAGTGTGAGTTATTCAAGGAATATCGGAATGATCTAAGTCCTATAGATGGGCCAAGGATGGCCCAATAGGCTTAATATAAACTCATTATATGTTAAATAGTCTTCCATTTAAAATAATTATGTTTTCATAAAAGAAATTAAATTATGAACCTTATTAAAATAACTAAATGATCTTCCTAACTAAATGTGTAACTTAAAATGAATTAAATTGAAAAGGTTCCACTTAAAGTCTTTAAATGAGTAATGTGGGATTAGAGTGATTACTGGGTAATAGACTAGATTAAATTAGACAAAGTCATAGAAAGATCATTAGTAATCTAGGACACTTAGTTGCACACCGAGACCAAACCCTGGTTACAACGTCTGTTATATATACTTATCGTATGCGAATTCTCTTAAAACAAATTCAGGAACCGAAGATACTTAGACTACACCAACGAGCGCGTATTCTGTGGTAATTCTATACAAAGCAACACAGGTGAGTTCATTGCCCCTTTTCTAAACATTTTTGTTTTAAACGCGGGGCTGAGAAGCATGCGTAAACTGTTTTTATTTAAACTGTTTATTTAAATGCTTTTATTTATTATATGTTGTTACATATATATGTTGTTAATACTCCTGGACTCCTGTCTAGGAAATTGTTGAACAGATCAAGTTATCAAATAAATTTAAGTACTCTTATGAGTAATACCTTAAATTTAAACCATAATTCAACCCTTAGTCCATCAAGTTCAAATTCAAGAATCTAAATTCAAAGTGAAATCAAATGAACAAAATCAAGAGCTTATATTCAAAGAATTCATAACTCAGTGTGAGATCTGAGATCCAAGAATCAATATCAAATCAATTATCATTGTAAATCATGGGAATTCAAAAGATCAAGATCAGGAGACTCAAGGAATCAAAAATCATAAATGTGTGTGAATCATTGAAGTAATGAAATCATTATGATCTAATGAACTCATTAATACTCAAGTCAAGGTGGGTGTCAGTTGTATATGGAATCAAGACCACGTGTAACACACATATAAAGTCCCACTCAGATGCAGAAGACCTTCGGGTCAGGCTGTAACGGGCAATAACGTGAACTATCAAATGATCAGTATCGATGTCAAAATCAAGAGAATCAAGAGATCAAGAATCACAGGATATCCTTAAAGTCCCCGCTTGTACAGAAGACCTTTGGGTCAAGCTGTAAGGGCAAAACATTAAAGTCCCCGCTTGTACAGAAGACCTTTGGGTCAAGCTGTAAGGGCAAAACATTAAAAATCCCGCTCAGTTCAGGTGTACTCCTTGTGAGTTATGCCTGACATGGGTCACGTGTGAGAGGTTACAACTTGGACAACCACCAACAACTAAGTCTAACTAATTGAGTAAAATTACACTCAATCATCATGTCTTAGTTGTATTTAAATGTTTTATTTAATTATTTAATTAAATATTTGACATTTTACTATTATCACTGACTTTTGGAAAATCTTTTGTCTAAGATCAAAATCAAGAGAATCAAAGGTAAATCAAGTTTTGGAGATCAAAATCTATTTCAGAGGTGTTAGGTAAAAATGCTTAATTATCATTAATATCAATGTCCTATGCGGATTAGTATGTGGTGGGATGGCGTCTGGGCGGGGTTGTAGCCTTGACCCAGGGGTATGCCCTATATATAAGCATACCGATCTGGATGATACAGTTGATGTTAATGAGGTTAGGGTCTTTACCGAAGGAGGTTATAAAATCATTTTCAAATCATAAAACTATATGAACTCACCAACCATGTGTTGACTTTATTTTTGCATGACTTCTCAGGTGACGAACAGGTCAACTAAGGAGTTATTCCTTTTGGATTAGGACTTCAAATAGAAGACTTAACTTTTGGACCTGCATTATTTTTGAAGACATCATTATGCAAATTATTTTGTATATCTTGTGTAAATACAAGATAGAAATATATGATGTTTATGGTAGATTTACATTGTTAAATTATAAACAATACTGATGTAATTTAACTTTGTAATTCTATTATATTTAGCATTTCTCATTTGTATCATGTGCAATGTAAACAATCTGATCATCACGATTATCACTCACGATATCGCGCCCCGGGAACCTTCCGCCCGACGGGACAACCGATCCTATCCCGCCGGCTCGGGGTGTGACAAATACTCTTCTAATTTTTATCTTATAATAATCAATTTTTGATGGTTCTTGAGAATTCAAAATATGTTGAATATCGACAGATCCTGTGTCTATAAGTATAGCTTGATAATATTCTCTAGTTTTTTTATCAGAATCATAAAAATAACAATTTCTTGGATATAGGTAATCTATAAGACTCAAAAATCTTTGAGAAACATTTTCTTCTTCTAAAGGTTCTAATATTTTTATAGTTTTATAATGAGGGTTTATGGAAGATGGAATAGATTCAGATTTATTGGGTGAGGAATTGATTATAGATGATTTTGAAGAGTTTGGATGGATAATTGACTTTTGTAAAACCCTTGTCTGAATAACAGAAGCATAGGGTGGTCTAGGTCTTGGTGATGGAGATAAAGGGCAAATCTGTTGATAATTGGTAATGGTGATGGTGAGGTTGATGGTGAGGTTTGGGATGAACTTGAGAATTGAGAAGACTTTGATAATTGTTGATTTGTCAAAATATTCTTCTTAGAGTCTGAATTCATGTTCCCTGTAAAAATGCTCTTGATAAAAAGTCGGGTAAAGAATTATTTTCTCCTTTTATAAATTCAATTTGAAAATCAAAATTGCATAATAATGCTTGGCATCTTGCAAAAATTTGTTTAGAAATTAAATTTTTTATATCTTTTTCTAAAATATGCTTTGCAGATAAACAATCAATTTTTAATAAAAATGTTTCATATATAAGTCATCTTCAAAATTTTTAATACATAAAACAATACTTAATATTTCTTTTTTTATAGTAGAATAATTCTTTTGTATTTCATTCCATGATCCTGAATAATATCTTACTAATTGTTCTTTTTCATTGTTTATTGTTTGTTTTAAAATTCCTCCAAATTCTAAATCACTAGCATCCGTTTCTACTATTAATTTAGCATTAGGATGTGGAATATTTAAGCATGGTAATTGTTTTATTTTACTTTTAATATGTTTTACTATTTTAGTATGCTTTGTTGTCCAGGGTTGAAGGGTTTTTCTTTAATCTATCATATAATGTTTTACATATTATTCCTAAGTCTTTGAAAAAATCATGTATATAGTTAAGATATCCTAAAAATCTTTGTAATTGCTTTTTATCTTTTATTTCATCAGGAAATTTATTAGAGAATTCTAAACTCCTGTTGATTGGTATAATAGTTCCATGATTAATATTATGTCCTAAAAATCTTATTTCTGTTTTAAATAAATTCATTTTATTAGAAGAAACTACTAATCCATATATACTATTGCAAAATTTCCTATAGGAATAATGATATCATTCATAATATTTTGGAATTCAGATTTAGCATTTTTTAAACCGAAGGGCATTACATTCCATTCAAAATGTCTAAATGGAACATTAAAACCAGTTTTATATTTATCTTTTTCAGCAATTTGTATTTGCCAAAATCCTGATTTCATATCAAATTTTGAAAATACTTTTGAATCATATATCTTTTTTAATAAATCTATTTTATTTGGTATATGATATCTTATCCATTCCAAGACTTTATTCAATGGTTTATAATTTAGTACTAATCTAGGAGACCTTCTTTCTATTTCAACAATATTATTGACATAAAATGCAGAACATGACCATGGGGATTTAGAAGGTCTAATTAATTTTTTATTTAATAATTCTGCTATTTCTTTTTTACAATGTTCTTTTAATTCTTGATTCATATGAATTGATTTAGATTTTGTAGGTATTTCTTTTTCATTAAAAACTTTATATAGGACAAAGTCACTATATTTTCTTTGCTACAAAGCATTAGGTATATCTGAACATACATTTTTTATAAATTTATTCTCAATATTTTTTATTTTTGTTATAATATTATCATCATTTAATTGATTTTTTATTCTTTCATTTTTTATTTCATCAATTAAAAATTCTTTTTGTTTTTCTTTTAAACTTATCATATTTATTTGCTTGGTTAATACTTGTTCAATAAATTCAAAAATAATTTCTTTATTCAAAATTTTTATACTAATTCCTTTACTATTAATAGTAAATGGATATAGTTGTGTAATAAAAGGTGTTCCTAAAATTATTTGAGATGTTAAATTTTTTAATAATATTAATTGAGTTTTATAGTAGTAATTTTCTTTACATATATGTACATTAGATAACTTATAATTTATTATAAGTCTTAATCCACTAGCAATAGATAATATCTAAGAAGTTTTTTCATAATATTTAGTAGGTATTATTCCTTCTTGAATACAATTCACCTCATCCCCACTGTCTATTAGGGCTGTTAAGGTAATTCGAAATTCATTATTAACTATTTAATTTGGTATACCATTTTTGATAATTTAATTATTTCAAGATATCAATTTTATTGGTTACTCCATTATTTTACTCTTCACCTCCTATAATTGATTTTCCTTTTTCTATATCTTTAATTTGCATTTTAATTTTATTAATATCTTGTTTTATAATATTTAATTCTTCTTTTAATTCTTGTATAGTTATTGGTCTTTCTTTTTTATTAAATTTTTGAAAGATATCTTCTAAATTATATATCTTAGTTTCTTTATCTTTTATTGATGTATCATTGTAATTTTCTTTTAATTTATCTAAATATAACTGTTTTAGTTTTATATCATCAGTTTCTTCAAATAATTTTAATAGTAGTCTAGTTTCATCATTTATCATATTTATAGTACCAGTATTTTTTATATTACATATACAAGGACCAATACATTTACATTCTTCTTCTTGAGAATTATTATCACTGCTAGTAAATATAATTTAGATCATTGCTACTATAGTTAGATATATCTTCTTCACTAGTATTCGTTTCTAATATTTTATTAATTTGTTCTTTTAATTCTTCAGAGATATTTAATTCATTAATTTTTCTTTTTGTATAACAGTTTCTTGAGGTATGACCCTTTTTCCCACAAGTATAACAAATAATTATATTTCGTTTTTTATAAAAATTTTGTTTTTTTACCTTTCCTATAAAACTTTGGTTTATCTTCTTCTTTTTCTTTTTTATTTTTATTATAATTTCTTCTTTTATAAAATTGTTTTTTCTTTTAGAGTTTTCTGGAAATTTTATATCTTCAAAATCATATTGTTGACAAAAATTTCCTAATTCATTTCTTCCATTTATTACATCCTTTTTCATTTTTTATCTTAATTTTAAATCGTTACATATTTTTAATCCTTCTTGATTTATATAATTTATAATTTGTCCATATGTTATGTCACACCCCACTCTCGTCACCTGAGATGATGTCATACGTCACCGTGAGAAGGTTGCGGAAGCATAGTGGTGATGTCTCAGAGATGAGGTGTGACTTACTTGAACCGATATCACAGCACACAGATTGACTTAAAGTAATTATATTACAAGGATCGTCATTACAATTAACAGAACAGTTACAAACTAACTTCGTCAGCACAAAGCTGGTGAGATCATACAGTTCAAGTTCGACAATATGATATGATATGTAATACAAGTTCTCAAAATGTTCAGTTCAAGATAACCATGGGACCTGTATCTAGTTCCTTTATGACGTTCTTGTTCTATAAGATACTACCCGTCGGTAACATCTTAATGCCTCATTATCTTAATGTCTATCACAACATTAAGAAGTTCTAAAAACAGGTAACAAACATTCACAACAGAGGGGGTTGCAGACTCCTAGCAAATGGGTGGTCAGCCGATAGTACTATCATTGTTCCCCGTTCGGCCCCTCATGGGTTCACTAGAAACAATTCAAAAATGAGGACTTTTAAGTTCTGTGATAGAGTTCTTGATCTACAGGCAAAATCCCATGAAATCCACAAGTTCTCAACAAATCACATGAAATCACGCAGACAACAGTGATACATATCATATGTTTAATAAAAGTTCCACAGTGCTACCCCGATGTTTGTAAAAGATTGAAAAGAAAAGGGGTTGTACGAAACTCACCTGATAACTTATAAGTAGCAGAAAGTCACACGACTGCTAGTAACAGAGTGATTCTGCATTTATTTATGTTCTAACTTACTGATTAGATCTTTCTGAACGTTCAATGTCAAAGACATTGTTTTGAAAGTCATCAAACTGATGTTAAGTATTTAATTAGTTAATTTAATGTCGTATCATACAATGTATGATGATGTAGGAACCTATACTGATTCAGATTCCTAATATGAAGTTGATGACATGTTGGATTAATCAGAATAATCTCGGATTAACCAAATAGTTAATGTTGTTGATTATAATGCTATAACAGTTTCTAGACATATTAATGGCTTAGAAATGATCAATCCTTGTTATTGATTACCCAAATATCATGAAATATCACAATGTAGCATTATAATTGGTTTAATAATCATGTTTAACATACTAATCTGACTGTTATCATAAACATCAGATAATCGTTCCGATAAGTATGTTAATGATTATGATAAGCTGTGCTCATATTGATTTGTGTGCCCAATGCATTCTGAAGAGTTTGCCAAAATCGTGACATAAATCGACTATCTCTGTCAGAAATGATAGAGATTGGTACTCCATGTCGAGATACCATCTCATTAACATAGAGTTTAGCGAGTCGATCCATAGAATAATTTTCTCGGATGGGTAAGAAATGCGCATATTTAGTAAGGCGATCAACGATAACCCATATAGAGTCATGATTACGTGATGTTCTGGGTAATTTGGTGATAAAATCCATAGAGATCTGATCCCATTTCCACATGGGAATCTCGGGTTGTGGCAATAACCCAGAAGGTCGTTGATGTTCAGCCTTAACTTTGAGACATGTTAAACATCAATCCACATATTCTGCTATGTGTTTCTTCATTCCAGGCCACTAGTAAAAATCTTTAAGATTTTTATACATTTTATCAGCACCTGGATGAATAGAATACCTGGATTTGTGCGCCTCATCCAAGATAATTGTTCTAGAGTTACCGAATAAAGGAACCCAAATTCGGCTTTTGAAATACAACACTTCATCAGTCTTGATTTTTAGTTGCTTGTCTAATCCCCTTAGTTCCTCAGCAGGGTAGTTCGTTGCTTGTAAAGCTTGTTGCTGAGCTTCTTTAATCTGAGGAATTAGACTGGTTCGAATAGTCATTCTTAACGCTTTCACACGTAAAGGTTTGACTCGTTCCTTGCGACTCAAGGCATCGGCTACGACATTCGTTTTACCTGGGTGATAATGAATTTCACAGTCATAGTTGTTTAAAAGTTCTACCCACCTCCTTTGTCGCATGTTCAACATTTTCTGATCTAGAATGTGTTGAAGACTTTTGTGATCAGTGTATATGATACACTTGGTTCGGTATAAATAGTGTCTCCAAATCTTGAGTGCAAACACCACTACACCAAGTTCTAGATCATGAGTGGTATAGTTCTTCTCATGTACTTTCAGTTGTCGAGAAGCGTAAGCAATTACCTTGTCATTCTGCATTAAAACACACCCAAGACCTTGACGAAAAGCATCACAATATACTGTGAAATTATCAGTACCTTCCGGTAATGCCAAGATAGGTGCGTTGCAGAGTTTGTGTTTCAACAGTTGGAATGCCTCCTCCTGTTGAGAACCCCATATAAACGGTTGATTTTTCTGTGTCAATGTGGTCAGTGGCAAGGCTATTTTCGAAAAGTTCTTGATGAATCGATGATAATAACTTGCCAGCCCTAAGAATTGACGTATTTCAGTTGGGGCTCATGGTGTTTCCCATTGCTTCACAGCCTTGATCTTACTAGGATCTACCTAAATACTGTTTTCATTCACTACGTGCCCAAGAAATTGAACTTCATGTAACCAAAACTCACACTTGGAGAATTTGGCATATAATTTCTCATGTGCCAAAAGTTCTAAAATCAATTTTAAGTGTTGAGCATGTTCTTGTTGGTTCCGAGAATAGATAAGAATATCATCAATAAACACAATCACAAATTTATCCAGATAAGGTCTACATACTCGATTCATCAGATCCATGAAAACTGCAGGTGCATTGGTTAATCCAAACGGCATTACTAAAAATTCATAATGCCCGTATCGAGTTCTGAAATCAGTTTTAGGAACATCATCATCATGAATTTGTAACTGATGATATCCGGATCTTAAATCGATTTTTGAAAAGTAAGTAGCACCTTGTAGCTGATCAAATAGATCATCTATTCGTGGTAAAGGATAACGATTTTTGATTGTCAGTTTATTGAGTTCTCTGTAGTCAATGCACATCCTGAATGAATCATCTTTCTTTTTCACAAAAAGAATTGGTGCTTCCCAGGGTGAGAAACTAGGTCTGATAAAACCTTTGTCTAACAGTTCTTGCAGTTGACCCGAAAGCTCTTGCATCTCTGAGGGTGCTAAACGATAAGGAGCTTTAGCTACAGGTGCTACACCTGGAATCAAGTCAATACGAAATTCGACTTGTCTCACTGGGGGTAATCCTGATATATCCTCAGGAAAAACTTCAGGAAAATCCTTGACTACTGGAATATCTTCGATACGTTTTTGTACAGAACAATTCTCGATCACATGTGCTAGAAAAGCCTGACAACCTTTCTGTAAGCATTTTTGAGTTTGCATACAAGAAATGATACCAAGTTTCCTACCGACTCGTTCTCCCTGAACTATCAGTGTATTACCTAACGGTAATTGAATGCGGATCATCTTGTTTTGACATACAACTTCCGCTTGGTTATCAGAAAGCTAGTCCATATCGAAAACAACATCAAAGCTCCCAAGCTCAATAGGAAGTAAATTGATATTGAAAAGATGATCATTCAAATTCAAGGAACACCCTTAAATAACACTGTTAGTTTTGATTAACTTGCCATTAGCAAGTTCAATGACATAAGGAGTTTTTAGATCTACCGTAGACAATGAAAGTAATGATGCAAATTCAGGAGAGATAAAACTCTTATCTGCTCATGTGTCAAACAGAACTGATGCATATAGATTATTAAGAAGAAACGTACCAGTGACAATGTTCGCATCATGCCTAGCCTCGATTGCACCAATCTGAAAAGCTCTCCCCTAGCTTCAGTTCCAGGATTGGTGTTGTTATTGTTCGGACAGTTTCTCATGAAGTGGTCAGGACTTCCACACTTGAAGCATGACCGATTGGTTTGAGTGGTTTGTCGTGGTGCTTGGTTTTGTGGTTGAGCAGGAAAGTTGCAATATCTAGCATAGTGTCCAACTCGGTTACAGTTCAGACAAACAGGACACGGTCTTGTGTGATGGAATGGACACTTATTGCATTTGGACGCCTGCCTAGTGTAAACTTTCCTTTCAGAAACAGCTGCACCATAGTTCTTCACTACTGGTTTGCTCTGACTAGTCTCAGCCGGAGCCTTTGTTTTGTTCTTGCCAAACCACTTTCGTTTAGTACCTCTCACAGCACTAGAAGTACTAACATCACTACGGCCCGCAGCCGTCTGAGTTTTTGTGGACAAAGTACCACTCCTTATCGCCTCATCAGTAAGCTTAGTGGTCAACAAAATTGTACGTTTAAGAGTTGTTGGTTCAGCTGCAGTTACCATTCCCCGAATCTGGGGAACCAAACCCTTGATATACTTCTCAATCAAAGCTGCTTCCGTAGGAAACATATTGGGAAGTAAGCAAGTAAGTTCATGAAAACGATCGGTATAAGCTAAACAATTAGCACCGACCATTGAATGATTCCAAAATTCCTCCTGGAGCTTTTGGATTTCAGTTATTGGGCAATACTCTGACATAATCAGAGTTTTAAAATCGTTCCAGCCCATCGAGTCAACTGTAGCTGAGCCCAAAGTTTTAGCCTGGGTATTCCACCAGGTTAAAGCTGAGTCCTTCAAAGAACAAGCAGCATAAGACACCTTATGCTCCGCCAAACACTGACCGATCTTGAGTTTTGTTTCCATCTCCTCAATCCACCTTATAAGTCCAGCTGCTCCTACTTTACCTGTGAAAGTAGGAGGGTTGCAAGAAGCAAAGTACTTGTAGGTACATTCTTGTTGTGGTGGATCAGGAGTAGTTGCTTTCGTTGTTGCACCGGTGGTATTATGAGTTTCTACGTGGCCACCAGTAGCGTTATGTTCTTCATGATGATGGTTCCCACCAGAACCTGTAGTGATATGTGGCTGGTGTTGTGTTAAAACACTACAAACAGATAGCTATTCTCGCACAATTCATGCTATCATCGCTTCATTTGATTCAGATCCACTTGCACCAGCAGGTGGAACAATGTTCGCTTCTCGGTTCACAGGTGGAACAGTATTTGTCTCCGTATTTTCAGGTGGAACCGTGTTCACTTCCGGATTAACACGTAGATCCGGGTGTGATTCAATGTTCACAGGTGGGACTTGATTCAGTTCAGGGTTAGTAACGTTCTTGGTAGCTTTCTTAGCTGGTCGACCTCTTTTAGGAGCCATTGTTCTGCTCACATGCAAACAAACTCAGGTCAGCTCAAGAACATCAAAGATATAACCCGCTCGATCACATTAATTCAATCATATTCAGTTACACTGAAATTTTATGTTGAAATGTGATTATAATAAATATAATATAACTACATTGATATAGTTCAGACATGTTCTCAGTACACAAAGATCACACAAATGTTCGTAGTTATACTCAGTCCTATTAATTCAAAAACATGTCAAAATATTACACAGCTCACAGTACTGTGATATAGATATGTTGTTACACATGTTTTTGATATATTATAATACAGGACATTCATAAGTTCTCACACCAAAATGTTCTCACACAAAAATGTTCGCCTACAGTTCTTTAAAACTTTGCCACACCGGTAATAGATATGTTCTCGTACAGAAATGTTCTCATGTTCTCGTACAGAAATTGTTAGGCGCAAAATATTCTCACTCGGGATATTTCAGGATCCGGGATATTTCGGGATCAGGGATATTTTAAGGATATATATTCTTACTGACAATTATCTCTGTTGCTTAACTTCTATTGCGAGATTTCAGGAATTGACAGGTTGTCTTATAGCTGGCCCTAATATTACGGAAGCACGCGTCAACTAACTCAATTCGAATGAAGGAATCTAAGAGAGAGTTGCGCAATCAGCTTGAATCAGTCTCCCACGTTTGGAAAGTGCCGGAATAGCCGGAAGTACCTTATGAACGTTGCTAAATGTTCACTTGTATTTTCTTTGTATATATACCGAGGTGATTGATCGATATAGGACACTGGTTACTCATATAACACACACGATACTCACTATAAGCGGATTTAGCTGTTTAGAATCGATCAACTCACGCTCTTCATTTGTATTGAATTTTTGATTTATTAATAATACAAGGCAGAGTGACAATTGTCACCTCCCGAGGTTTTTATGCCGGCAATCCTAAGGGATTAAGGGCTTTTCCTTGTATAAATCTCGTGTGTATTGCTATTTTTTCTGTTTGATATATTCAAATATCCCCAGGGATATTCGGGGATATTCTGATCATATATTCAGTATACTCGGCATATTCGCTTGTAAAACACAATACCCCACTTTTCTAATTCGGTTTTGCTAAAAGTTAAGCTTGTTAATTTTTACCTGAAACAATTTGGCGCCCACCATGGGGCAAACTTGTGTTTTTTATAATTAAAACCTTGTTTAAAGGCGTTTTCAAGAGGAATATATTGAAAAAATGGCTTCACAACCGAGATCCACTTCTTCTACTATTTCTGCTACTACTAATGTACCTCCGCAGATTCCTATTTTCATGAAGAAGTCAGACAATTCTGGAAAGAAGACCACTTTTGTTGCTGATAGTACTCCATCAACAAAGATGACTACTTCTACTCCCATACTTATTTCTAATAACAATATTTTGAGTATGTTTCAACAGGTTCAGCAACAAATGATGGATCAACAACGAATGAATCAAAGGCTTCTCAGGGAGATGGAGAATTTGAAGGCTGAAAAGAACAAACAGCCAGAAGCCACCACTCCAATAGTTCCAAGGGTCCTTGATTTTGGAACATCGGGGATGACCGGAAACTATTCTGGAGACTTTATCCCTATGTAAACCAGTATCGGAACTTCTTCAGGATCCCAAGATCTGGGGATATCCCGGGATAATATCCTTATCCCTAGAACATCACTCCCTACACCATTTACTGGTAACATTTATAATCATTCTCCATTAGACACTACTAACCTTGGTTCATCGCAGGAAACAGGAATATCCCCTCAAGTGGCCAAGGAAATCCAGAAAATTTGGGATATGATCTCAAGTGTACCAGGAATAGTCAAGCCTATCCCAGAAGTACCAGCAATTACTTACAGGATATCCAGATTCGCTCCACCTATATGTGATTCTGAGATCCCGAAAAGATTTCAAACTCCTACCATGAAACTATACGATTGAACTACTGATCCAGAAGAACATGTAGCCCAATATAGAGAGAGAATGGAGACAAATCATGTTCCTCCACATCTGAAGGAAGCTTGCTTATGCAAGGGATTCAGCTCAACATTGACAGGAGCAGCCTTAAAATGGCTACTCAACGTTCCTCCCTATTTGATTACTTCTTTCGCTCATTTGATTAAGTTATTTAATAATCAATTTTCATGTAGTAGGACATTTGAAAGATTAACTAGTGATCTCTACAGGATAACACAGGGATCGGATGAAACTTTAAGGAGTTATGTCAATAAGTTTGGCAGAGAATCCTTAGATATCCCTAATCTTGATATCACTACGGCAGTCCAAGCCTTCAAGATGGGATTACAGAAAAACTCACCTTTTTATGATGACTTGGTTATGAATCCTTGCAGGAACATGGATGAAGTCTGGAATCGTGCATTGAGGTTCATAAGGCTAGAAGATGATAAAGAAATCCAGAAGAGGATTACCACAACTCCTCCCAGTGACCAAGGCAAAAGGAAGTTCGATTCACCCACCGACAAGTCATCCAAATTCAAGCCATATTACAAGTCTGACAACCACAAAGTCAACTCTATAGACGATGACGAGGATGATGAATATTATCCCAGGATATCTGAATATTGTTTTTCTGTAGATATCCCTGAACTAATGTGTGCTATGCAGGATTTAGGTGAAAAGGCTAGATGGCCTCCTAAGGACAAGAAGTTCGCCGCAAAGGACAAGTCCAAATGGTGTGCATTTCACGAAGACTTTGGACATGTAACCGAAGATTGCATTGCCTTGAGAAAAGAAATAAGCTATTTACTTAGCAAAGGCCATGTCAAAGAACTACTTGGTAGAAAGAAAGGAGGCAGGATCCTGACGGATTCCCAAAAAGAGCTGCATCCCCACCAAAGGATGCTAAGGTAATAAACTTTATCTCCGATGGATCTGACATATGTGGTACTTCCTATTCTGCAGCTAGGAGACATGTTAAAGAAGAAAAAATGGAGAATGGAGAAAGACCCACAAAAACTTCGACAATAACTAAGGATACTGTAATATCCTTGGAAGAACAAGATCGAGAAAACATCATAGATCCTCATCACGATGGGTTAGTAATTACTTTATATGTTGCTAACCACTATGTGCGCAGGATACTCATTGATGGAGGAAGTTCAGTGAACATTATCCAGTTAGAGACACTCAAGAGGATGAATATCCCTGAATCCGAAATAACTACCAAGTCTTTGGTTTTGGTTGGATTCAGTGGAGAAGCCAAAGCTACCATTGGAGAAATCAAATTACCAGTATATATCGAGGGGGTAAATTCTATGCAACGCTTTTGTATTATAGATTCATTGTCTTGTTATAATATCATATTAGGTAGACCATGGATACACGATATGAAGGCAGTTCCCTCGACATATCATCAATGCGTCAAACTACCTACACCATGGGGAGTTGTGAAGATTGATAGCGATCAGCAGGAAGCTATGGAGTGCTATTCATCTTCGATGAAGGCAACAACGAAACCACCATCGACATAGCAATCAAAGAATAACCTTGGGGATAACCAGGAATCCCGGGAAAAAGAAGTAAAAGAGGTACTACTTAATCCCGAGGATCCCGAAACTAAAGTTCTCATAGGAATTGATATTCCTAAGGATATTGAGGAGAAATTGATTTCTTTCCTGAAATCAAGAATTTCTACCTTCGCTTGGAAGCATGAGGATATGATAGGGATATCCTCAGATGTAAACACACATAAGCTAGGAATAGATAGAAGCTTCAAACCTATCCACCAAAAAAGAAGAAAATTCGCTCCTGAGAGGATGCAATCATCCAAGAAGAGGTGGAGAAAATTCTCAAAGCCAAGATGATTAGGGAAGTAAAATTTCCAAGATGGCTGGCTAATGTAGTTGTGGTTCAAAAGAAGAATGGAAAGTGGAGAGTTTGTGTAGATTACACAGATTTAAACAAAGCTTGTCCTAAAGACCCCTTTCCATTACCACACATAGATTCAATGGTAGATGCTCAGGCCATGAAATGTTAACCTTCATGGATGCATCGGCAGGATTTCAACAAATTCAAATGGAACCTTCAGACCAAGAAGATACAGCCTTCATGACACCAACAGGGATATATTGCTATATATCAATGCCATTTGGCTTGAAGAATGCTGGAGCCACATACTAGAGACTTGTCAACATGATGTTCAAATAGAAACTGGGGGACACTATGGAAGTATATATTGATGATATGGTGGTCAAATCGAAGATAACTGAGAATCACCTTAGGGATCTTCAGGAATCCTTCGATATACTGGACCGCTACAATATGAAACTTAACCCATCTAAATGTCATTTTGGGGTAAAATCAGGAAAGTTCTTGGGATATATGGTCACTAAAAGAGGAATAAAGGCTAGCCCGGAACAAATTCAAGCAATCTTAAACCTCAAATCCCCAACAAATGTAAAAGAAGTACAAAGATTAACGGGAAGAATAGCCGCTCTTAATAGATTCATCTCAAGATCTTCTGAAAAATTCAAAGGATTCTATGATATCCTTAAAAAGAATAAGAAGTTTCAATGGGATGAGGAGCATGAGAAAGCACTACAGGATTTGAAAGAGTACTTATCCTCAGCACCATTGCTAATGAAACCAGAAGATGGTGAAAAACTATCACTATACTTGGCAGTATCCTGAACTACTGTAAGTGCAGTGCTAATTAAATACTATCAAGGATCACAACATCCAGTATACTATGTAAGTAAGAGCTTGTTAGATGCCGAAACTAGGTATTCCCACCTAGAAAAGCTAATATTAGCTTTGATTATGGCATCAACAAAACTTAGGCACTACTTTGAGACACATAGGATACACATTAAAACAAATTACCCAATTAAATCAGTGTTAAGGAAACCTGAGTTATCAGGAAGAATGGCCGAATGGCCAAATGGTCAGTAAAACTTAGCACTTACGATTTAATCTATGAACCAAGGACATCAATCAAGTCTCAAGCACTAGCAGACTTTGTGGCAGATTTTAGTAGTGATATGCAACCAGAAGCAGATTCAGAAGTTAAACTTCTGGATGAGGATACCGACGAATGGACTCTACACACTGATGGAGCCTCGAACGTAAGAGGGACACGCCTCGGGATAATACTAAAATCGCCACAGGGGGACATAATACCCCAATTGATCAGTTGTGAGTTCCAAGCAACTAATAATGAAGCTGAATATGAAGCTTTGATAGCGGGACTCCAATTAGCTAGGGATATGAACACAAGAAATCTTCATGTATTTGTTGATTCCTTACTAATAGCAAACCAATTTAATGGTTCCTATATGGTTAAAGGAGATAAGTTAGCAAAATACTTAGATATAGTTAAAGAAATAGTAGGATATTTCTACACTTTTGATATCACACAGGTTTCTAGAGAAGAGAATGATGAAGCAGATGCATTAGCAAACCTCGCATCATCTCTAAAAATTTGTGATGATATCAATATCCCTATCCTACATATCCTGAATCCAGCCATAGATATAGAAAGTTCTAATCAAATCATTAAACCAAAAACTATTGATGCACATGAGATATCCTGGACTACACCTATTAAAGAATATCTCCAAACAGGAAAAATACCCGACGGAGAAACTAACCATAGAGCCTTTAAAATCAGAATATCTAGATAGATAATCATTAGGGACATCCTATACAGAAAATCGGTAACTGGTCCATATTTAAAATGTTTAGAAAAACCAGAAACCTTAGAAGTAATGAAGGATATCCACGAAGGAGATTGTGGAAATCACACTGGGGGCAGAGCATTACTTTCGAAAATCCTCAGAACAGGATATTTCTGGCCTACTATGAGAAAAGACGCAATGTCCTATTCTCAAAGATGTGATGCTTGTCAAAGACACAACAATATCCTTCACCAACCAGCTGAACCTTTATATCCAATAGTCTCATCATGGCCATTCATGAAATGGGGAATGGATATAGTAGGAAAACTACCAAAAGCACAAGGAGGAAAAGTATTCATGCTCGCCATGACTGATTATGTTTCAAAATGGATTGAAGCTGAAGCCTTTGTACATATTAGAGAAAAGGAAGTAATATCCTTCATAAAAAGAAATATCCTGACTAGGTTCGGGATACCTGCTGAGATTACCTGCGATAATGGATCTCAATTCATTGGCAAAAGAACTACCAACTTTTGTGAAGCATGGGGGATAAAAATGATTACTTCCACACCAGTGCATCCTCAAGCCAATGGCCAAGCATAATCAAGTAATAAGATAATCATAAACAATCTCAAAAAGAAGTTGGGATCTAAGAAAGGAAAATGGGCTGAAGAACTTCCATTTGTCCTATGGGCAGATAGAACAACTACAAAAAATGCGACTGGTCAAATGCCATTCTCATTAGTATTCGGTTCTGAAGCTGTACTCCCAACTGAGATGATTATCCCTACTGCAAGAACAAGTTTACAGACTCTAGAAGCTAATAACGAAGTATTATCTCAGGATATAGATACTATTGATGAATCCAGGGATATTGCGAAGATTAGAATGGCTGCATATCAGCAAAAATAGCTAAATCTTACAATAAAAATATAAGGATCAGAAGATTCCATGTAGGAGATTTAGTTTTAAGAAAAGCATTCCAGAATACTACTAACCCAACGGATGGAAAGCTTGCCCCAAAATGGGAAGGACCCTATAAAATCGACTCCAAAGCAAGAAAGGGGCCATATAAATTAGTTACTATGAATGATGAACCTATCCCAAGGGCATGGAATGCCATTCATCTTAAGATTTATTTTATTTGACATATTATCATCTTATATTCTTTAATTATCCCTACGTTTATATCCTGATACTAACTTAAGCATTGGAGAGGCTTAGGGATCCCTAATGCCTACCTTTGCAAAAATATTTTATGTTTTTGCAGGAATAGCTGGAGAAGATACGAGACTAATGTCTCAGCCCAAGTTTTGACCTGAAATCAAAACTTGATAAAGACCCCACACTGACTTTATGTCTAGCTGCAAAGTTTTGATCTAAAATCAAAACTCAAGAGACCTTTGAAGACTAAGGGTTCATACCCTCGTCACTAGCGCACGTATATCCTGCTATAATCCAAGATAATGGGACCAGTACACACATGAGTCGCTGACAATTTCATTATCAAGGGCTATAACTATGGATCCTCCGTAATATCCCGGTATAGTTGGAGATTTTGGGACCAGTACACGCTGAGTGGCTGACAATTTCATTTTCAAAGACTATAACCAGGGATCCACTGAATTCCGGCCTAGTCGCCAGTATCTTTCGGCCTTAGTCGCCAGTATAATCGGCCTTGTCGCCAGTATTCCGGCCATAGTCGCCAGTATTTTCGGCCTTGTCGCCAGTATTTTCGGCCTTGTCGCCCGTCTAACCGGCCTTTGTCGCCAGTATATTGGGATTATCCCAATCCTTTTTGTTTTTGAACATGTGCAGGAACAAGCTCTCAAGTATATTTTGAGATATAACTTCTACTTGGAACACGCCTAAGGATATTGAAGAGATGGAAAATAGTCTTAAAACTATTTCGGGATATTACACAAGTATAGTTATAAAATGTCCAAGGATATTAAGGTACGTAATTCCTGCATTATCCTAACAGGGATAGGAAAAGCTTCGAAAATAAATCTACTCGTTCGAGGAGTTGGTATTTATTTCTTAATTTATTAAGTATCTTTGCTTTTTACCCTTTGCAATTATCTGAACCTGAAATGGAACCTTGAATAAATTTCTCGAATTCGACTATATGTAAACTGCAATAATATCCTCAACATTTTCACAATTAGCATCCTAATCAAATATGCTTTTCAAGTATCCTGAACATAAATGAATAAACTACAGTGGTAATGATTTGATCAATCAAAATTTCAAGACATATCCTGCAAGACATAACTAAACATAATATCCTAAAGCATTCATTGATATTACTAAGTCAAAAGACTAACAAAGTAAAATCAGTATATCGGGCTTTGCCATGAAAACACATGGTCCCTCCACCCAATATACTGAAAATGTCAAACTAAAAAGAAACTAAGAAATTTTAGGCTTCGCCATGTAAACACATGGTCCATCCACCTAAAATTCCACAAATTGTCTGCCCATGTAGGGACTTAACATCAAGATATTGTTTAAAAAGAACTACATATCACCATAACAGGACCACAAACAAAATGGGCTCAGACCTTATCAACTCTATCTTCATCGCCCATCACAGCACCACCTTCGCCTCCACCGACTCCAATATCCTCACCTCCTGCCACCTTACTGGTCTCCACCACGCTCGCCGTCTTCGCCGCTGCATCAGAAGTCTCCGCCATATCCCCAGTCAGCTTAGCCAAAACCTTAACCCAGTCGGCAAGGTCCTTGTCCCACAAGTCCGAGCCCTCTTGTTTTGACCTTTCTGCCATTTGGGTCTTTGCTTTGAGGATGGCAGCAGCAACAGACTTCTTAGTCCCCTCAGTGATCTCCTTCACCTTCAACTTATGGGCGGCGTCATTATCCTTGACCAGTTTCTTGAACTTTGAGGCCTCCTTCTCGTAGTGTCCAGCTTTGGCGACAACAATCTTCCTTTGATCATCGAGATCCTCGATTTTCTTTTCATAGGCTTTCTTGTCACTAGATATCTTCGAGATGACCTATACGATAAGGATAATTTGAGGGTATAAATGCTAAGAGAATTATGATAATGTAAAGATCTACCTTGTGGAGAAGATCGACAGCAGGGAAATCAGGGATATCATCCACATTGACAACATCGGCACCCTTACGTTTCTTTGAAGTTTTGGTTGAGCGGGTATGCATGATCCTTGCCTTGGGGGCAACAGGTCTAACCTTTTTTTTTGATAGTCAAGAAATCGGTGAGGTCGTCAAGATCGAAAGCTGATTCTAAATAAATAAACAAGAATATCAAAACATTGAAGATTAGCCAAAACAAAACTAAACTAACTTCGGGATACCTGATGTCATTTGAGCGTGGGATTGCTGTGAAGATGCGCTCTGAGATGAGGAAGAAATCGGAATATCTTCTTTAGAGGTTGCTATGAATCTTCTCTCTCTTTCTCCAATTTCCAAAAGAGACTGAACACTTTGTTCAGTATCCTGATTTTCAGTGACAAGTGATTCAAACTTCGGCGCTGAAATACAACAGTAAACATGAATCAGTTCATAAAAACTCAAATAGTAATAATAGAAAATAAAATATCCTACCTTTAACAACCAACTAACTGGAAGAGAAATTCCCCCAGGAATAGAACTCCTTTTAACAAAGAAAAACTACTTATCTCTCCACTCATCCTCATTCATGGTAACCCATGAACCAAAACAGGGGCACCAATTCGCCTTTGAAGCAAAAACAAAGACCCATGAGTACGAAGTTGATAAACAGAAGAAATTTCAGGAACACCAATCCTAAGACCATACTTATGGTTCAGTTTATGAAGAGTAACAAGCAACCGCCAACCCATTGGCATAAGTTGAGGATAACAGAGACGGGTGATCCGAAAGAACTCAGAAATCAAAGTAGGAAAAGGAAAAGATAAACCTAATGAAAAAGGGTACCCAGGAAAAACAAACCCATTTGGTGGAACTGTGATCAGCTTTCAAAGCAGATCATAATGACGAAAAAACGGTTTCTCTCAGGAAATGCTTGGGAGTTGCATGACCTCAATATGATCATCATCGAAGATACATGCATTTTTATCAGTATAAGGGAGAATATTCTGATCAAGAAACCGCTTAGCTTCGGATGGAGAAGGAAGAATGGCGACATTTTTGCTAAATAAAAAATTTAGAAAAACAGAGGATTCGAAGAAGAAAACTTACCGGAAGAGACGATTGACGAGATAAGTGATTGAAAAGGGAAGACGCGTGAT